>CM035843.1:37667856-38165356 GCA_020510985.1 Pholidichthys leucotaenia | reverse complement strand
AACAAGAGCGATTACAATTCAGAACAAAGCTAAGACAAAATGTGACAAAAAAACTAAGCAACAACACAACGCAGACTGGATATGACAATCCTTATGTGATTTTACATGTCATCTTGTATATATGTTTGGAGTACTTCTTCCTTTAGTTTTTGTTTAAATTGTCCAAGCGTTGTACATGATTTTAATTCAGGTCCAAAATCGTTCCATAATCTGACTCCTCGCACTGAAACACAGTGTTGCTTGGTAGTAGCTCTCACTGAAGGTTTTTGAAATATACATGTTCCTCTGAAATGATACTGTTTCTCCCTTATTTGGAACAACTTTTGAATATTTGCGGGCAGTGATAAATTCTTCACTTTAAACATTATTACTGCAGTTTTAAAGTCAACCAGATCTTTCAACTTGAGAGCTTTTAATTTAAGAAAAAGTGGGTTTGTTGGTTCCCTGTAAGCAGCTTTGTTTATTATTCTAATAGCTCTCTTCTGAAGCATAAAGACTGGATATATGTTTGTTTCATATGTATTTTCCCATACTTCAGTACAATATGTCATGTATGAGAGTATTAATGAATGATACAAAGTATATAGTGTGGGGTATAGTGCACATTTATGAGGAAACTGCTAAATTTAGTAGAAAAAAGTCACAAATCTATGATTAAAAAAAATCAGAATAAGAAATTTAAGAGAAAAACAAATTGGCAGGAGTAAAATCAACACTACAAGTATTTTTAATTGATGCTTTCTAATTCTCAAATAATGTTTTTGGTGATTAAAATGCTTCAGTATTCAATATAATAAAGTAATGTTACTTTTACTTAAGTAATTTCTGGATACTCTACCCACCTCTTTTCTAGTAATAATAAGATAGGGGAAAAATGTATGGCTGGGAAACATCCCCAAACTATTACTGGCTAAGTCAAAAACAGTTGCTTTAAATGATGAAGACCAGGAAAATTATATGAATGCCTAATTGGAATTATGTGCATGTTTGCTGATTTATGTTTCAATTATCTCAAGACTCACACAGTGTCAAGCCAACTGTAATGCTGTCAGCCTTACCAGGAGAGGCTGGGAGTAAAGCTCCAGCTGGGCTCTGTACAGAATGTCCTCCAAAGCTTCTCGGCCCATCTCCCACTCACCGTTGTATCTACACATTGCAACACAAAAAGAACACACAGACACGTCATGCTACAAGCTTGTTTGAGCAAACTCAAGTGTCTCACAAGATGTTTTGATGTCTGAGTCACATCCTTGCACGCCATTATTAGTTATATAGATAAGGAGGATAAGGTAAAGGGCATGAATCCAGTCAGATTCATGCCCAAGGTTTTCTTTTCATCTGTTAAACTACTAAATGACTAGAAAACAGAGAGGTAGTAAACTAAACGCCAACATTGAAAAATGCATCACATACAGCACATAGGATATTCACAAAATAACAGCCTCTTGCCATTTTGATGACAGACAATAGTCATATAATAATAACCAACAAATTCCTTGTTTTCAGGATAGATTACCAATCTGATCTACTGTGCATCAGATGCAGTGAAAGTCCTGATAAAGGAAGGCAGATGCTCTTCACAAAGTCCGAAATTAGACTAGATTTAACAACAACAAAAAAAGATTTTAAAATATGCAAATAACCTCAGTAGAGAATTCTCTGAAAAATAGCTGCATTAGAAAATCAACTAACAGATCATTTTAAATATGCTTTTCTAACATGAGCTGTCATCAATCACAATGCTGTTATTTCTTTGTTTTTTGATCCAAGATCACAGGCACAGAACAAATAAACAAAACAGCCAATGTTGCTCCAAACGAGCATTAAATCCCATAACATTCTTCAACAAGAGCACTCTGAAGCAAGTGAAATATCTCCCATCTCCGTTTTCTTTGAAGATCCCAATATGTTACTGAAAGAGAGCAGTTTGCACCTTTTTCCATATAATTATTGAGGCAGAACCAAATTATGATAAGCCTATCATCCATGAATATACAACAAAAATAATTTTATACAACCCATAGTTGCAGGTCAGGATCCCATGGTGAACGTGTGTAGCAAGTTTGATAACCCTAGAGAGCTTTACTCGTTCTATTGTAAGAGGGCATGACCTTTAACCTTTTGACCCCAAACCCATTGTCAGAGGTCAGGGTCTCAGGGTGAACCTACGTACCAAGTTTAGTGACCCTAGCCTTCTTACTTGTTGAGAAAGCATTGACATGGCATTTTGATATTGACCTTTGACCTTGCAATCCCAAAACCATATGCTGTGTTCGAAATGTTCACTCCTTCCCCATATAGTATACTATATAGTGAATCAGCCATTTTGTAGTGCTGTTCGAAATCTTAACTGAAAATTTCATTCACTATTATATAGTACAATCAAAATATCCCACAATGCATTTTTGAAAAGTAGTGTACAACGGATGGTCACTACATTAGCCAATATATCCCATAATGCAATGCGCTGCTAACGGAGCAGTGAGAGGAGAGCTTCACATCACAATATAAACTACCTTAAGGTATTTATATTTATTAATTCAGGAAAAACGATTTAATACATATTTACTACAAATTACATGCAATTATTCGTTTTTTTTAACCACCATTAGTCTGGTACGTTTTACTGTCTTGCATGATGACATCATTAACTGCGCTGCAAAAACAAGCCCAGTATGCCCGAAAGCTGTTAATTTTATTGTTATATTGAGTTTACTGTATAGTCCACTATATCTAAATTCACTATATAGAAAGTTGGGAGGGAGTGAATGAGTGAACATTCCGAACACAGCCGTAGTCACACTTCAGGTGCCTCAGGGTGAACCTGTGTATCAAGTTTGGCGACCCTAGCTTTACACATTGCATAGTAACAGGGCATAGGCAATGCCAACCTTGACCTTTGACCTACTGAGCCCAGAGTCAAGGTCAGCCTCTGACTTTGACCTCAAGGTCTATAATTCCTGCAAAAATCATCCGGAGTCAAACAGCAATATGCGCAACATCAATGTATATCAAACCCTGGTACCACGTTTCAAAATATTTGGAACAAAACTGTTGGAGGAGTTGATTTCACAAGACAGTTACTGTCTATTAACTGAGCTGAAATAGGATATAAGTCTGGGCCTATAACTCCTGCAAAAATCATCCAATCAGAGCTAAATTGTGGTATGCACATCATCAGTTTGAAGGCAGAAACCTTGGCGGTCTGATGCCCGACTTTCTAAACTGGCTTTTGGGATGTGGAATGTCACCTCTCTGGTGGAGAAGGAACTTGAGCCGGTGCATGAGGTTGAGATAGATAGTTGGACTCACCTCAGCGCACAGCTCCAGTTCTGGAACCTGTCTCCTGGAGAACGGCTGGAGCTTGTCCTACTCTGGAGCTGCCCCAGGAGAGAGGTGATGAGCAGGGGTGGGTATTCTTGTATCCCCCTTTCTACCTCTACATTGGAGCTCTCCCCAGTGGACGAAAGGGCTGTTTCCCTGTCCCTTCGGGTTGGGAACCTGGGTTGGGATCATCATGATCGGGTTGGGATTATCGACCTGCGATCGATGATCAATTTTATGCAATCATATGTCTTGGACACTCGGGTAAAGAGAAGTGCAGAGCTGTTACTGATCACCACCTGGTGATGAGTTGGATCCAATGTCAGGGGAGGATGCCATTCAGACCTGGTAGACCCAAACATATAGTGAGAGTGTGCTGGCAACATCTGGCTGAGGCCCCTGTCTGAGAGGTCTTCAACTCCCACCTCCGGAAGAACACCGACCACATTCCGAGGGAGTCTGGAGACATGGAGTCTGAATGGGCCATGTTCTCTACCTCCATTGTTGAAGTAGCTGCCCAGAGCTGTGGCTACAAGGTAACTGGTGCATCTCATGGTGGCAACTCTCAGACCAAGTGGTGGACACCAGTGGTGAAGGGGGCCATCAAGCTGAAGGAGGAGTCCTATCGAGCTTTGTTGGCTTGTGGGATTCCCAAAGCAGCTGAGGTGTACCGGCAGGCCAAGCGGAGTGCAGCTCAGGTGATTGCTGAAACAAAAATTCGGGTGTGGGAGGAGTTTGGTGAGGTGATGGAACAAGACTTTCGGTCGGCCTCAGATTCTGGCAAACTGGCAACTCAGGAGGGGGAAATAGCTCCCCGTCCACACTGTGTATGGTGCAAATGGAGAGCTGCTGACTTCAACTGGGGATACCGTCAGGAAGTGGAAGGAATATTTCGAGGATTTCCTCAATCCCACTGACACACCTTCCACAGAGGAAGCAAAGCTTGAGGATGAGGGAGTGACTCGCTCATCACAGAAGCTGAGGTTTTTGGTGGCTTTGTCCCAAGGGTGGATGAAATTTGCCTTGAGTACCTCAAGGTTGTGGGGCTGTCATGGTTGACACACTTCTGCAACACTGTGTGGAGGTCAGGAACAGTGCCTTTGGCATGGCAAACTGGGGTGGTAGTTCCTCTCTTTAAGAAAAGGGACTGGAGAGTGTGTTCCAACTTTAGGGGGATCACATTTCTCAGCCTCCCTGGGAAGGCCTATACCAGGGTACTGGAGAGGAGAGTCCGGCCACTGGAATCTTGGATTCAGGAGGAGCAATGTGGTTTTAGTCCTGGCTGTGGCACATCGGACCAACTCTTTACGCTCTCGAGAATCCTCAAGGGTTCGTGGGAGTTTGCCCAACCAGTCTACATGTGTTTTGTGGACTTGGAGAAAGCATTTGACCACATCCCTCGCGGTCTCTTGTGGGGGGTGTTCTGAAAGTATGGGGTATTGCAGGGGTGTCAAACTCATTCCATGGAGGGCCAAGACCCTGCATGTTTTACTTCCACCCAATGTCTCCAGCAGGTGTTTTCACTGATCAGCAATCAGTGGGAAGGAATTCAGTGAAATCACCTGTTGAAGACACTGGGTGGAGGTAAAACCTGCAGGGTCTTGGCCCTCCATGGAATGAGTTTGACACCTGTGGGGTATTGGTATTGTTGTTACGACCTATCCAGTCTCTATACAACAGTTGTGAGAGGTTGGTTCGTATTGCCAATACTCAGTCGAACTTGTTTCCAGTGAGAGTTGGACTCCATCAGGGCTGCCCTTTGTTACCGATCCTGTTCGTAATTTTTATGAACAGGATTTCTAGGTGCAACTAAGGAACGGAGGGTGTCATGTTTGGTAACCACAGGATCTTGTCTCTGCTGGTTGCAGATGATGTTGTCCTGTTGGCTTCATCCAGCAATGACCTACAGGTCTTACGGTTTGCTGCTCAGTGTGAAGCAGCTGTTATGAGATTCAGCACCTCCAAGTCCATGGTCCTCAGCCAGAAAAGGGTGGAATGTCCTCGCCGAGTCGAGCTCTTGCTCCAGGTGGAGGAGTTTAAGTATCTTGGGGTCTTATTCACGAGTAAGGGGAGAATGGAGCGGGAGATTGACAGGCGAATCAGAGCAGCATCTGCAGTGATGCGGATGTTGTACCGGTCTGTTGTGGTGAAGAGGGAGCTAAGCTCTAAGGCAAAGCTCTCGATTTACCAGTCAATCTACATTCCTACCCTCACCTATGGTCATGACCTTTGGGTAATGACCAAAAGAATGAGATCAAGGATACAAGTGGCTGAAATGAGCTTACTCTGTAGGATTGCTGGACTCACCCATAGAGACAGGGTGAGGAGCTCAGTCATCCGGGGGAGGCTCAGTGTGGAGCCACTGCTTCTCCACATCAGAAGAAGCCACCTGAGGTGGTATGGGCATCTGATCAGGATCCCTCCTGGACGCCTTTCATGGACACGTCCCACTGGCAGGAGACCCCGGGGCAGACCCAGGACACACTAGAAAGACTATGTTTCCCAGCCAGCCTGGGAATGCCTTGGTATATTCTCTGAAGTACTGGAACAGGTGGCTTGGGAGAGGGAAGTCTGGGCTTTTCTGCTTAAACTGCTGCCTCCGCCACCCGGACCTCTGGAAAAGTGGTAGAAAATAGATGTCTGGATGGATCAGTGGATGATAGTCTGTTCAATAACAAGGCCAGAGAGAACAGCATCTGTCCGCATCTGGTGCAAATGAAGCTGTGAACTACAACAATGGTGACTACAACCTCATTCCCAGCATCCATTCATAGGGTACATCATTGTTGCTGGCTAAAGTTGTGTCCTGTGGTTGGCTGTTGGAACTCAAGTCACAGTTACCATTGTTGTAGTCATTCCAGTGTTCCTACCAAGACCAGAGCTTTTGTAGGCAATGCAGGCCCACTCAAGCTACAAGGGAAGTTGCATTCACCTCATCAAAGGTTGATGTACTGTCAACATAATTTTGGAAACATTATTTTAAGGTGAAAATATTACATAGTGTTGCTTTAAGGGGAAGAAAAGCCATCTAAACCTACCTGGGCCTATGCAAAAAAGTAGTGCCCCCCTAAACCTAATAACTGGTTGTGCCAGCCTTGGCGGCAACAACTGCAATACAGAATTAGCAATAAATAGCAATGAGTCTTTTACATCGCTTTTGAGGAATTTTGGCCCACTCTTTTTTTGCAGAAATGTTATAATTCAGCCACACTGGAAAGCTTGAGCTTACAAACTGATGGCCAGACATTTGCCTTCAAAATTTTCTAGTAGAGAACAGAATTCATGGCTCCATCAATTACGACAAATCATCCAGGTCCTGAAGCAGCAAAGCAGCCCCAGACAATCACACTACCACCACCATGTTTGACTGTTGGGATGATGATGTTTTTATGAAATGCTGTTGGCTTTACACCAGCTGTAGTGGGACGCACACCTTCCGAAAAGTGAAACCTATGACAACATCAATCCACAGAATAAAGTTTGGATAACTTTTTCCCTTAATAAATGAAATCATTATTTTTAAATTACATTTTGTATTTACTCTGGTTATGTTTGTCTAATATTAAAATCTGTTTGATCGTCTAAAACATTTAAGTGTGACAAATAGGCAAAAATATAACAAATCAGAAAGGGGGCAAACACTTTTTCACAGCACTGTAGTTCGTTATTGTTTAAAAGGAGAATAGACATGTTTCATAAAATCCTCCATATGACAGAATTTTCACCATCAGATCTGTTTTGCTGCCTAAATGAAGACCAAAATTACACTTTTTTTTTGGTTTACTTGGTTTTCATACAGTTGTCCCAGGCACATTTTAGGAAAGCCGTGTTTCACACTATACCATATATGCATTTTATTCTAAAGTACCTTAGAGACAGTGGAATTATTGAGTGAAAAATTAAAACCTGTACTGGGAAATATCAGTATATTACAGTAATGGATGATACCTCATATTAAGTAAAGAAAGATGAAAGAAATGCACCACTAGACAGATAAATATGTATAAAAATATACAAAAAATAGAAAACTGAACTCTTTGATCTAGTCTTGCAAATGCAACCATCGCACAGCCCAGGACAAATGCTTTGGGCTTCCTTTTCAGACTCAGGATCAAAAGGGTGGGATGAATAGGCAGGTAAAAACAGACTTTGATGTAGCAAAGGCTGTAAAAAGTTTCAGATTACATTTTAAACCTAACATGAGAGGAAAAATTGGCACATTTCATTCAGTATGTGGTCCTCTGACATCCCTGCACATTTCACCCTGCATCTCTCTCTCACCATGTGGCATTTCAGTGCTGCAGCATTAGCAGACATATTAACCTAAATCCCAGAGTGTCCTCGGCGAGTGCCAAGTGTGAAGCTGCAGATTCATGTTCATCTGCACTTCACGTGTGCCTGCTTGGGCCAAGGGTGAGCGACCTGGGGTTGGGAACTGAGATGATCAGTCATAGGGATTACTAAAAAGGCTATTATTTTCTCTCTCTTCCTCACAGACATATACACAATCTACTTTTTTAAAAAACTGCTCCAATATCCTGAGCGCAGTGAAGCCGAATGCATACTCGTTTTCCAACACCCTCTGTATGACACCATTCTTAACGGCGATGATACGAGTCACCATCATACCAGGGGATCTATCTCGAAGGACTAGCTGTCATCAAGGAGCCATAATCAGCTTTGCAATGACTCGTCAGGGACAAAATCACCTGCTTCAACACTACAGTGCTCAAGAAAATGGTCTGTAGAGTCAGGAACTTCTGAAATTTAAAAAAATGCCTGCTTGGATACTTTCTGCAGTGTATCATAGTAAAGCAGAGACAAGACTCTCATTAGTGATGTCCCACAGAGGCAAAAATGACAAACATTGTTTTGTGAAGCTCATAAGGAATGATAGTGTATTGTATGAGATCATCTTCCTCCTAATCATCCATTACTGTGTCTCTGCATTCATTTATGGGTGCTTGCACTGAATCCATTATAGATCGAGGATGAAAGCTACCTAAAGCCACCATAATCACCTAATCTTCACCTTAATCTGCACTTCCTTTCAGCTTCGTGCTGCCTTACAAAATATTCGGCTAACTGTTAACATATCTTTGTTTTTCAGCAGTAGCCAGCTGAAAAAGCTCTAAGCATCCACTGCACACAATTTACACAGCACACGGCAGTAGTACTTATCATTAAAATTCTGATTTTTTTTTTTTTTTGAATTGCTGCAATTATAAATAAGCAGCTACTATTTGCTAAATTAAATGTCAGTTCAAAGCATTATAGTGGTCCTTGTTGTGTTTTTGCAGCTTTCAATTATACATACATGGCATGGTAAACAGCAGTCAGCATTTGCACCATGAACTCAGGGTCCAACAGGACTCTGTTGCAAGGTTCCCTCCAAAGCTTCTGCTGTTGTCGGGGAAAGCCACATACACACAACCTGAAAAAAGAGAGCAAGTTTTAGTTTCTTTTTTAACGATTAATTATTGTTCAGTTCAACCACAGAGATCACATGTGCCTGAATAAGGAGGACAACAAAAGGAAACGTCATTTACTTCCTGAGTAAACTGAACAGAGAAAACAGATCAAACGTGACTGAGGGGAGTAAAATTCGTACTACTTTATTTTCACTTTAGACTCCTAGTGGTCAGGTAAGGTTAAACAGCAGGGTGTTCAGAGTCCAAACTGTGAGGCTAAACTGTAGGAGTGAGCAATGTTATTCTGCTCTGAAAATTTTCACAGTCACAGTTTGCCATCTGTCTAGACTGCACTTGATCCAGGCGTTGACTGTTTACTCGCTCACAGTCGGCAGCGACTCATATCCTCAACCACTTGAATGCCAGGCAGCGGCTCCACTACAGAGCTTCATATTGTAAATTCTTTTTTCTTTGGGCATCTCAGTGTTTCAAAGACAGACAGAATAAAAATGAGGTATCCAGCTGTTTTTCACGTGAACAGGAGGCGGCAAATTTACATCTAATATATCTATACTGAGCAAATGTCCTGCAAAGAAAACAGCTGGTTGCGAGGTCAGTGTATGGCTACTGGTGAAAGAGTATTCTCAGGAAAATATCACTGGAATAAGTATCAAATGTGTAAGACTGGCCACACACGGAAGGATTTTCAAATCTTAGCCACACACCTATTATTGAATCGCTTGGGATCAAATGTGATACCATGACATTCAAACGTGACTTCAGAGTAGAAACAAATATGCAGGACTATCAACACTGTCAGCTGGCTGTCCTGTTTTGCAGTGAAAAACAAAAAAAGAGAAAAAGAATATAGGTGAAACCCTGGCTGAGAAGGTGGTATAAGCACGACATTTACATTTTGCAGCTCAAGCTGAAGGCGTGTACATAACATCCAGCTGGCAACGTAGATCATTGCCCACCTCACCTCAGCTTGGCGGACATTTGAATAGGATAACGCAGATAAACGCACAATGAAGTAAGCGTCACCATCACCACGTCACAGCAACAGAGTGCAAATAATCTTGAAGGCTGTCTGTCATTGTTCTGACAGATATTAATACAGAAGCCTTTGTTGGTAATGACAGCTTCAAGACACTACCCGTATAGAGAAACTAGTCATGCATTGTTCAGGTGAGATTTTGGCCCATTTTTCCCCCCACACAAAAAGTCTTCAAATCCGGGCCTCTTATGAACTCTGATCTTTAGTTCTTTCCATAGATTTTCAATTGGATCCAAGTCACGTGATTGGCTGGGCCATCACCTCAAAGTTTCAAAACCAATTGACGGTTTACTTGGATGTATGCTTGGGATCATTGTCTTGCTGAAATGTCCACCTTCATTTCATCTTCATCATCTTGGTAGATGGCAGCAGACGTTTGACAAAAATGTCTTGGGACATTTTTTCCATTTACCTTTCTTCAGCTGTATGAAGTTTGCCAGTACTGTTTGATGACAAACAGCCCCACACCATGATGTTACCACCTCCCCTGGTATGGTTTTTTTGTGGTGATGTGCAGTGCCATTTCTCCTCTAAACATGGTGCGTATTATGGCATCCAAAGAGTTCAATTTTGGTCCCGTCTGACAAGAATATATTCTCCTAGTATTTAACAGGTTTGTCCAAAAGTTGTGCAGCATTCAGGATTTATATTTGCCATGTGCAGAAAACATAATGTCTTTTGAAGAGCTGAGGATCAAATTTAATCTCAATAGAACACATTTTTTTAAATATCTTCAACTTAGAAACTTTAATCGATCAAATCAAAATAAAGCTCTCACTCGACCTATTTACTCATCCTTGGAAAAAATGTTGATGAAAGATAGTAAAAGAAAGGGTATTATTTCAGAGTTTTATAACTCATTGACACTATTTTCAAGTGAAAATTCACTGAAAAGATTAAACTACTGGAAAGAAGATCTGCAAACTGAAATTTCAGAGGAACAATGGGAATTGGCTTGTACAGAAGCTCAAACCAAATCAATAAATGTACGCCTTAAATTGATACATTTCAAATGGTTAATGCGGATGTATGTTACACCGGAGGAGTTAAATAGATATAACAAAAACATACCAGATACATGCACAAAGTGCATGGAAAGTAAAGGAACTCTATTTCATTGTGTATGGGAATGTAGTTTAATAAGAATGTTTTGGGAAGAGGTGAGGGTAACAATTGAAAAAATAATCTCAAAACAAATCATATTGAATCCTAAACTGTTTTTGTTGGGTCTGTACCCAGAAAAGCATAATTTTAATAAAAGTGAAAGAACATTCATAGACCTCAGTTTGCTTAATGCCAAAAAATGTATTGCACTATTTTGGAAAAAGACTCATAGACCAGATGTGACTCAGTGGTTAAGACAGATGTTAACAAACCTTCCATTAGAAATAATAACATATATACTGAAATCAAAGGAAATTGTGTTTGAGAATATATGGAGACCTTTTATTGATTATGTAAAAAATTTAAACATAACTCTTGAAGAAGAAGGTGAATGATGTGTGTGGACTAGGGATGGGCATAATTTACCGATTAACCGATAATTGATCATTAAGAATTTCACCGAGGAAGTTCATTTTCGTCGACAAACCGTTTTTTTTTTTTTTAAACAATCCGAGGCCTAGTGCACGGCCGTCCTCAAACAATGCAATGGCAAAATTTGGGCACCAGGGGGCAACATTACATCATCGCCGTACCCTGGCGTGCCTCAGTTGATACATGCGGGCTTCCGTAGGGCAATCGCTAAATCATGAAGTGGTTACGGCGAAGTGTTGCGTGGGACCATTTCAATTTAAAAATGACCAGGTGTACTACAATCACTGCAATGCAGCATACAAATATACCTCATCGACAGGGTCCATGGAACACCCTTATTACGCGAAGAAACCGCCAACAGTGGTTGCGCGCTGAGTAATGGCGGTCGTGAAGATTCTTTTTTTTTTTTCAGAAACTTTATTGAGAAAGTGTGATATCCTACCGTGTAGCAATGATCACACTTGAGTTATTTCTTTGGCTAACTCTGCCGTTTATTCTGCAACACACATAATATGACTGAACATGGATTCTGCGCGGGGTTTTCACACTCTTGTTCTAATGTGTCCCCTTAATAGTAGTGCTGAACAATACAGGTAGTTCCCCCTAGAGGCATGTGCCAGTAATGTTTTAAATTAGACTTGCAGTCTACCACAGAAAGTCATGAAGATTCGGTGTACACACGTCGAGGGAAGCTGCAGGAGGCCGCGTAGTGGCTCGACGGGAAGACTATTTCGCACAAAATTGCACAAGAGAACAGCAAAAAGTTCTGCGCGGCTAGACTAAGTAACACGAGCGATAGAGCAATGAATGCGGTCTTCGTTTGTTGGGTGGCCGCTCGGCAGGGAGAGAAGCTGGTAAAACGTCTCGGCCAATCAGCTTGCGGGGTGAAACGTCTTGGCCAATCAGCTTGCGAGATTCCCGAGCCGAGCCAGCACGAGAACAGAGAGAGGGCTCTCCGTGCTGGTGATTCCTGATGTTCTAATGTAGTCTACCTGCCTTGTTACGTACCTAAAAATGTTAATGATTAACCGATTATTAATCATTAATTCTCCCGACGATCGGTGAAGAAAATTTCACCGAATGCCCATCCCTAGTGTGGACCTTGTAAATTCCAAACTGGTGAACATAATATGTATACTTATGTATTGGATTGTCTAGACTAAACAGAGGAGCATTGTTGAAGATTTGATTTTGTTGGTGGTTGTTGGTGTTTTTTTAGTGCATTTTTTTTTTTGTAGTACTTTAGTGTTAGTGTTTGATTGTTTGTATTATGTTTGTTAAAAAAAAGGTTCAATAAAGATATTGTAGAAAAAAAAAAAGTTGTGCAGCAGACTTTAATGAGCTTCAACATGCTTTTTCTTCAGCAATGCAATTGAGCGTGGCGAGTGTGCATACAGGCCATGACAGTTGAGTGCATTACTTATTGTTTTAGGTCAAATAAGTTCATTTTGTCTTCTCTCAATTATTTATCTTTTGTTCTTATAAAAGACAAAAATAAAATAGAAAGGAGATGTCTTTACCTTCTTAACATGTTTCGACTGTACGCTGCAGCCTTCGTCAGAAGAATCAGCTGATTGCTGCCAGGAAATCAGCTGACTATGAAAATCAGCTGATAAATGTCACCTGGCAGCAATCAGCTGACTCTTCTGACAAAGGCTGCAGCGTACAGTCGAAACATGTTAAGAAGGTAAAGACATCTCCTTTTTATTTTATTTTTGTCTTTTATAAGAACAAAAGATAAATACTTATTGTTTTCTTTGAAAAATTGCACCAGGTCTTTCTGAAGCTCTCTACAAGTGATCCTTGGCTCTTGGACAGCTCTTCGGACAATTCTTTTCACTCATCTGTCAGAAATCTTGGAAGAAGCACTTGGTCGTGACTGGTTTATGGTAAAATGATGTTCTCTCAACTTCCAGACTATGCCCCCAACAGTGCTCACTGGAACATTCAGAAGTTTAGAAATCCTTCTGTAACCAATGTCATCAGTATGTATGGCAACAATAAGGTTGCAAAGGTCACGAGAGGGTTCTTTGCTTTTAACCATCATGTTTCTTATGTGACACCTTAATAATGAGACACCCTTTTATAGGCCATCAGTTGGGACTGTACCAGCTGATATTAATTTGCATTAAGGAGGAGGATTGCTTTCCAATTACTGATTGATTTCAGCTGGTATCATGGCTTTCCATGCCTCTTTGCACCCATCTTTCTTCATGTGTTCAATACTTTTTTCCTGTTCACATTATTACACATAACTTGATTTATGGACATTATGATTTTCAGTTCGTTGCATGTGTGAATTTTATGGGTTGTTACTGACATTTGGTGAAAATGTCATTACAACAGTCCCATTAGAAATACACTACTCACAACAAGTTAGGGATATTCGACTTTTGGGTGAAATTTCAGGATGCACCTAAAATGCACTATAACCTTTACAGGTGAACTTAATTTGACCTTCTGTAACCTTTTGAATGCACATGTCCAACTGTTCAATGTTACAGTACTTTTTGCATAATTTGCTGTTCTCCAACAAGGTGCTTAACGGCAAAGTTCACAACAGGTGTTTGATCCATGAATCGACCAATAAATGTTCTGGTTCAATTAAAATTAGTATTTAAACAGTCCTCTTCATCATGCTGTTCACATTTTGACATCATGAGACCAAGAGGACACCTCACAATTGATCAACAGTACCTCGCCACTGCGAGGCTTCAAACAGGATGTTCTCAGAGGAAAGTGGCCACTGAGCTTAGAGTGTCAGAGTGTCATTAGCAGGTTGCAACAGTGACACAGAAAGACTGCAAGAGTCACGGAAAGGCATAGAGGTGGACGTCCTTTGGCCACATCCCACAGTGATGACCACTTCATTGTGAACAGTGTCCTACGGAACCGGCTCATGAATACCATTCAACTCCAGGCACATTTAAGGGAGGTGAGAGGCACCCAACTGTCACGTCAGACCATTTGAAACCGTTTACATCAGTGTGGTCTGCGTGCTTGACGACCTGCAAGGGTACTTGACCACACCACCAGACACAGACATCATCATTTGCATGGGTCAGGGAGCATTTATGCTGGTCAAGGGACCAGTGGGCCTCAGTGCTGTTCTCTGATGAAAGTCGATTCAAGTTGAGCAGAAATGATGGCTGCCAATGATGCTGGCATCAAGGAAAGCGCTATGCATCAGCCACTGTTGTCACCATGTTACAGTCTGGGCAGGTGTGTCTAGTCAATACAGAACTGCCCTATACCTTGTGAATGGAACAGTGACAAGCCGATACTACCTGAATAACATCATTACTTTACCTTGCATGAACAACACAGGCCTAATTTCATCTTCATGGACAACAATGCTCATCAAGGTCACATCATTAGGGAATGGCTGCTGGAGGCTGGGGTACCTCAAATGGAGTGACCTGCACTTTCTTCAGACCTGAATCCCATAGAAAACCTACGGGATCAGCTGAGTCGCTGTGTAGAGGCTCATAACCCTGCACCCCACAACCTCAATGACCTGAGGGCCGCCCTTCAAGAAAAGTGGAATGCCATGCCTCAGCAGACAATAAGTCAACTTGTGAACAGCATGAGACGTCGTTGTCATGCTGTAATTGATGCTCAAGGGCACATGACAAGTTATTAAAAAAAGCATCTAAATATCTAAAAAAAGCATCATGGCGGCGCGCACTGTTGCAACGGCTCACAGCTCTCCTTTTCAGTGTTTTTTTTGGATGTTATGGTACTTCTTTTTTGTTTATTTGTCCACTAGTCCACTAGTCCACTTCTTTCCGGTTCCGGTTCCGCCGGACCGGCGGCGCCACACGAGTCGGCTGCCTGTTGCAACAGCCTTTTTTTTTTTTTTTATCTTCCTTCTTCTTTCTACACCTTTCACTCTGTATATATATCACGGACGCACGGATCGCCCCGGGGGTCTCCCGGGTCGGCGGACGGAGCCACGGTTTGCAGCGGGAGACGTTACAGCGGGGAGGAGCTAGTGCTAGCTAGCACTTGGCCGCCGCCCGGTGCTAATGGGAAACTCGACATACCGGGAGCTGTAGCGAAAACGATGCGGGTGCCGGGCTGGAGTTTAGGCGGCGTGAAAGAAATATAAGACAGAATAATAAAGAGCGATGGCAAGAACCAAGCTGACCGCCCGTAAAATCTACTGGAGGAAGAAGCCCCCCCCCCCCCCCCCCACCAGGAGACAGCTAGCCACCAGGGCTGCTCGGAGAGGCGCTCTGGCCACCGGCAGAGTGAAGAGGCCTCGCCGTCACAGGCCCGTGCTCTGAGAGACATCCGTCGCTACCAGAAATCCACGGAGCTGCTCATCCGTAAGCTGCCCGTCCAGCGCCTGGTGAGGGAGATCGCTCAGGACTTCAAGACCGTCCTGCGTTTCCTGAGCTTCGCCGTCATGGCTCTGCAGGAGACCTGCGAGGCCAACCTGGTGGGTCTCTTCTTCGCTAAGGGGGTCACCATCATGCCCAAAGACTTCCAGCTGGCCCGCTGCATCCGCGGAGAGAGAGCTTAGACTTTCTGCTGCACATTCACCAGCCATAATGCTCTGCACTGTGTCTATATATATACAGTACATTTATAGTAATATGGACATATGTTTACTAGATGTTGTTTTTTTCTTGCCTTCTGATTGTTGCTCTGAGTGTTGCTATCCCTGTGCTGTTGCAATCCTGGAATTTCCCCATTGTGGGACTAATAAAGGCTTATCTTATCTTATCTTATCTTATCTTACTATCAGGTCGGTGAACATTCGCTACACCCGTCAGAGACTTCTCGAGATTGGAGACCAGCATCAGACACCAGTTGCGAGTGTTTTTCACCACAAGCATAACATCCCAGTCGACATAGCAAGACCACCGGGCTCTCTGTGGATTGTTGTCGGGTCGTGGAGGCGGCGAAGACGGAGATGAAGGAGGGAGAGGAAGCAGAAGTGGGGCTGCAGGTCCAGTGTTATGCTAAGGCTAAGGAGACAACCACATAAGCCACCTCTACCGAGCCTGTATCTTTCCAATGCCAGATCCTTGGTGCATAAAATGGAAGACTTGGAATTACAACTTGCCGGTAATCACTATGTTCGTGACTGTTGTGTTCTGATTATCACTGAAACTTGGCTCCATCCGGACATATCCGACGCTAGCATGCAGCTAGCGGGCTGCACGTTGCTACGCTGCGACAGGACTAAGGACTCTGGTAAAAGCAGAGGGGGTGGGCTTTGTATGTATGTGCATAATAACTGGTGTAACAATGGGACTATTACAGACAAATATTACTCTCCCGATCTCGAGTACATGTCTGTAAGATGTCGGCCTTTCTTTCTACCGAGAGAACTAACAGTAGTGTTTATCACGGCCGTGTATATTCCACCCAGTGCAAATGTAAATACGGCGCTCTTCCTCCTGCTTAACACCATTAACAAACATCAGCGGGCTCACCCTGATGGTGTCCACATAGTTGCAGGAAACTTTAATAAGGCCAATCTGAAGACCGTACTCCCAAAATTTTATCAACATGTTGAGTGTTCTGCTAGAGGGGAGAACATTTTAGACCATGTTTACACTAACATCAAGCACGCATACAGAGCCATATCCCTCCCCCACCTCGGCCAGTCGGACCATCTTTCCCTCCTGCTCTCCCCAGCCTACACCCCCCTCAGGCGTAGAGACAGGCCTACTATAAAGACTGTCACAACTTGGCCTGACAACGTTCTCTCCAAACTGCAGGATTGCTTCACAGAGACAGACTGGGATTTATTTGGACAACAGGAGTTGGAAACATCCACTGATACAACCTTGGACTGCATTAAGTTTTGTATCGGTAATGTGACTGTGGACAAAAATATTAGGGTTTTTTCCAACCATAAGATAAGATAAGATAAGATAAGATAAGCCTTTATTAGTCCCACAACGGGGAAATTCCAGGATTGCAACAGCACAGGGATAGCAACACTCAGAGCAACAATCAGAAGGCAAGAAAAAAAACAAGCAAGCAAGAGCAGCTAATATACATATGTACATATTACTATAAAATATATATATATATACACACACACACACACACACACACACAGACACACAGTGCAGAGCATTGTAGCTGGATGGAATAAATATATGAATATATGAACACACGGTGCAGAGCATTGTAGCTAGATGGAATAAATATGTAAATATATAAACACCCACAGTACGGAGCATTGCAGCTAGGTGGAATAAATATGCTGTGGCCGACACACATTGTGGGCTCACGCTGCCACAGAGACAGAACTGAATGTGTATTGTGGAGTGTCACGTCTGCAAGGACTGAGGACTCAAATCTACAGGAGGTAACAAGGAAGTGTGAGATTTGTCTCTTTGTCCCACAGAAGACGCCCCGGAGGGTATTCCGGTTCATCAAGAAATGAGAGACAATGGTGAAGCTTCAAAGGGATGCTTTGTAACTGTATGTTGACTGAAGACACCATGTGACTTGAATTCTGATGCTGGAAATGTATAAAAGGGGGTTGAAGTATGATTCTTTCTCTTTCCTGCTTTGAGAATGCTAGGAGCTTGTGTTCTGTCAAATAAAGCTGGTTTATGACTGAAACTCAGCCTCGTTATTTGAGCATGCTCCTACACTGGTGACCTACGACGGAGAATGAGCAATGAGAATTCTTCCGAACCGGGCTCGGTGGAAGCCAGCCTGATGGCCGCCTCCACGCTCCGGCTGCCCGATTTCTGGCAGCACAGCCCGCGCTCATGGTTTAGCGCAATCGAGGCGCAGTTCAACCTCCGGAGAATCTCCAACGACGACACAAGATTCTACCACGTGGTAGCGAAACTGGACAGCGACACGGTCCAGAGCGTGGAGGATTTGGTTAATCATCCACCAGACAGCGACAAGTACAGCGCATTGAAAGACGCGCTGATCAGCCATTTCACCCCCTCAGTCCAACAAAGAGCAGAGGGGCTCCTGGCGCTGACGGAGGCAGAAAACGATAGACCTGCGGACCTGATGGTGAAGATGCTGCAGCTCAAAGCCTCCGAGGATGGCGAATTCATTTTCGCCCACCTATTCCTTCGAACCCTGCCACCAGCAGTGAGAGTGGCCCTGGCAGAGTCACCCCGATTGGCCAAGCGAGACTACCATGGGTTGAGCAAGGAGGCGCAGAAGTTGGTCGACGCCCACAAGCAGAACGCGGTTTCGGCCGCGGCGGCTAGTTCGGGAACGGCGTCCGGAGACAGCTTGGGTCCAGCGGCACCAGACGCACCAACAACGGCGGCGACCGGAGCCAGACGACGCGGAGCGGAGAACGGCTCGTGCTTCTACCACCGCCGTTTTGCAGAGAGAGCGCACAGGCGCGTCCCACCGTGCAATTTTAAACGCCAGGACCGAGGGCCGGTAGCAGCCGCGACTCTCGGCAATGAGAACAGGCTGCTTTACCTGACGGATGCACGCTCGGGGAAACAGTTCCTCGTGGACACGGGCTCGCAGCTGAGCTTCGTCACGCCCACCTACGCGGAACGGCTGTCGCCTTCTAAAGCCCCCTGGGTGTCAGTGTCAGCAGCGAACGGCTCCACAATTAAAACGTTTGGTGAGAGGACCATGCTTCTGTCCTTACAAGGCCGTTCATTTGAGTGGACATTTATTGTAGCAGCAGTCAGTTTCAACATGTTAGGGGCTGATTTTTTGTGCTCACATGGTTTATTGGTTGACCTTGCTAATAGACGTCTGATTAATGCACTGTCCTTTCATTCTATTCCCTGCACAGCTCGGGTGGCCCCGCCAACTGCACATGCCAGCGTCTCAGCCGCGGGTGGTAAGTTTCACACTCTGCTTGCTCAGTTTCCAGCACTCACAGTCCCCACTTTTTCAGCAACGGTGGCCAAACATGGGGTAGAACATTTCATAACAACCACAGGCCCTCCCGTTTTTGCAAAGGCTCGGCGTTTGGACCCAGCTAAACTGGCCATCGCGCGCGAGGAGTTCACTAATCTGGAAAAACTAGGCATCGTTAGACGCTCCAAGAGCGCTTGGGCTTCGCCGTTACACATGGTCCCAAAGGCTGACGGCTCGTGGCGGCCTTGCGGTGATTTCCGCAGGTTGAACAACGTTTCAGCTCATGATCGCTACCCGATTCCGCACATTCAGGATTTTTCTGTTCATTTGGCGGGGGCGCGCATTTTTTCTAAAATAGACTTGGTGCGCGGCTATCACCAGGTTCCAGTGCGCGCGCAGGATGTACCCAAAACAGCGGCCATAACTCCTTTCGGCCTTTTTGAGTTCTTGCGCATGCCTTTTGGCCTCAAGGGGGCCGCGCAGACTTTCCAACGCATGATGGATGCAGTTTTACGCGACCTGCCTTTCGTGTTCGTTTATTTGGACGATATTTTGGTAGCCAGCACGTCCGAAGGCGAACATGAAAAACACCTCACAGCAGTTTTCCAGAGGTTGGCAGAGCACGGGTTAATAGTGAACCCAGCGAAATGCCAGTTTGGGGTGGCGCAGATTGATTTTTTGGGACATCGCGTTTCGGCAGAGGGAGCAGTTCCCCTTCCAAATAAAGTGCGTGCCATAACAGATTTTCCGCAACCTCAAACGGTTAAGGCGCTTCAGGAGTTTCTAGGGATGGTTAATTTTTACAACCGTTTCCTCCCAAGCGCAGCACGACTCATGCAGCCATTGTACACCGCGTTAAAAAAACAAAAGCCCGCAAATAAAGTCGAATGGTCTCCGGAGCGGGAGCGCGCTTTTGCCCAGGTCAAATCAGCCCTGGCAAATGCAGTTTTGTTAGCGCACCCAGTTCCAACGGCCCGCATGGTAGTAGTAGTAGATTAGTTTATTTGACAGGGACAGTGCAATAAACATAGACAATTAATCAAAGATCAATGGCGCTCACCACTGACGCTTCCGATGTAGCGGTGGGGGCGGTAGTTGAACAGTTTGTGGCAGGTACCTGGAAACCCCTCGCGTTTTTCAGCAGGACCTTGCGCGATAGTGAACGGAAATACAGCGCATTTGACAGGGAGCTTTTGGCCCTACACTTGGCCATCCGTCATTTTCAGTTCTGGTTAGAGGGGCGACGTTTCACCGCTTTTGTGGATCATAAACCGCTAACGTTTGCGATGGCCAAAATTTCAGAACCCTGGTCAGGCCGGCAACAAAGGCAACTAGCCGCAATATCGGAGTTTACTACTGATATTCAGCATGTCGCGGGTAAACACAATGTTGTAGCAGACTGCCTCTCGCGTGCAATAGCACCGCCAAGCCCTATAGGGGCAGACTCTGTAGCCATGGCCGCGGGCCCGGGCAGCGACGCGGGAGCGCGCGCAGCCCCGGTCTGTGTTGGGTTAGATTATGCAGCCATGGCTGCGGAGCAGGTTAACGACGCGGACGTGCGCGCGCTCCAGTCTGGACCAACAGGGTTAAGGCTGGAGCACAGGGTGCAACAAAACGGTATGCCCCCGCTAATCTGCGATGTCTCCACGGGACGGCCCCGCCCTGTGGTGCCAACCGCGTGGCGTCGCCGTGTTTTTGACTTGGTCCATTCTCTCGCGCACCCGGGGGTGCGCGCATCGATCAAATTGGTGGGGGAGAAATTTGTTTGGCCCGGGTTGCGCAAACAGGTCAAGGAATGGGCAGCAGCCTGCGTAGCGTGTCAGCGAGCTAAAATACACAGACACACTAAGGCCCCGTTAGAACCTTTCCACATCCCCGCTAAGCGTTTTGATCACGTGCATGTTGACCTGGTCGGCCCGCTTCCGTTATCACACGGGCACACACATCTTTTGACAATGGTAGACCGCACCACGCGCTGGCCAGAGGCGATTCCTCTGACATCAACCACAGCGGAAGAAGTTGCGTGAGCATTTTTAACAGCATGGGTTGCGCGTTTTGGTGTACCGACAGGGGTCCCCAATTTATTTCCGAGCTATGGTCATCGATGGCCCGCAGCTTGGGGGTGAAGATTCATCGCACCACCGCGTATAACCCCCAGGCCAATGGTTTATGCGAACACTTTCACAGGTCATTGAAAGCAGCCCTCAGAGCGTCGCTAACGGATACAAATTGGGTAGACAAACTTCCATGGGTGTTATTAGGGTTGCGTTCTGCACCTAAGGAAGATTTGCATGCTTCCCCGGCTGAATTAGTTTTCGCTCAGCCGCTCCGTTTGCCCGGGGAATTTCTTCCTGATAATCCCGCACCTAATGGCCCCCCCGCTCAGCCGTGGCAGAGCGGCTCAGGAGCAAACACGCTTCCTGGCCCGGTCCATCACAGTTTCCCACACGTTTTTGTGCCCAAGGCTTTAAAAAATGCAGAGTTTGTTTTTGTTAAACATGACGCCCAGCGTCCAAGTTTGCGGCCGTTTTACGACGGACCGTTTCGAGTGCTGGAGACCGGGCAGAAGCATTTTCTGCTAGATTTAGGGGGCAGAAGGGAGCTGATTTGCATTAACAGGCTCAAACCCGCTTTTGTTCTGGCTGACGAGGAGGTGCAGCTCGCGAGGCCCCCCCCCCCGCCGGGGCAGGCCGCCAAGAAGACATTCTCCAAAGTCTTCACAGAGAGGTGCTAAAAGCTTTAATCCACAGGTGCAGAGAGATGTTGCAGAGGCAGCCAAGCCAAGTTGCAGCAGATTCGGCAGAAGATTAAAACCTAGGCAGTCGGTGGATTGATTAGCGATGTATGGAGTGCTTTGTGTTTCTCTTTTTGTTATGCCATGCAGATTTTGCCTTACTCGACGTTTGGGGGGGGTAGTGTGGCCGACACACATTGTGGGCTCACGCTGCCACAGAGACAGAACTGAATGTGTATTGTGGAGTGTCACGTCTGCAAGGACTGAGGACTCAAATCTACAGGAGGTAACAAGGAAGTGTGAGATTTGTCTCTTTGTCCCACAGAAGACGCCCCGGAGGGTATTCCGGTTCATCAAGAAATGAGAGACAATGGTGAAGCTTCAAAGGGATGCTTTGTAACTGTATGTTGACTGAAGACACCATGTGACTTGAATTCTGATGCTGGAAATGTATAAAAGGGGGTTGAAGTATGATTCTTTCTCTTTCCTGCTTTGAGAATGCTAGGAGCTTGTGTTCTGTCAAATAAAGCTGGTTTATGACTGAAACTCAGCCTCGTTATTTGAGCATGCTCCTACAATGCAAGTATATAAACACACACAGTGCGGAGCAATGTAGCTAGATGGAATAATATGTAGATATATAAAAACACAGTGCGGAGCATTGTAGCTAGATGGAATAAATATATAGATATATAAATATAAACACACCCAGTGCTGAGCATTGTAGCTAGATGGAATAAATATATAGATATATAAATATAAACACACCCAGTGCAGAGCATTGTAGCTAGATGGAATAAATATGTAAATATATAAACACACACAGTGCAGAGCATTGTTGCTAGGTGGGATGAAACAGCATAACCGTCTATTTAGTTATCCTACATGGTATGATTATGTGCCCATACATATTCTCACCCTCCATAGCGACCGGTATGTTCCTAGTTGTATGCCGGAGAGGACCATTGTGTAAGTCTATTGCATCTTTTGCATTCAAAAAAAACTATTAGTTTGTTACGTCTTTTTGCTATCTCTGCGAGCAGCCCTGCTTAGGTTGTACAGTCTGACAGCCGTTGGTAGGAAGGACCTACGAAACCTCTCGGTTGTGCACCTGGGATGATGTAGTCTGCTGCTAAATGAGCTCCTCAGTGCATCCAGTATGTCCTGCATAGGGTGGAACTCGGACTCCAGCAGAGATGACAGTTTAGCCACCGTCCTTCTCTCTCCTATCTCCTCCATCGGATCAAGGCGTTGCCCCAGGACAGAGCTAGCTTTCTTAATCAGTTTGTTCAGTCTCTTCCTATCGGCTGCAGTAATGCCACTGCCCCAGCAGACCACTCCAAAAGTGATGGCTGATGCCACCACCGTGTCATAGAATGACTTCAGCAGCGCCCCTTGTACACCAAAAGACCTGAGTCTCCTCAGCAGGAACAGCCTGCGCTGTCCCTTCTTGTAGAGTGCGTCAGTATTGTGTGACCAGTCTAGTTTATTGTTCAGATGAATACCCAGGTACTTGTAGGATGTCACCATCTCGATGTCTGTTCCCTGTATATTTACTGGTGCTGTGAGGGGCTGCCCATGCCTGCGGCAGTCCACCACCAGCTCCTTAGTTTTCCTCGCGTTGATCTGGAGGCAGTTCCGATGGCACCAGTCCACAAAGTCCTGGATAAGCCCTCTGTACTCAGCTTCATCTCCGCTGGAGATGAGACCAACGATCGCAGAGTCATCAGAGAACTTCTGTAGATGGCAATGTGTTGTGTTGTGTGAGAAGTCCGCAGTATAAAGAGTGAACAGGAAGGGAGCCAGCACCGTTCCCTGGGGGGCCCCCGTGCTACTGATGATCGTGTCGGAAACACAGTCCCGGGTTCTCACAAACTGAGGCCGGTTCGTGAGGTAGTCCAGGATCCATGATGACAGGTGCTGGTCCACCCCTGCGCGCAGCAGCTTGTCCTTCAGGATCATCGGTTGGATGGTGTTGAAAGCACTGGAGAAGTCAAAGAACATGATCCTCACCATATTCCCGGGCTTCTCCAGGTGGGACAGAGAACGGTGAAGGAGGAAGATCACCGCATCCTCCACCCCAATGCCATGCTGGTAGGCGAACTGGAGTGGATCCATCGCTGGTTCTACCAGGGGGCGGAGATGAGCAAGGAGCAGTCTCTCCAGGGTCTTCATCAAGTGGGACGTCAAGGCCACCGGTCTGAAGCTGTTCAGGTCTTTGGGGTGGGAAGTTTTTGGTACAGGTACCACACAAGATGTTTTCCACAGCTGTGGTACCCTCCCCAGTTTCAGGCTCATGTTGAAGATATACGTCACAATCCCACACAGCTGGTCTGCACAGGACTTGAGGAGCTTTGCGCTGATGCCGTCCGGTCCCGACGCCTTCCTCGCCTTGATCTTCCTCAGCTCCGTCCTCACCTGGGTCTTGGTCAGGGTCAGGATGGGGGGCTGTGTGTTGGGAGTGGGGGGGTGTCGGTGGAGTGGGGAGTGGGTAGCAGGACTTGATTTCTTAGAGGCAGCAGTGGTTGTTGTGCAGACAGGGGGGAGGGCGGTTGGTCAAATCTATTGAAAAACAGATTCAGGTTGTTCGCCCACTCCCTGCCCCCCCGTGGCCTGGGGGGAGGTATTCTGGAGCCCCGAGATGGTTTTGAGGTTTCTCCAGACCCCGCTGATGTCGCTCTGTTGCAGCTTGTCCTCCATCTTCTTCCTGAAGCTGTCCTTGCCTTCTCTGATCTTTCTCCTCAGCTCCCTCTGTACGGACTTCAGCATCTCCCTGTTCCCCGACCTGAAGATCCTCTTCTTCTCTCTCAGAAGTGTTTTTATCTCAGGGTTGATCCAGGGTTTGTTGTTTGAGTGACGCCGTATGGTCTTGGTGGGAACGGATTTGTCCACACAGAAGCTGAGGTAGCCCGTGAAGGTGTGAATGAGGCCATCGATGTCCTCACCATGTGGATCGCAGAGCTGCTTCCAGGCAGTGGCTTCAAAACAGTCCTTTAGAGTGTCCATTGTCTCCTCAGACCATAACTCCACAGTGTGCATGGCCGGAGGTTGTCTGTGCACTAGGGGTTTGTACACCGGTCGGAGATGAACCAAGTTGTGATCCGATCTCCCAAGTGGGGGGAGTTGTGATGAGGTGTACGCCTCCTTAGTGTTTGCGTAGAACAAATCCAGTGTTTTATTGTCTCTAGTGTGGCATGTGACATACTGGGTGAAAGTGGGCAGAATGGGAGACAGTGAAACGTGGTTGAAATCGCCTGAGATGAGGAGAAGAGCATCTGGGTGTTCTGTCTGCAGCCTGCTGGTTACTGAATGGATGACGTCACGCGCTGTCCCAGCGTTCGCCGTCGGATTTGCATAAACAACAATGCAGATCACGTGTGAGTGTTCTCTCGGGAGATATGTAGGCCTCATGCTAACAGCTAGCAACTCAATGTCTTTGCTGCAGTGTCGTTGTTTAACAGTGATATGTCCCGGTCTACACCAGTTGTTGTTAACATACATTATCACTCCACCGCCCCTAGTTTTGCCACTCTCTGGTGTTCGGTCAGCTCGTATCATGTGAAAACCCTCCAGCTCAATGTTAACATCTGCTGCTAGTTCAGTTAGCCACGTCTCAGTAAACAAAAGGAGAGAGCACTCCCGGTAAGTGCTATCATAACGGGAGATAGCCGCTAGCTCATCTAACTTTCCCAGTATCGACCGTACATTTCCCATGACAACAGATGGAAGGGAGGGTCTGTACCTTATATTTTTTGTCCTCCGCCTTACTCCAGCCCGGCAGCCGCGGCGTTTTCGCCTCAGTTCTCTCGGTATGTCGAGTTTTTCCAGTGGGACCGGGTGGCGGTTAAATGCTAGCAGCTCTTCCCTGTTGTATCGTATCCTGCTATAAACAGTGGCTCCGTCCACCGGCTCAGGAGACATTTGGGACGATCTGTGTGTCCGTGATATAAGTGGGGTGAAAAAAAAAAGTGATCAAAAGAGAGAGGAAGGGAAAAAAAACTCGGAATCGAGCCGCTGTTGCAAAAGGCAGCCGACTGGTGTGGCGCCGAGAGGAGAATCCATAAACCCTGGATGACCAGCCAGGTCCACGCACTCCTCAGAGCCCGTGATGCTGCCTTCAGATCAGGTGACAGAGACCTTTATAGATCTACTCGAGCCGATCTGAAAAGAGGAGTTAAAAAAGCTAAAGCGGACTACAAGATGAGAATAGAGTCCCACTTGTCTAGTAACAACATACGGGAGGTGTGGCAGGGAATTCAAAACATCACGAATTACAGAGGCTGTGCTACAACATCAGAGAACCTGAGTGCACCGCTGGCAGAGGAGCTAAATAGCTTCTTTGCTCGCTTTGAAATAACTCAACAGCAGCACTCATCAGCCTCAGCCCTGCCCCCACCCCCACCCAGCTCCTGCACCACCACTTTCACTGTCAGTGAGCATGACGTCAGACGGGTGCTCCTGACAGTGAACCCCAAGAAGGCTGCCGGCCCAGATGGAGTTCCTGGTAAGGTGCTT
Source organism: Pholidichthys leucotaenia (assembly GCA_020510985.1). NCBI lineage: Eukaryota > Metazoa > Chordata > Actinopteri > Cichliformes > Pholidichthyidae > Pholidichthys > Pholidichthys leucotaenia. Next base: position 38,138,952 of record CM035843.1, on the reverse strand, counting down.
AGAGCGTGTGCCTCCCAGCTCACCTCCATCTTTACCAGGATTTTCAACCTCTCCCTGGCCCAGGCAGTCATCCCGTCCTGTCTGAAATCTGCCATAATCATTCCGGTACGAAAGAAGTCTCCCACCACCAGCCTAAATGATTACCGTCCTGTGGCCCTCACCCCGGTAATTATGAAGTGCTTCGAGAGACTGCTTCTTCAGCACATTAAGAGCCATCTTTCCCCGGACGTTGATTCTTACCAGTTTGCATATCGTGAAAACCGATCCACTGAAGATGCCATCGCCGTAGCCCTCCATTTTGCGCTGTCCCACTTGGAGCGGCAGCACAGCTACGTCCGAATGCTCTTCGTGGACTACAGCTCGGCCTTCAATACAATTATCCCGGACATTCTCATTACCAAACTGAACACCCTTGGTCTCCCACCTCTCACATGTGCTTGGATAAAGAACTTTCTCACGAACCGGTCACAGACTGTGAGACTTGGCTCCTACTTCTCCTCCACACGGACGCTGAGTACTGGCTCCCCACAGGGCTGTGTGCTGAGCCCCCTCCTGTACCGTCTCTACACCTATGACTGTCATCCGGCCTACAACAACAACCTCATTGTGAAGTTTGCTGACAACACCACGGTGGTTGGACTCATTTCTGGAGGGGACGAGACAGCCTATAGGGGGGAGGTCCTGAAGTTGCCAACTTGGTGTTTAGAAAATAACCTGACTCTGAACACCAAGAAAACCAAGGAAATCATTGTCAACTTCAGGAGGACCAATACCGACCCAGCCCCCCTCTTCATTAACGGCGAGTGTGTGGCGAGGGTCCACACATTCCAGTACCTCGACGTCCTTATCTCCTCTGACATCTCCTGGACAGACAACATCTCGGTGATTATTAAGAAGGCTCAGCAGCAGCTACACTTCCTGAGAGTCCTCAGGAAGTACGACCTCAACTCCACCCTGCTGCTGACCTTCTATCGCTCATCCATTGATAGTCTGCTCACATACTGCATTACAGTGTGGTATGGGAATTGCACAATGGTAGACAGGGGAAGGTTGCAGAGGGTAGTAAAGGCAGCACAGAAGATCATCGGCCGCCCTCTCCCCTCCCTGACAGACATTTACACTGCCCACTGCCTTAGGAGAGCACAATACATCATCAAGGACATCTACCACCCTGGAGCTGACCTGTTTGACCTGCTGCCCTCAGGGAGGCGCTACAGGTGCATCAGAGCCAGGACAAATAGACTTAAGAACAGTTTTTTTCCAAAAGCCATCATGGCTCTGAATTCTCAGTCCAACCCTCCCTGACCCTCTCAGTATACCTCTAAACACATCACTGTGTAATTGACATTTATGGTCCAGAATGCTGTGCAGTCTTTTTAATATTTTTATTTTTATATTGTATATATGACTTATTTTATCTTAGATTACGTACATTGTACACATTATACATTATTTATTGCAGGAATTTATTGTTTTTATGCTTTTTATTTTTCTCTTTTACATATGTTGCACTGAAGAAGATGCTTAAATCTCATTGTACATTTGTTTGTATAATGAGAATAAAGGCTATCTATCTATTGAGACAATGACATTTTTTGTTGTGGTATACCCACCACTGTTGTTGGCTTTTGTTTCAATAAATTGTTTGAGATGAGGAAATCACCACAGCATGTTTCTACTTAAATGCCCTACTTTAATATATCACTGTAGTGTGAACTTTTTACATTTTCCATAAATTTCACCCAAAAGCCAAATATCTCTAACCTTTTGTGAGTAGTGTATATTTACTGAGAAAAATGATGACCTGTTCAATACTTATTTTACCTGCTGTATGTATAAATGCAAATTGTAACTGTTCATACAGTGACTTTCTTAAGAAAAGTCAAAAGTCATGGAAAATATGTAGAACTGGCAAATCTGGTCTGGGGAATTTCATAACATCTTTTCCAGTCAAATATGACATTTCCATCACCTTGCTTTCTGATTGATTATCATTTTGTTCACGGCCACCAGTGTTCCAAACAGATTGGATTACAGGGAAAACCTCTCAAACCACACAAAAATATGACACGATAATAGTTGGGACAACCAAGTTGATCTGAGATGATTCCACAATTTCGTTGTACTTTACAACTGTCGGCCTCCGTCGGTCTATGATGACCATGGAAGAGAATCCTAAACGTCTACTCTGCTGGAACAGCACCGCCTGTGGCTGAACAGGCCGATGCGCGAATGGCAGTCCCTGTCACACAGGTCGCACTTGTGGGTGGTCTCCATGCTGCTGGGTCTGTGGCGGTTCTTCCTGCGGGTCCTTTTTTCATCTGCTGCAGCAGTCAGTCTCTCTTCACCCGCCTTGAGCTGTCTGGTCAGGGTGCCTCTCCATTTGGAGCGGTCTGTTGCAAGGTCCTCCCAGCGCTCTGTGTTGATCTCCAGGGCCTTCATGTCTCTCTTGCAGACGTCTCTAAAGCGCAGCTGTGGGCAGCCAACGTCTCTCCTGCCAGTCGCCAGTTCTCCGTAGAGGACGTCTTTGGGGATTCTGCCATCCTCCATACGGTGAACGTGGCCTAGCCAGCGGAGCCTGCGCTGCCTGAGTAGAGTGAACATGGAGGGAAGGCCAGCACGGGACAGAACTTCTGTGTTGGGCACTTTGTCCTGCCAGGATATGTCCAGGATGTGGCGAATGCAGCGCAAGTGGAAGGAGTTCAGTCTCTTTTCCTGCCGGGCGTATGTTGTCCACGTCTCACTCCCATAGAGCAGTGTGCCGATGACGCAGGCGTTGTACACTGCCATCTTCGTCTTGACAGAGAGTTTGGGATTCTCCCACACTCGTGTGGTGAGGCGAGCGAGTGTGAAGGCTGATTTTCCAATCCTCTTGTCGATCTCAGCATCAAGGGAGAGGTTGTTGCTGATCGTGGACCCCAGGTACGTGAACTGATTCACGACCTCCAGCTCGTAGTCGTCGATGGTGATAGTTGGTGGTGCTTCCGTGCCTTGCGCCAAGACGTTAGTCTTCTTCAGGCTGATGGTAAGCCCGAAGTCCTTGCATGCCTGGGAAAAGCGGTCCATCAGGGTCTGAAGCTCCTGCTGTGTGTGGGTTGCGACTGCAGCGTCGTCTGCGAACAGCATGTCTCTGATTAGAGCCTCACGTACTTTGGTTCTGATTTTCAGGCGGGCGAGGTTGAAAAGCCTGCCGTCAGATCTTGTGTGCAGGTAGATTCCCTCTGTTGCTGTGCTGAAGGCATGCCTCAGGAGCATAGCAAAGAAAATCCCAAAGAGGGTTGGCGCAAGTACACAGCCCTGTTTCACTCCGCTGCGTATGTTGAATGGCTCTGAGATGTTGCAGTCGTGCTGCACTATCCCCTGTGTGTTGGTGTGAAATGATTCGATGAGGCTTTGCAACTTTGGTGGGCATCCTATCTTTGGCAGGATCTTGAAAAGGCCCTCTCTGCTGACCAGATCGAACGCGTTGGTGAGGTAGATGAAGGCGATGTACAGGGGCATGTTCTGTTCTCTGCATTTCTCCTGGAGTTGGCGGATGGAGAATATCATGTCTACCGTCGATCGCTCAGCGCGGAAGCCACACTGAGACTCGGGGTAGACACGTTCGGCAAGCTTCTGTAGATGAACGAGAACAACTCGTGCATAGACTTTGCCAATAACGCTGAGGAGGGAGATGCCCCTGTAGTTGTTGCAGTCGCTTCTCTCCCCATTGTTTTTGTAGAGGGTGATGATCTTGGCATCCCTCATGTCCTGTGGTACGGCACCTTCCTTCCAGCACTGGCAGAGGACGTCATGCAATGGCAGCAGTAGGGTGGTCTTGCAGTGCTTGATCAGGTCGGGGGGTATGCCGTCATTGCCGGGTGCCTTGCCAGCGGCCAAGCTATCAATGGCCTTGCTGAGTTCGTCGATGGTTGGCTCGGCATCAAGTTTGTCCATGGATGGCAGGCAGTTGATGGCATCAAGGGCTGACGGTGTCACGGTGTTCTGTCTGGAGTAGAGGTCGGAGTAGTGTTCCACCCATCTCTCCATCTGCTTGTTCTTTTCTGTGATCATCTCCCCAGTGGAGGATTTGAGGGGGGCCATCTTGCTCTGAGCCGGACCAAGTGCTTTCTTGATGCCATCGTACATACCACGGATGTTCCCTGTTATGGCAGCGGTTTGAATGTCTTGGCTGAGATAAGTCCAGTACTCGTTGGCACAGCGCCGAGCAGTCTGCTGAACTTTGCTTCTCGCAGCCCTGAGAATCTGGAGATTCTTCTCGTTTGGGTACTTCTTGTACTCAGCAAGTAATGAGCGCTTGGCTTCAATGACAGGAGTCATCTCGGTCAACTTGGCATCAAACCAGTCCTGTGACTTCGAGGTCTTCCTCCCAAAGGTAGCCAAGGCTGTGTGGTGGATGGTGTTTTGCAGCTCTTCCCACTTCTGCTTTGCTGATTCTCCTTCTTGTGGTACACCAAGTTCCTTCTCAAAGGTGGAGGCAAACTGCTCAACAAGTTCTGGTTGGGCCAGCTTGCTGGTGTCAATCCGTGCCTTTCCAGGCTGTCTAGCACGATGGAATTTCTTCAGTTGCAGCTTGACCTTGCAACACACCAATGAATGGTCTGTGTCGCAATCTGCACTCTGGAACGAACGGGTGATTAGCACATTCTTCAGTGAGGTGCGCCTGGTCAGGATCAAGTCCAGCTGGTGCCAGTGCTTTGAGCGTGGCTGTCGCCAGGAAACCTTGTGTTGGGGTTTGGTCTTCAAGAACGAGTTTGTGATGCACAGATCGTGATATGTGCAGAACTCGAGCAGCCGCTGTCCGTTGTCATTCATTCTGCCCACGCCAAATGGTCCAAGACAGGAGGGCCAGGAGTCGTGGTCAGCACCCACTCTGGCATTGAAGTCTCCAAGGAGAATGAGTTGTTCAGAGTTGGGGATGGTCCTGACAGTTGTTGCGAGATTCTCGTAGAACTCGTCTTTTGCCTCTGGTGTGGCTGTCAGTGTTGGGGCATACACACTGACGAGGGTGAATGGGCCTTGAGTGGTGTTGAGGCGGAGGGTGAGGAGTCGTGCAGAGCCATTGCTGCCCGGTTCCACCATCTTCAGCAAGGTGTTCTTCACTGCGAAGCCCACTCCGTGTTCCCTGTGTTCATCACTGCCCTTTCCCTGCCAGTAGAACGTGTAGTCCTTCTCTCTCGGTGTGCCTGCGTCAGCCAACTGTGTTTCCTGGAGAGTGGCAATATCCACTCCCAGTCTCTTCAGCTCATTATTGATGATGGCAGTCTTCCTGGTGTCGTTGATGTCCTTGAGGTTAGCAGCGAGTCCTGTCATCATAGTGCAGACATTCCAAGTTCCCAGTTTTAGAGTTGGGTCTCTCTTGTATTTTTTTTATCTTGCCTGGTGCGAAGGTTCTCAGCCTGCTGTTTGGACTTCTCCTCATCCCCATGCACCCAATGAGGAAAGCAAGCTGTGGCGGGACAACACCTTATTGGCTGGGGGCTGCCCAGCTTGAGGCGGGTGGTAGCTGTCCAGTGAGATCCGATGATCCCTCCCCACTGTCGGGAACAACCCCTGGCGCCACGCTCTACGCCAATTGAGCGGTGGCTTATAACCGGTAACTGTCATTTCCCGTGTTTTGTCTACACCAAAGGCAAAGCTGGAGTGTCCTCTCCAGTGATCCGGTGTTCTACCTTCCAGCGTTGGGCGTTGGTAGGATTCAAGCCTGGGCAGGAAGATATGGAGGACAAGATGTTGCCCATGCAGCATGTCCCCCCTTTCCACGTCACTGATGAATCCAAAGGAACAGCAGGGCTGCTACAGTTTGGCACCAGCGCCATCGCAGGAGCTGCCAGAACGAAGTTGAGCACAACAGAGAACTGCCTTAGGGGCTCCGACTCCGGATTTTTCCTCAGGGTTGACTCCCGAAGCCTTTCCCGTGACCGGGTGTGCCGCAAGGCAGCAGAGGTTTGAAATCAGGGTTTACCTTCCCCTAGATGGGCTACCTTCCCAGGTTGACGAGCCACCATCTACCCGAAGCATCTGGTTTTAAGGCGCCAGAGATCCGCCCTCGCCCCTTCTCCTATTAGTAAAAGCAGTTCCGCTGGGCTTAGAGACTAAACCACACGGGCAGGCTAGGAGTTGGACTTAGTTGTCAGAGGCTTTTCGAGACGCACGCCATAAGGAGCATTTTATGAGCACTGGGAGCTTAACCCTAGTGCCGCTTCTGGCTATGACAACCTTGGAACCAACTGTACAATGACAATAAAGCCTATTCTATTCTATTGTCAGAAGGGGGATGAAGAGGTCCTAAAATCATCCTCAGATTGTCTTGTGGTGTGTGGCTGGTTTAATAGAGAACAAAGAGGGCAAAACTTACCGTGAACTCATCCTGCAGACTGACTGGTACGAAGAGAGGGGCATGTAGACCACAGCAGAGTTGTAGCACAGCATAAGGAAACACAAAACCTCAAACCTGCAATCACACCAACAAGTCCATGTGTGAAAAAAGTCTCCAATAGGGTCTAATTTCATAGACTAAAAATATAAGTTAGCAGACAAGAAAATCAACTTCAGCATTTTAACTTCCATTTACAAAGTTCTGTAAACAATATGGCAGCTTAACCAAAGACAATAATGCAGTGTCACTAAAGTAATGCATCAACTGTATAGCATGTTTAAAAGTCTGCAAAGCAAACTGTTTGCTGAGGCAGTTTTGCTTGTCATCAGCCAGTGTACTGTTCGTACGTGCACAGTCTTAAAGACTGCAATAACAGTGTTTCCTCTGGCTGAAAGATCTTGGCGGGGTGGCAACATATTTTTCCCGGGGGGGGCAGAAACCACATGACACGATTGTAACCGGAATATGTTAATTTTACACTATTTCTTGTTTGTTTTTTTAATTTTGCACAGTAATATTGCATAACGGAACTTACCATTTCAAGTATTGTACAACCAAGGCTTGAATGTTGGCATATTGGGCCAGATGGGGTCCCACCCAGATGTCCTGTGTTTGGATTTTTTACTGGTGTCATCCTTCTCTCCTTCCTCTGCTCTCACCTCTCCTGGACCCTCAGCCTAAACACTTTGCTCTCCTTGGCTCCTCTCTTCTGTCTCATCTTTCCCTCTCTGAGCCCTGTCTAATTCAGGTTCTCTCTCTGTCTATGGTGGTATACAAAAATGTTAGAAAATACCAAGTGTCATGCTTTGTCCTGCAGGATTTTTTTTTTTTTTGTCATGGTTTACATAAATGACAAAAATGTGTATTTTTTGTATTTTTATTCTAGTGTTTCTTTTTTTCTATTGACAAAGAGTAAGAAAGGGAAGGGAAAAAACCCATTCATAATAGTAATTCACTCATGCATACTTAAATTATATGATCAGAGGTAGGTATAGTAGCTAGAAATTCTACTCATGTAAAAGTAGTGCTATGAAATTAATAATTAAAAGTAGACAACCAAAAATTTCTAGTTAAGGGTACAAAGAGCACCCACTTAAAAACTTGAGTAATGACGTCAGTCTTGAAGGATTGAGGTATTTCTCCAAAATTTATAACAATTTTCTTATAGCTTTTTTTCTCTGTAAATTTATCTAAATTTGCAATCATTTTCCTCAAATTTGTAATTTTCTCTTGTAGAATTATGACTTCTCTTGTACATTTGAGACTATTATAAATTTGTGGATTATTTCATGGCTTATTGTTTATCTTTTTTTAATCCATCCATCCATCCATCCATCTTCTACTGCTTTTCTGGTGGTCCGGGTCACGGAGGCAGCAGTTCAAGCAGAGAAGCCCAGATTTTCCTCTCCCCAGCCACCTGCTCCAGCTCTTCAGAGAGGCTACCAAGGCATTCCCAGACCAGCTGGAAGACAGTCTTTCCCGCGAGTCCTGGGTCTACCCCTTGGTCTCCTCCCAGTGGGACGTGCCCAAAACACCTCAAGTGGGAGGCGTCCAGGAGGCATCCTGATCAGATGCCCATACCACCTCAACTGGCTCCTTTCAATGTGGAGGAGCAGTGGTTCTACTCTGAGCCTCTCCTGGACGACTGAGCTCCTCACCCTATCTCTAAGGGTGAGCCCAGCAATCCTACAAAGGAAGCTCATTTCAGCTGCTTGTATCCGCGATCTCATTCTTTTGGTCATTACCCAAAGCTCATGACCATAGGTGAGGGAAGGAACGTAGATTGACTGGTAAATGGCTCCCTAAATACTGTAGCTCCCTCTTCACCACAACAGACCAGTACAACGTCCGCATCACTGCAGATGCTGCTCCAATTCGTCTGTCAATCTCTCACTCCAGTCTCCCCTCACTCGTGAATAAGACCCCGAGATACTTAAACTCCTCCACTTGGGGCAGGAGCTTGTCCCCAACCCAGAGAGGACAACCCACCTTTTTCCGGCTGAGGACCATGAACTCGGACTTAGAGGTGCTGATTCTCATCCCAGCCGCTTCACACTCAGCATCAAACCATTCCAGTAAGACCTGCAGGTCTTCTTCTACTTCGATCTTCTAGATTTGATTGGTGGTTGGCAACGAGCTTACAGGTGCATTGCCGCCACGTACTTCACTCTGTACCATCGCTCTACTTCTTCTCTACACCTTACTTGGCAGTCTTTGACCTGTAGGTCATCACTGGATGAAGCCAACAGGACAACATCGTCTGCAAACAACAGAGATGAGATCCTGTGGTCACAGAGCACGACACCCTCCGTTCCCTGGCTGCGCCTAGAAATCCTGTCCATAAAAATTATGAACAGGATCGGTGACAAAGGGCAGCCCTGGTGGAGTCCAACTCTCACTGGGAACGAGTCCGACCGAGTGTTGGCAATACGAACCAAACTCTCACAACAGTCGTATAGAGACCAGCTAGCTCATAATAACAAGCCCAACACCCCATACTCCCGAAGCACCCCCCACAAAAAACCACGAGGAACATGGTCGAATGCCTTCTCCAAGTCCACACAACACATGTAAACTGGTTGGGAAAACTCCCACAAACCCTCGAGGATTCTCGAGAGGTTAAAGGTTGGTCCGATGTCCCACGGCCAGGACAAAAACCGCATTGCTCCTCCTGAATCCGAGGTTCGACCAACGGCCGGACTCTCCTCTCCAGTACCTTGGCATAGACCTTCCCAGGGAGGCTGAGGAGTGTGATCCCTCTAAAGTTGGAGCACACCCTCCGGTCCCCCTTTTTAAAGAGGAGAATCACCACCCCAGTTTGCCATGCCAAAGTCACTGTCCCCAACCTCCACGCATTGTTGCAGAGGCGTGTCAACCATGACAGCCTGACAACATCCTGGGCCTTGAGGTACTCAGGGCAAATCTCGTCCACCTCCGGGGCCCGGCCACCAAAGAAATTTTTAACCACCTTGGCGACCTCGGCCCCTGTGATAGGCGAGTTGTCCCCCTCGTCCACAAGCCCTGCTTCGTCTGTGGAAGGCGTGTGAGTGGGATTGAGGAGATCCTCGAAGTATTCCTTCCACCGCCCAACAATATCCTCAGTTGAAGTCAGCAGTGCCCCATCCGCACCATACATAGTGTGGACAGGGAGCTGCTTCCCCCTCCTGAGCCGCTGGACAGTTTGCCAGAATCTCTTCGATGCCAACTGAAAGTCTTGTTCCATGGCCTCACCGAACTCCTCCCACACCCAAGTTCTTGCTTCAGCAACCACCTGAGCCGCACTCCGCTTGGCCTGCCGGTACACCTCAACTGCTTCGGGAGTCCCACAAGCCAACCAAGCTTGATAGGACTCCTCCTTCAGCTTAATGGTTCCCCTCACCACTGGTGTTCACCACTTGGTTTGGGGGTTGCCACCATGAGATGCCCCGACGACCTTGCGGTTGCAGCTCTGGGCAACTGCTTCAACAACGGAGGTGGCCCATTCAGACTCCATGTCTCCAGACTCCCTTGGAATGTGGCTGAAGTTCTTCCGTAGGTGGGAGTTGAAAACCTCCCCGACAGGGGCCTCAGCCAGACGTTCCCAGCACACCCTCAATATACATTTGGGTCTACCAGGTCTGAATGGCATCCTCCCCTGCCATCGGATCCAACTCACCACCAGATGGTGGATCAGTTGACAGCTCTGCACCTCTTTACCCGAGTGTCCAAGACATACGGTCGCGGGTCTGATGACACGAGAACAAAAATCGATCATTGACCTGCGACCTGGGGTGTCCTGGTGCCAGGTGCACATATGGACACCCTTATGCTTGAACATGGTGTTCGTTATGGACAGACTGTGGTTAGCACAGAAGTCCAATAACTGAACACCACATCGGTTCAGATCGGGCAGGCCGTTCCTCCCAATCACCCCCCTCCAGATTTCACTGTTGTTGCCCACGTGCGCACTGAAGTCCCCCAGTAGGACAATGGAGTCTCCAAGAGGAGCACTCTCCAGCACCCCAGTCACAGACTCTAAAAAGGGTGGATACTCTGAACCATCATTTGGCACATAGGCACAAATGATGGTCAGGACCCGTTTCCCAACCCAAAGGCGCAAGGAAACAACCCTTTCATCCACCGGGGAAAACTCCAATATAGAGGCAGCAAGGTGGGGGGATACAAGAATACCCACCCCTGCTCGTCGCCTCTCACCCGGGGCAACTCCTGAGTTGGCCAAGCTCCAGCCCCTCTCCAGGAGACTGGTTCCGGAACCGGAGCTGTGAGTTGAGGTGAGGCCAACTATATCTAGCCAGTATCTCTCAACCTCATGCACCAACTCAGGCTCCTTCCCCACCGGAGAGGTGACATTCCACATCCCAAAAGCCAGTTTAGGAAGCTTGGGATCAGACCGCCAACGTCTCCGCCTTTGACTGCCACCTGATCCAAATAGCACCAAACTCCCATGGTCCCTCCTGCAGGTGGTGAGTCCCCTGGAGGGTGGACCCATGTAACTGAGCCCGGCCGGGTCCCATGGGCGAGAAACCCGGCCACCAGACGCTAACCATCGAGCCCCTCCCCCAGGCCTGGCTCCAGGGTGGGGCCCCGGTAACCCCATACCGGGCAGGGTACACTGAATCCTTGTTCTAGCATTCATCATGAGAGTCTGCTGGATCGTTCTTAAGTCTGGCCCTTCACCCAGGACCAGTTTGTCTTGGGTGACCTTACCAGAGGCAAACTGCCCCGGACAACATAGCTCCTGGGATCACTAGGGCACGCAAACCCCCCACCATGACAAGAAGACGATCCATAAGGGGTGACGATCCCCTCATGGATCGTCACTCCTCATGGATCATTTTTTAATCCAATCCAACTTTATTTATAAAGCTCTTTAAAAACAATGACAGTTGACACAAAGTGCTGTACATCAAAGATAAATAAAATATAAAAACAATGCAATACAGCTCAAGTACAAAACAGCACAAACAAAACAATAGTCATACAATAGAGACAATAAGAACAAATAAAATCAATGTCTCAAACTGGGTCAAAAGCCAGAGAATCAAAATGAGTTATAGGAGGAGTTTTAAAACTGGACAGTGACAAGGCCTGTCTTATGAACAATGGCAGATAATTAAAAAATTACTGTTTTTTTAAATATATTTGATACAGAATGTAGCAAATTTTTTTTACTTTTTTCCCCTCAATCAATTTAAACTTTTGACCATAATTTTGTAGAGCCAGAACAGAACAATAATTTTAACTCTGAATTCAAAGAAATATAATTATTAAAATTATATTTAAAGAAATAAATTACCTTAAATGACCAAAAATGCAGTTATTTCTGTTATAATATTTCTATATATTTATAGCTTTTTAGAAATCTCCTCACCATCCAGACAGCAGGAAAAACCTCCCTTATTTTGAAATCCAAATGTGGGCACGTTTAATTTGTCTGAAGGCTGCTGACGGATTATACAGTGGGGCAAAAAAGTATTTATTCAGCCACCAATTGTGCAAGTTCTCCCACTTAAAAGATGACAGAAGTCTCCAATTTTCATCATAGGTATACCTCAACTATGAGAGACAAAATGAGGGGAAAAAAATTCCAGAAAATCACATTGAGGGATTTTTAATGAATTAATTGGTAAATTCCTCAGTAAAATAAGTATTTGGTCACCTACAAACAAGCAAGATTTCTGGATCTCACAGACCTGTAACTTCTTCTTTAAGAGGCTCCTCTGTCCTCCATTCATTACCTGTATTAATGGCACCTGTTTGAACTCGTTATCAGTATAAAAGACACCTGTCCACAACCTCAAACAGTCAGACTCCAAACTCCACTATGGCCAAGACCAAAGAGCTGTCAAAGGACACCAGAAACAAAATTGTAGACCTGCACCAGGCTGGGAAGACTGAATCTGCAATAGGTAAGCAGCTTGGTGTGAAGAAATCAACTGTGGGAGCAATTATTAGAAAATGGAAGACATACAAGACCACTGATAATCTCCCTCGATCTGGGGCTCCACGCAAGATCTCACCCCATGGGGTCAAAATTATCACGAGAACGGTGAGCAAAAATCCCAGAACCACATGGGGGGACCTAGTGAATGACCTGCAGAGAGCTGGGACCAAAGTAACAAAGGCTACATCAGAAACGCACTATGCCGCCAGGGACTCAAATCCTGCAGTGCCAGACGTGTCCCCCTGCTTAAGCCAGTACATGTCCAGGCCCGTCTGAAGTTTGCTAGAGAGCATTTGGATGATCCAGAAGAGGACTGGGAGAATGTCATATGGTCAGATGAAACCAAAATAGAACTTTTTGGTAAAAACTCAACTTGTCGTGTTTGGAGGAGAAAGAACACCATACCTACTGTGAATCATGGGGGTGGAAACATCATGCTTTGGGGCTGTTTTTCAGCAAAGGGACCAGGACGACTGATCTGTATAAAGGAAAGAATGAATGGGGCCATGTATCGTGAGATTTTGAGCGAAAACCTCCTTCCACCAGCAAGGGCATTGAAGATGAAATGTGGCTGGGTCTTTCAGCATGACAATGATCCCAAACACAGCGCCCGGGCAACGAAGGAGTGGCTTCGTAAGACGCATTTCAAGGTCCTGGAGTGGCCTAGCCAGTCTCCAGATCTCAACCCCATAGAAAATCTTTGGAGGAAGTTGAAAGTCTGTGTTGCCCAGCGACAGCCCCAAAACATCACTGCTCTAGAGGAGATCTGCATGGAGGAATGGGCCAAAATACCAGCAACAGTGTGTGAAAACCTTGTGAAAACTTACAGAAAACGTTTGACCTCTGTCACTGCCAACAAAGGGTATATAACAAAGTATTGAGATGAATTTTTGTTATTGACCAAATACTTATTTTACCAAGGAATTTACCAATTAATTCATTAAAAATCCTTCAATGTGATTTTCTGGATTTTTTTTTTTTCTTATTTTGTCTCTCATAGTTGAGGTATACCTATGATGAAAATTGGAGACCTCTCTCATCTTTTAAGTGGGAGAACTTGCACAATTGGTGGCTGACTAAATACTTTTTTACCCCACTGTAAGTCATGGACTTCGTGAATTTCGGTCATCTTAACTTGCCAGGTACATAATAATGAACATAAATTATTAGTTAATATTGCAGTAGCTGGTGAAGTAAATCCTCAGCAATTCATCAGTCACTCTTTCATTTCCCTGCAATGAAACCTAACCAGACCTGTTAGCTAAGCGACTCCTCATTGTTGTTCCAGTTACCATCCACCCATCTCCTTCCACTTAATCCTTTTCGGGTCGCCGGGGGCGCGGGGGCTGGAGCCTATCCCAGCATCTTTGAGCAAGAGGCAGGTCTGGACAGATCGCCAGTCCATCGTAGGAACAACACAGAGAGACAGACAACCATTCACTTTCACAGTCATACCTAAGGACAATTTAGAATCCCCAGTTGATGCCAATTAACCTAACTTGCATGTTTTTGGCATGTGGGAGGAAACCGGAGAAATCCCGGAGTAAACCCACGCAGACACGGGGTTGAACATGCAAACTCCACACAGATCACTGTTGGTCGGGGGCTGGGATCGAACCCAGGATCTCCCAGCCAAGGGTGAGTTGCTGTGCTGCCGCAGTGCTAACCACTCCCCCACCGCACTGCCCTGTTCCAGTTACCAGCGGGTTAGAACCACCACAAATGCCTCAACTGCTTATATACCTCTTGTAGTTTTTTTCCCCACGTTTAAAGTACTTAAATACTTTAATAAGCTCATGCTTCTCTCAGTGTGTTCTCTCAGCAATGCTACAGAGACACTCTTCTTGCCTGCAGACTAAACGGTCATGTGGGCACTGGGCGGGAAGGGGGCGCTTCCGCACGGATGACAGTCACACGCATTGTGCATGTGCGTGCTTGCGGAGCGTTTCTTTCATATTTTTTTTCTTAAATTAATAGGTTTGGTGGTATACTTCCATGGGCGGCGGGCCACCACACGGAAATGTTACCAGAGGAAACCCTGAATAATCACTACTAAGTTCCCAACACACACAATCAGTGATGCGGGATCAGGAAAAAAAAGATTTAACTGAGCTTGCTTATCTGCAATATTTTATCAAAAGTGCATATGCTGGGACTATTTGATAGGCTAAAGCTAAATTTTAGTTTTTACAGACTTCATGTAGCACAGGGGTGTTCAGTCATGTGCTATGGAGGTCCAAGATCTTGCAGGTTTTCCTTCCAGCCAGTCCCTCCAACAGGTGATTACACTAAATATTCTCGCTCTGATGCTGATCAGTGAATACATGTTTTAGGGACTGGCTGGAAAAGAAAACCACAGCAGCACGGCTGGCTTGTGGGTCTGTTCAATATATGGACAAAATTTAGGAAATAAACATGACTTCCAGAAGGGCAGCTGCCCTTCCGTTACCCTCCGTGACCAACAGCTACTCATAACCCATCTTTCTGTATGGGTCATAACCACAGATTTTAGACACCAATGCATTTATTGCAATGTTGGCTATTAGACTGATGATGACGCACCAATCACAACATTCTGCATAACTTGTTTGTGTACATTAGAGTGTGTATGGATGGAGAAGAAAGAGAAAAAGGGCCTTGAGTATAAAGGGCCAGAAGTGACTCCCTATGAATGGGGAGATAAATGGCCAGGCTGTATATATCATCAGCCCGAGTGAGCTGGCACCTCTCAAGAGGATTTTGGGCTTTCTTCCCATAAACACTTTCTCAAGCCAAGCAGCCACGCAAATGGATTTCCAGATAAACTATGGGCTTGGTTGTGCTGAAATTCAGGAGCGCATTTATGTTGTTCTACAGGAGGTTCATCATACCCAGAGGCCACACAGGGCAGCAAACAGGGATGACCGGAGTTATCTGCACTCACTTTAAATCATCAGATCGGAAAGGTCTATCTCTGTGTACATGCCAATGAAAATGATAACATGAAAACAATGCCACTCTGTTCTCCTTTGTGCAGCAGAAAACCAGTTTCAGTCTTGTTGATGTGCCAATATTATCATTCATCTACAGCAGTGGACAAAATGTTAGAGCCAAAAAAGCTTTCAGGACTTCTGAATCTGGCCAGATGAAACTGAACAAGAGTCAAACATTATTACTTGTTTTTATTATATCAGGAAATATGCAATGTGAGGTTACTATATATCATCTGTATAGCGGGAATACATTGAAACAGAACTCCTAGCAGTCACAGGGCAGTTACCATAGTGACACAAGCTGCCACATGTGTTTTGAGTGGCAAACACATGTAGCAGTTTTAGTTTGTATGCAGCAAAACATAAAAATTACACAAACTATTTAGTCACAGCAATACAGAGTGCCTCTTTAACTTTAGATGTCAATACCACACTGTTTACTGTATTTGACTGTAATGATGTGTGGGTAAGAGCACACAGTGAAGAACTGGTTCTGGGCCTGTAAGTATTTATTTTTTGTCAATTAATTCAATTCAATTCATTTATATAGCGCCATTAATAACAACAGTCATCTCATAGCACTATCAACTGTAGGGGAAACCCCCACAATTGCAGAAAAACCCCAGCAATCAGGCGATCCCCTGTGAGCAAGTGCTTGGCGACGGTGGAGAGGAAAAACTCCCTTTTAATAGGAAGAAACCTCTAGCAGAACCAGGCTCAGGGAGGGGCAGTCATCTGCTGCAACTGGCTGGGGGGTGAGGGGATAGAGAAGATGAAAAGAACAGACATGTAGAGAGCAAACAGCACGATGGGGACTCAATCTATGGCAGAGAACAAACAGATGTTAATGACCAGCAAAAAAAAAAAAAAAAAAAAAAAAATTTCATTGAGAGTGAAGAAAGGAGTGATGCCCAGTGCAATTATTGGAGGTCCCCCAGCTGTCTAAACCCAATAGCAGCATAACTAAGGGGGGGTTCAGAAACACATGATCCCTCCCTAATTGTAGGCTATATCAAAAAGGAAGTGTTTTAACCCTATTCTTAAAAACAGAGATCGAATCTGACTCCCGAATCCAGATTGGCAGCTGGTTCCATAAGAGAGGAGCTTGATAACTGAAGGCTCTGCACCCCATTGTACTTTTGGAGATTCTAGGTATTACAAGTAATCCAGCATTTTGGGAGCGTAGTGCTCTGTTAGGAAAATAGGGTAATATCAGATCTTTTAAATAAAAAGGGGCCTGATTGTTTAGAGCTTTGAAAGTGAGAAGAAGGATTTTAAACTTAATTCTAAACTCTATGGGAAGCCAATGAAGGGAGGCCAGAACCGCAGAGATAGGATCTCTCTTTCTAGTACCTACTAAAACTCTTGCTGCAGTATTTTGGATCAACTGAAGACTTTTTAGAGATGTTTTAGGACAACCTGATAATAAAAGAGTTACAGTAATCTAATCTAGAGCTAACAAAAGCGTGAATCAGTTTTTCAGCATCACTCTGAGACAAGATGCTCCTAATCTTGCCAATATTACGCAAATGATAGAAGACAGTCTTAGAAACAAATTTAATATGTGAATTGAAAAACAGATCTTGATCCAAAATAACTCCAAGGTTCCTCACAGAGCTATTAAGAGAAAGAGTAACTGCATCCAAACTAAAAGTTTGATTTGGAAAGGTATTTCTAAGGTTTTTTGGACCAACAAGAATGACTTCAGTCTTACTGAATTTAATAGCAGGAAATTGCAAGTCATCCAAGCTTTAATTTCCTTAAGACAGGCTTCTAACTTGGCTAATTGATAACTATCATCTGGCTTCACTGACAGGTATAATTGTGTGTCATCTGCATAACAATGAAAATGTATACAGTGCTTTCTAATAATGTTGCCTAACGGAAGCATATATAAACCAAAAAGACTAGGGCCTAGCACAGATCCCTGTGGAATTCCATGACTGAGCTTCGAGTTCAAAGAAAACTCATTATTGACATGAACAAACTGGAACCTATCAGATAAATAAGATCTAAACCACTGCAATGAAGTTCCATTAAGTCCAACATAGTGTTCTCATCTATCAAGTAAAATATTATGATCGATAGTATCAAAAGCTGCACTAAGGTCTAAAAGGACAAGTACAGAAATAAGTCCATTATTATTATTATGACCCAGTGAAGGAGATAGGAGAGAGAAAGATGGTGGCTAAACTGTCATCTCTGCTGGAGTCCGAGTCCCACCCTATGCAGGACATACTGAATGCACTGAGGAGTTCATTTAGCAGCAGACTACATCATCCTAGGTGCGCAACCGAGAGGTTTCGCAGGTGCTTCCTACCTACGGCAGTCAGACTGTATAACCTAAGCAGGGCTGCTCGCAGAGATAGCAAAAAAACGTGACGACCTAATAGTACTGAATGCAAAAGACGCAACAGACTTACACAATGGTCCCCTCCAGTATATACAACTAGGACAGTATCGGTCGCTACGGAGGGTGACAATATGTATGGGTACATATTCATACTATGTAGGATAACTAAGTAGACGGTTATGCTGTTTATTCCATCTCGCTACAATGCTCCGCACTTTGTATATATATTTATATATTGATGTGTATGTACGTATATCCACTGCTCTTATTTATATCTTCCGTATCGTCTTAATTATTGCTCTGAGTGTTGCTATCCCTGTGCTGTTGCAATCCTGGAATTTCCCCATTGTGGGACTAATAAAGGCTTATCTTATCTTATCTGATGTGATAAGGAAGTCATTAGTGACCTTCACTAAGGCTGTTTCAGTACTATGATGAATTCTAAACCCAGATTGAAACTCTTCAAATAGACCATTTCCCTGCAAGTGGTCAAATAATTGCGTAGCAACAACTCTTTCTAGGATTTTTGAAATGAAAGGGAGATTAGAGATTGGTCTATAGTTAGCTAAAACTCCTGGATCCAGCATTGGCTTTTTGAGTAAGGGTTTAATTACAGCACTTTTAAAAGCCTGTGGTACATGGCCTAAAGTTAATGAAGAATTGATTATTTGAAGAATAAAGCTACCAATAAATGGAAAGACTTCTTTAAATAACCTGGTAGGAATAGGGTCTCAAAGACAAGTCGAAGGCTTGGATGAGGAAACTATTTTGTCTAACTCTAACAGGTCAATTGGAGTAAACTGATCCAAACAGATGTCAGTTGAAGGAGTTGTAGTAGTTACTGTACTTAAGTTAACGGTGGGAAGAATCTGACTGATTTTATCTCTGATAGATGAAATTTTATGATTGAAAAACTTCAAAAAGTCCAGACTAGAAAGCTCAAGGGGGATGTGAGGATTGACAGAGTCCTGACTCTTTGTCAGCCTGGCTACAGTGCTGAAAAGAAACCTGGGATTATTCTTGTTCTCTTCTATTAATGCAGAATAATAACTCGTTCTAGCTTTTCTCAGAGATTTTTTATAAATTAAAAGATGATTTCTCCAAGCTAAATAGATTTCATCTAAATTAGTGGAGCGCCATTTTCTTTCTAATTGACGAGTCTTCTGTTTTAAGCTACGAGTTTCTGTGTTGAACCAAGGAGTTAGAAATCTCTGATCAGACTTTTTCTTTTTTAAAGGGGCCACATGTCTAGAGTCTGATGCAGAGAAGCTGTAACACTATCTACCATGCTATCAGTTACAGAAGGAGCAAGCTGTCTATAGCTTATTTCCGTTGTGTTGACACATGGCATAGAGGAAACAATCTGCATAAATTTGGTAACAGCATCATCTGAGAGGCATCTACTGTAGTAATATTTTTCCTTAGGAGCCAAATAGTCAGAAATAGTAAAATCAAAGGTTAACAATGGTATGACAGTACAGGGTTATGAGGTGACACTACCAGATTTTCTATTTCTGTGCCATATGTCAGAACAAGGTCCAACGTATGGTGGAGATAATGGGTAGAATTTCCTACTTTCTGAGAAAACCCCATCGAGTCTAATATTGAATTAAATGCCAAATTAAGGTAATCACTATCTACATCTACTGTACATGTAGTCCCCTACTATAATTATTCTATCTGATTTCAGCGCTAAATCAGCTAAGAATTCAGCAAATTCGGATAAAAACTCTGAGTAGGTTGATGGAGGACGATAAACTGTGGCAAATAAAATTGGGTTTAGCCTAAAATTGCTAAAATGCCCAATACTGAGGACCAGGCCCTCAAAGGAATTATAACGTGTTTTTTGCTTTACTTCAACTAGTAATTTGGAATGGTAAATTGTTGCTACTCCTCCATGACCAGAACTTCTGGGATTTTGACAGTTTAAATAACCAGAGGGAGTTGATTCATTCAAACCAACATAATCCTCTTGCCCTAACCAAGTCTCTGTAAGGGATATTAAATCAATCTGATGAACAATTAACAGATCATGGACTAGCAGAGACTTGGGAGTTAGAGACCTAATATTTAACAAACCACATTTAATTTTTAAATTATGAGGAGGAACAGAGGCCAAATCATTCAATTTAGAGGCTTCATGTTTAATTTGAGTTTCACCAACTTTTTGTTTAATCACTTTGGGATGCTTATACATTATATTTTTATTTACTTTGGAGGGAGCAGACAATGATTCTCTGATGGGGAAGACAGGGGCTAAGTTGAGGGGCGGCAGATGAAGAGGAGCTGCAGAGAGGTGTGTAAGACTGCGACTCTGGTTCCTGGTCCCAACTCTGAGTTGTCAAGGTTAGGGAAATTTGGATAAAAATACAAGGTGGAATGATAAGATTAGCTCCCCACAATGGAAGCAGGTACTCTCTACACTTATGTGACTGAATACTGTGTGTGTCTTTTGTGTTTCACTGCATACACCTCATTGCTGCCACTCATTTTTGCCACTCAGTGTTTTCTAACTGCCATGAGTTCTGTTCAGTGATATCATGTACATACCCTCTAAATTTAGCCAAAAGAAAATGGCCTTTGGTGTAGCTACTCTCCAGAAAAGCAAGCACAAACCAGTATATAACAAGAGCACTCTGAGGAGAGTGCAATATCCCATGCCTCTGTTTTCTTTGAAGATCCCAGTATGTCAGTGAAAGAGAGCAGTTTCCAACTTTTCCATATAGTTACTGGGGTTGAACCAAATTATGATAAGCCTATATTCAATATACTGTATAACAAAAACAGTTTCATACAACCCATAGCTGTAGGTCAGGACCCCAAGGTTGGTGACACTAGCTTTACTCGTTCTATCATAATAGGGCATAGGGAATGCCAACTTTGACCTTTTGACCCCAAAACCCATTGTTGGGGGTCATAGGCTGAGGGTGAACCTGTATACCAAGGTTGGTGACCATCTATAGTAACAGTGCAAAGGAAGGGTTAACACATTGACCTTTTGAACGTGTGTTGCAAATTTTGGTGACCCTAGATTTCTTTGTCTCCCTCATGGATCGTCACCTTATCGTGGTGGGGGGGGTTGCGTGCCCGAGTGATCCCAGGAGCTATGTTGTCCGGGGCAATTTGCCTCTGATCCGGTCACCCAATGTCCGGTCACCCATGTCTTGGACACCCGAGTAAAGAGAGGTGCAGAGCTGTCAACTGATCACCACCTGGTGGTGAGTTGGATCCGATGGCAGGGGAGGAAGCCATTCAGACCTGGTAGACCCAAACGTATAGTGAGGGTGTGCTGGGAGCGTCTGGCTGAGGCCCCTGTCCGGGAGGTCTTCAACTCCCACCTCCGGAAGAACTTCAACCACATTCCGAGGGAGTCTGGAGACATGGAGTCTGAATGGGCCATGTTCTCCACCTCTGTTGTTGAAGCGGCGGCCCAGAGCTGCGGCCGCAAGGTGGTCGGTGCATCTCGTGGTGGCAACCCCCGAACCAAGTGGTGGACACCAGTGGTGAGGGGGGCCATTAAGCTGAAGAAGGAGTCCTATCAAGCTTGGTTGGCTTGTGGGACTCCCGAAGCAGCTGAGGTGTACCGGCAGGCCAAGCGGAGTGCAGCTCGGGTGGTTGCTGAAGCAAAAACCCGGGTATGGGAGGAGTTCGGTGAGGCCATGGAACAAGACTTTCGGTCGGCTTCAAAGAGATTCTGGCAAACTGTTCGGCGGCTCAGGAGGGGAAAGCAGCTCCCCGTCCACACTGTGTATGGTGCGGATGGGACACTGTTGACTTCAACTGGGGATATCGTCGGGCGGTGGAAGGAATACTTCGAGGATCTCCTCAATCCCACTGATACGCCTTCCACAGAGGAAGCAGGGTTTGGGGACAAGGGGGATGACTCGCCTATCACAGGGGCTGAGGTCGCCAAGGTGGTTAAAAATCTCCTTGGTGGCCGGGCCCCGGGGGTGGACGAGATTCGCCCCGAGTACCTCAAGGCCCTGGATGTTGTTGGGCTGTCATGGTTGACACGCCTCTGCAACATTGCGTGGAGGTCGGGGGCAGTGCCTTTGGCATGGCAAACCGGGGTGGTGGTTCCTCTCTTCAAAAAAGGGGACCGGAGGGTGTGCTCCAACTTTAGAGGGATCACACTCCTCAGCCTCCCTGGGAAGGTCTATGCCAAGGTACTGGAGAGGAGAGTCCGGCCGTTGGTCGAACCTCGGATTCAGGAGGAGCAATGTGGTTTTCGTCCTGGCCGTGGCACATCGGACCAGCTCTTTACCCTCTCGAGAATTCTTGAGGGTTCGTGGGAGTTTGCCCAACCAGTTTACATGTGTTTTGTGGACTTGGAGAAGGCATTTGACCGCGTCCCTCGTGGATTTTTGTGGGGGGTGCTTCGGGAGTATGGGGTATCGGGCTTGTTGTTACGAGCTATTCGGTCTCTGTACGACCGTTGTGAGAGTTTAGTTCGTATTGCCAACACTCGGTCGGAGTCATTCCCAGTGAGAGTTGGACTCCGCCAGGGCTGCCCTTTGTCACCGGTCCTGTTCATAATTTTTATGGACAGGATTTCTAGGCGCAGCCAGGGAATGGAGGGTGTCATACTTGGTGACCACAGGATCTCATCTCTGTTGTTTGCAGATGATGTTGTCCTGTTGGCTTCATCCAGCAATGACCTACAGCTCTTGCTGGGACGGTTTGCCGCTGAGTGTGAAGCGGCTGGGATGAGAATCAGCACCTCCAAGTCCGAGTCCATGGTCCTCAGCCGGAAAAAGGTGGATTGTCCTCTCCGGGTTGGGGACAGGCTCCTGCCCCAAGTGGAGGAGTTTAAGTATCTTGGGGTCTTGTTCACGAGTGAGGGGAAAATGGAGCGAGAGATCGACAGACGGATTGGAGCAGCATCTGCAGTGATGCGGACGTTGTACCGGTCTGTTGTGGTGAAGAGGGAGCTTAGTTCTAAGGCAAAGCTGTCGATTTACCAGTCAATCTACGTTCCTACTCTCACCTATGGTCACGAGCTTTGGGTAATGACCGAAAGAACGAGATCGCGGATACAAGCGGCTGAAATGAGCTTTCTCCGTAGGATTGCTGGACTCACCCTCAGAGATAGGGTGAGGAGCTCAGTCATCCGGGAGAGGCTCAGAGTAGAACCGCTGCTCCTCCACATTGAAAGGAGTCAGTTGAGGTGGTATGGGCATCTGATTAGGATGCCTCCTGGACGTCTCCCACTTGAGGTGTTTCAGGCACGTCCCACTGGGAGGAGACCCCGGGGCAGACCCAGGACTCGGTGGAGAGACTATGTCTCCCAGCTAGTCTGGGAACGCCTTGGTATCCCCTCTGAAGAGCTGGAGCAGGTGGCTGGGGAGAGGGAAGTCTGGGCTTCTCTGCTTGAACTGCTGCCTCCGCGACCCGGACCTCCGGAAAAGCGGTAGAAGATGGATGGATGGATGGATGGACGGTCACCCAAGACAAACTGGTCCTGGGTGAAGGGCCAGACTAAGAACAATCTTAAGACTTAAGATCTTAAGACTTAAGAACGATCCAGCAGACTCTCATGATAAACTCTATATCAAGGATTCAGTGTACCCTGCCCGGTACTGGGTTACCGGGGCCCCACCCTGGAGCCAGGCCTGGGGAAGGGGCTCGATGGCTAGCGTCTGGTGGCCGGGTTTCCACCCATGGGACCCGGCCGAGCTCAGCCCGAAGGAGTTACATGGGTCCACCCTCCAGTGGGCTCACCACCTGCAGGAGGGATCATGGGGGTCCGTTGGTATGTGGATTATGTGGCGGTCAAAGGCGGAGACCTAGGCAGACTGATCCCAAGCTTTCTAAACTGGCTTTTGGTACATGGAATGTCACCTCTCTGGTGGGGAAGGAGCCTGAGCTGGTGCACGAGGTTGAGAGATACCGGCTAGATATAGTCGGCCTCACCTCAACACACAGCTCCGGTTCCGGAACCAGTCTCCTGGAGAGGGGCTGGAGCTTGGCCTTTTCTGGAGTTGCCCCGGGTGAGAGGCGACGAGCAGGGGTGGGTATTCTTGTATCCCCCCGCCTTGCTGCCTCTATGTTGGAGTTTTCCCCGATGGATGAAAGGGTTGCTTCCCTGTGCCTTTGGGTTGGGAAACGGGTCCTGACCATCGTTTGTGCCTATGCACCAAATGATGTTTCAGAGTACCCACCCTTTTTGGAGTCTGTGACTGGGGTGCTGGAGGGTGCTCCTCTTGGAGACGCCATTGTCCTACTGGGGGACTTCAATGCGCACGTGGGCAACGACAGTGAAACCTGGAGGGGGGTGATTGGGAGGAACGGCCTGCCCGATCTGAACTCGAGTGGTGTTCAATTACTGGACTTCTGTGCTAACCACAGTTTGTCCATAACGGACACCATGTTCAAGCATAAGGGTGTCCATATGTGCACCTGGCACCAGGACACCCTAGGTCGCAGGTCGATGATCGATTTTGTTATCGTATCATCAGACCTGCGACCGTATGTCTTGGACACTCGGGTAAAGAGAGGTGCAGAGCTGCCAACTGATCACCACCTGGCGGTGAGTTGGATCCGATGGCAGGGGAGGAAGCCATTCAGACCTGGTAGACCCAAACGTATAGTGAGAGTGTGCTGGGAACGTCTGGCTGAGGCCCCTGTTCGGGAGGTCTTCAACTCCCACCTCCGGAAGAACTTTGACCACATTCCGAGGGAGTCTGGAGACATGGATTCTGAATGGGCCATGTTCTCCACCTCTGTTGTTGAAGCGGCGGCCCAGAGCTGCGGCCGCATGGTGGTTTGTGCATCTCGTGGTGGCAACCCCCAAACCAAGTGGTGGACACCAGTGGTGAGGGGGGCCATTAAGCTGAAGAAGGAGTCCTATCAAGCTTGGTTGGCTTGTGGGACTCCCGAAGCAGCTGAGGTGTACCGGCAGGCCAAGCGGAGTGCAGCTCGGGTGGTTGCTGAAGCAAAAACCCGGGTATGGGAGGAGTTCGGTGAGGCCATGGAACAAGACTTTCGGTCGGCCTCAAAGAGGTTCTGGCAAACTGTCCGGCAGCTCAGGAGGGGAAAGCAGCTCCCTGTCCACACTGTGTATGGTGCGGATGGGGCGCTGTTGACTTCGACTGGGGATATCGTCGGGCGGTGAAAGGAATACTTCGAGGATCTCCTCAATCCCACTGATACACCTTCCACAGAGGAAGCAGGGTTTGGGGACGAGGGGGATGACTCGCCTATCACAGGGGCTGAGGTCGCCAAGGTGGTTAAAAATCTCCTTGGTGGCCGGGCCCCGGGGGTGGACGAGATTCGCCCTGAGTACCTCAAGGCCCTGGATATTGTTGGGCTGTCATGGTTGACATGCCTCTGCAACATTGCGTGGAGGTCGGCGGCAGTGCCTTTGGCATGGCAAACCAGGGTGGTGGTTCCTCTCTTCAAAAAAGGGGACCGCAGGGTGTGCTCCAACTTTAGAGGGATCACACTCCTCAGCCTCCGTGGGAAGGTCTATGCCGAGGTACTGGAGAGGACAGTCAGGCCATTGGTCGAACCTCGGATTCAGGAGGAGCAATGTGGTTTTCGTAATGGCCGTGGCACATCGGACCAGCTCTTTACCCTCTCGAGAATTCTCGAGGGTTCATGGGAGTTTGCCCAACCAGTTTACATGTGTTTTGTGGACTTGGAGAAGGCATTTGACCGCGTCCCTCGTGTTTTTTTGTGGGGGCTGCTTTGGGAGTATCGGGTATCGGGCTTGTTGTTATGAGCTATTCGGTCTCTGTACGATGTTGTGAGAGTTTGGTTCGTATTGCCAACACTCGGTCGGACTCATTCCCAGTGAGGGTTGGACTCCACCAGGGCTGCCCTTTGTCACCGATCCTGTTCATAATTTTTATTGGCAGGATTTCTAGGCGCAGCCAGGGAATGGAGGGTGTTATGCTTGGTGACCACAGGATCTCATCTCTGTTGTTTGCAGATGATGTTGTCCTGTTGGCTTCATCCAGCAATGACCTACAGTTCTTGCTGGGACAGTTTGCTGCTGAGTGTGAAGCGGCTGGGATGAGAATCAGCACCTCTAAGTCCGAGTCCATGGTCCTCAGCCGGAAAAAGGTGGATTGTCCTCTCTGGGTCGGGGACAGGCTCCTGCCCCAAGTGGAGGAGTTTAAGTATCTTGGGGTCTTATTCACGAGTGAGGGGAAAATGGAGCGAGAGATTGACAGACGGATCGGAGCAGCATCTGCAGTGATGCGGACGTTGTACCAGTCTGTTGTGGTGAAGAGGGAGCTGAGTTCTAAGGCAAAGCTGTCGATTTACCAGTTAATCTACGTTCCTACTCTCACCTATGGTCACGAGCTTTGGGTAGTGACCGAAAGAACGAGATCGCGGATACAAGCGGCTGAAATGAGCTTCCTTCGTAGGATTGCTGGACTCACCCTCAGAGATAGAGTGAGGGGCTCAGTCATCCTGGACAGGCTCAGAGTAGAACCGCTGCTCCTCCACATTGAAAGGAGTCAGTTGAGGTGGTATGGGCATCTGATTAGGATGCCTCCTGGACGCCTCCCACTTGAGGTGTTTCGGGCACATCCCACTGGGAGGAGACCCCGGGGCAGACCCAGGACTCGCTGGAGAGACTATGTCTCCCAGCTGGTCTGGGAACGCCTTGGTATCCTCTCTGAAGAGCTGGAGCAGGTGGCTGGAAAGAGGGAAGTCTGGGGTTCTCTGCTTGAACTGCTGCCTCCGCAACCCGGACCTCCGGAAAAGTGGTAGAAGATGGATGGATGGATAGATTTCTTTGTTGTTGAGATATATTTTATACGGCATTTTGACCTTGACCTATGACCTTGTGATCCTAAACCCACAGTCACAGTTCAAAGTCTCAGGGTAAACCTGTATACTAAATTTGGTGACCCAAGCTTCACTCATTTTATAGCCATAGTGCAAATGGAATGTTAACCTTGACCACCTTTTGACCCCAAACCCATAGTCAGAGGTCAGGGTCTGAGGGTGAACCTGTGTACCAAGTTTGGTGACCCTAGCTTTACTTGTTCTATTGTAATGGGCATAGGGAATGCCAACCTTGGAATCTGACCTTTTGCCCCAAAACACCAACAAAAATCATCTGATCTGCACCAAATTGTAATATGCACACATCAGTGTATATCAAACCATGGTACCAAGCTTCAAAACAATCAGAACAAAACTGTAGGAGGAGTTTGTTTCACATAAGTAGGACGGACGGACGGAGGATGGATGGATGGCTGACCCCATGACATAATCCCCCACCAGCTAAAGACCAAAGAGGGATAAAAAAAAGAAGTTGCTGTTTGGTGTTAGCAATTTATTTTCTATCTGGTAACATGGGTACCTGTTCTGTGCAGTGAAGGTCTCTCTCTGAGGGTGGAGGCCACTGTAAACCACTCTGATCAGGTCATGTTGACAAAGAGCCCCCTCTGTTAGTGCCATGGATCCCAGACTAGAGGGCTACACACAGAAGGAAAAAAATGTTTTAAAATTTTTTTTTTTTTTTTTTATAAAATGCAAACGGATGCTGGCAGGTGTATGCAAATAATCATGGCAAGCAACTACAGGCTGTTACTGTATTTAGATGATGAATGGATATGCCTGGAATTCTGACTGGCATTCAACTAGCAGCCCCAAATGTCAAGATTTTAGCTGATGAATGCTAAAATTAATCTGGAGAATGGATCTCTGCCCTTCTATAGTAAATATTCATACATGCAATACTGGGGACATCATTTCTGTAGAAGACATTCCCACAGCTATTCTCAGATTAAAAAAAAAAAAAAAAAAAAAAACTAGACGAGATTATACCATCATTTCTATTCACCTCTGGGTGAAAATGAAAACTGCTTAGGTATTTGTTAGCTTTACTTCATACTGTACATTTAAGTTGTAAACGTAAAGTGAAGCAGTTCTGCAGGCATCGCCTGCTTGATTATGTGTCAGAAATAATTTTTTTGACTACAATAGCCCCATTCACATTAACTTTGAATGTTAAAAAATACAATTTCATTTAAGTAACATTAGGTAAATGTCAACAAAATCCTCAAATTGGCATATGAAATGTTACAGATGCCAATGCCATGATAATTATTCCAGCTACAACAGATAACGCACAACACAGTAGGGCTGGGCAATATACCAAGTATATTCGATGTATTGATGCATTTGGCCACTCGAGATAGATAAAATGCCTGTATCGCGACTATCAAACATAATGTGTCACGTTAAGGAGCCAGCCTAGCAGCAGTGTTTCTGAGGAGCTGCTGAGGAGATGCTCATTCCCCCCCCCCCCCCCCCCCCCCGCTGAACGAGCCTCTGCCTCGAAGAGAGGCAAAGTACGTCACACTTTGAAGAAAATAAAAAATATCTAAAAATAAGTAAACAGAAATAATTTTTGTAATCCTAACTGACCTACAACAGGAAAAGTTTAGTCAGATTTAATGTTAAACGGTGAGAAAAAAAAGGTTATGTCTGTTTTTATGCAGTGTATGTAAACTTCTGGTTTCAAAGGTATATCATATATCACCTAATAGAGAAATTAAACCATGACACATTTGCCTTTCTTTGCTATATCACCCAGCCATACAACACATAAAATAGTTGCACAAACAAATCTATCAACAATGAAAGTAAACTCATCATTACATAATTTGTTAAGTCTAAGGGTGGATTCACACGACAACGTTTGGGCCAACTTACATTCTGGTAAACGTCTGGCTCTGCTGGGGAAAGTTGGTAAAGTTAATGATATTTGGTCTTTGCTGGCAAACGCTGGTGAAAGTTGTGTTCTTTGAAAATTTTCAGCATGCTTAAAAATTTGTCGACGTTTGGAAATACACGGTGGTGGAAGTTGTGCTTAGTTTGTAAAAGTTCCTGAGCACTGGGCTAAGTTATACAGAGCTCGCCTAAGTCGGCCTGAGTTAAGCTTCATTGGCAAACGTTGACTGAAATGCTGGTGGAAAATAAATATATAATCCCCCAAAAATTTGACAGTTCAAAAGAAAAAAAAATCTCGTGCCAGTTTTGAAAGTTAGGAAGCAGTTAGCTCAAATGTCGGGCCTTTTTTTGATTTTATAACAAAGATGGAAGGAAAAACCTTGACATGACACACAACCCCTAAGAAGCGCTGCACGAACAAAAGAAAAAACACTCAGAACACGGCGGGCCAGCACACATCTCAGAGCAGCATTAGCAGCGACTAAGCTAACGAGACACCAGCAGGGAGCTTTTTACAAACGTCACGTGCGTAAAATTTATTTATAAAGGGCTTTCACAGACATGTAGTCACAGAATGCTGCATAATAAAGTGGAACAAAAGGAAGCTGATAGATTAAAAATAATTTTTAAAATATAAAAAGTTAAAGCACAAGATTAAAATAATTTAAAAATCAGATCAGACTTACCATTAAAAAGCAGTTGAAACTCAATGGAAATCCTCATTAAACAAATAAGTTTTCAGCTGCTTTTTAAAAGTGTCCACAGAGTCAGATAAACGTAGCTGGAGTGGGAGTCCATTCCAAACAGCACCGTCCACCACCCTCCCTGTGTGCAGAGACGCGTCTCTGCAGAAAATGAAGCACCGAGAATAGTTTATTATATGAAAGAGATGTCAATAGTTTTACTTTGGGACATGATTTGAGGTTGAATAAGGTGAAAAAAATTGGAGATATATAGGATCGTGATACTCGATTATTGCGATATCATGATTATCATTGAATCGTTATAGGATCAAATTGTGACCCAAGAATCGCGATCCAAATCGAACTGCAAGATCCCTTGCGATTCCCACCCATACACAAAAGTAACTACATCGGAATACTGTATAAAATGAAACTAAATACTGAAATGTATGCCCAAGGGAGTTGTGTTCACTCCAAAAGCAGGTCCAAAATGGCAGGAAGCCTCCATAAACGCTGATCTTTATATGAGCGTCACCTGACGCTGATGTCAGCTGACCTGCACTGAGTGTTCTTTTGCTTAAGTTAACCTAAGTTGGCAACAGCTACACATGTCAGTGCCTCCAGGATTTCGCGGGATGTTTTTATGATTGTTGTGGGCCAAAAAGCCTCAATTTGTGGGAGCTTTTTTAAAAAGTTGCGATAAAAGTGCAATGTTTTTAGTGTTCTTTGCACCAAAAGTTGTGGGAAGAAATCCAAATTTTAAAGCAGATGCTTTTTTCCAGTTTACTGCAGTGATATTCTATATAACAATACAAGAAAAGCACAGGATTGTCAAAAATTTCCTATTATAGTGATCTGTAAATTAAGCAGAAACTTCTGCTATACAGAAAAACTCTTGTGCAAAAGCAAATACAAACATTAACACAATATCCATTACAACAGTGTAGTGTCAATTCCTTTGGCGCCAATCTATAAAATCACTCTTCACCTTAAAGAAATTGTTTCACCCAAAAGTCTGGTCAAGAATTGTTTCCTTCACCTAAGAACCACAGTTTGAAAACACAATCCATGGTAAAAGGGCCGATAAGGATCCCATTTCGTGCCAGGAATGGATTAGTCTGCAATCATAAATCTCGGAACTTCCTCCCCAACCAGGCAGTTTTATGCTTCAAGAACGGTTTGAAATCTTCCAGATACACTGAACCGCATTCCACAGGTCTCTTGGAATTATCTACAGTTCAACACTGCCCCCTTCTGTTCAACTCAGGAACATGTTGGAGTTAGAGACAAATGTGATTGGTGAAATTGGCAAAAGTTGACGAGGATTGGCCAAAATCGCAGTAAAGTTGCAGTGATAGGACAAAGTTGCAAGGTCACGCAATAGTTGCGCTGATTGGCTGATTTCGCATGAATTGGAGCGATCGCAACATTGCGAAATCCTGGAGGGACTGACATGTTATACGGAGTGGTGGCCTAGTTGGTAGAGCATCTGCCCCACAACCAGGAGGTTGTGGGTTCAAATTCCAGTGGAGTTATATCAAAGACCATATTAAAAAAAATGGTACTTTCCACCTTCTAGCTTGGTGCTCAGCATAATTGAACGAGGAAAGGAAAGTTAACGCACAGAGCTACCAGAGTACTGACACCCACCCCCCCACTGTAGCTTTCACTACTTGTAGCTGTGTGGCCTAGGGTCAGTGAAATGGAGAGAGGCGCTGCCCCATACGCCACATGTGTGGAAGGAATGAACTGTTCTGCTGTTAACAGATTCAGACTGCTGGATGACCGCCAATAATGTACTTGGTTTTTCACTGTTCTTTTCGTCCTCTCTATCCCCTCACCCCCAGCCGGTCACAGCAGATGACTGCCCCTTCATGAGCCTGGTTCTACTAGAGGTTTCTTCCTGTTAAATGAGAGTTTTTCCTCTCCACCATCGCTAAGTGCTTGCTCACAGGGGATCGTCTGATTGCTGGGTCTTTCTGAAATTGTAGGGTTTTCTCTGTATTTTGTAGCACTATGAGATGACCTTTGTTGTGATGTGGTGCTATATAAATAAAGCTGAATTGAAATGAATTGAACTAACCTAAGTTGGCAACAGCTGCACATACGCTAGCCTAAGTTGTCAAAAGTTTGCCAACGCTGAATGAAACGCTGGCAAATGCTAGAAAAAGTTTGTAATAGTTGGTGTGCCCTGGATTTTAAAAAAAACCTGCTCACGAACGTAATTTCACTAATGTTTGGACTAATTTATCTGATTTGTCAAAACTTCTATAAAAGTCGGTCAAAACGCTATAGTGTGAACCCAGCTTTAAATAGCTTTTTCGAAAAGTTTGATTAATTACCAAACAATTAATTAATAGTAATGAGAGTATCACAACAGTCTATTGTGCAACTATTTTGAAAGTAAGAGCAAGTCTTCTGGCTCGTCTCCTTTATTATTAGGATCACCACGGGCATTTTTACATTGACTAGATCAATCAATAGACGAGATGCATCACAGTATACCATCTGTTTTCCTGGAAAGAAACCCAGATGCACCCCCACTCACTGTCCTTAATTGTATAGTTATGTCATTTGACTTTTGCCATAAAACTGCTGTATGTTGTCTGTGCTTTCATTGCTGTCCATTTGTATATTAGCACACCATATTAGGGTTCTTATAAAAATCTCAGCCCCTCATGGATCGTCACCTTATCGTGGTGGGAAGTTTGCATGCCCTAGTGATCTCAGGAGCTATGTTGTCCGCGGCAATCTGCCTCTGGTAGGGTCACCCAAGACAAACTGGTCTTGGGTGAAGGGCCAGACTAAGAACGATCCAACAAACTCTCATGATGAATGCTAGAACAAGGATTCGGTGTACACCGCCCAGTATTGGGTTACCGGGGCCCCACCCTGGAGCCAGGACTGGGGAGGGGCTCGATGGCTAGCATCTGGTGGCCGGATTTCCGCCCATGGGACCCGGCTGAGCTCAGCCCGAAGGAATTACATGGGTCCGCCCTCCAGGGGGCTCACCACCTGCAGGAGGGCCCATGGGAGTCTGGTGCTATGTGGATCAGGTGGCGGTCAAAGGCGGAGACCTTGGCGGTCTGATCCCAAGCTTCCTAAACTGGCTTTTGGGACGTGGAATGTGACACGTCTTTGGAGGTAAAGGAGCCTAAGCTGGTGCATGAGGTTGAGAGATAATGGCTAGATATAGTTGGCCTCACCTCAAAACACAGCTCCGGTTCCGGAACCAGTCTCCTGGAGAGGGGCTGGAGCTTGGCCTTCTCTGGAGTTGCCCCAGGCGAGAGGTGATGAGCAGGGGTGGGTATTCTTGTATCCCCCCCCCCCACTTTGCTGCTCTATACTGGGGTTTTCCCCGGTGCATGAAAGGGTTGTTTCCCTGTGCCTTTGGGTTGGAAAACGGGTCCTGACCATCATTTGTGCCTATGTGCCAAATGATGGTTCAGAGTACCCACCCTTTTTGAAGTCTCTGACTGGGGTGCTGGAGAGTGCTCCTCTTGGAGACTCCATTGTCCTACTGGGGGACTTCAATGCACACGTGGGCAACGACAGTGAAACCTGGAGGGGGGTGATTGGGAGGAGCGACCTGCCCAATCTGAACCCGAGTAGTGTTCAGTTATTGTGGACTTCTGTGCTAACCACAGTTTGTCCATAACGAACACCATGTTCAAGCATAAGGGTGTCCATATGTGCACCTGGCAGCAGGACACCCTAGGTCACAGGTCGATGATCGATTTTGTTATCATGTCATCAGACCTGCAACCATATGTCTTGGACACTTGGGTAAAGAGAGGTGCAGAGCTGTCAACTGATCACCACTAACTAACTAACTAACTAACCTGCACTTATATAGCGCTTTTCTAGTCACAAAGACCACTCAAAGCGCTTTCACTAATACTAACCCTCTATTCTAAGGGCCTATAGGAAACAGATATCTAGGGACAATTTAGAACAGCCAATTAACCTAACATGCATGTCTTTGGATTGTGGGAGGAAACCGGAGCCCCCGGAGTAAACCCATGCACCACAGGGAGAACATGCAAACTCCACACAGAAAGGTTCCAACCCTTGCCAACCTGAGGATTCGAATCAGGAACCTTCTAGCTGTAAGGCAACAGTGCTAACCACTGCACCACCGTGCTGCCCATCACCACCACCTGGTTGTGAGTTGGATCCGATGGCAAGGGAGGATGCCATTCAGACCTGGTAGACAGAAACGTATAGTGAGAGTGTGCTGGGAACGTCTGGCTGAGGCCCCTGTCCGGAGGTCTTCAACTCCCACCTCCAGAAGAACTTCAACCACATTCCAAGGGAGTCTGGAGACATGGAGTTTGAATGGGCCATATTCTCCACCTCCATTGTTGAAGCGGCTGTCCAGAGCTGCGACCGCAAGGTTGTCGGGGCATCTGGTGGTGGCAACCCCCAAACCAAGTGGTGGACACCAGTGGTGAGGGGGGCCATTAAGCTGAAGAAGGAGTCCTATCAAGCTTGGTTGGCTGGGCTTGATAGGACTCCTGAAGCAGCTGAGGTGTACCGGCAGGCCAAGCGGAGTGCAGCTCAGGTGGGTGCTGAAGCAAAAACCCGGAAATGGGTGGAGTTCGGTGAGGCCATGGAACAAGACTTTTGGTCAGCCTCAAAGAGATTCTGGCAAACTGTCCAGCGGCTCAGGAGGGGGAAGCAGTTCCCTGTCCACACTGTGTATGGTGCGGATGGGGCGCTGTTGACTTCGACTGGGGACATCGTCAGGCAGTGGAAGGAATATTTCGAGGATCTCCTCAGTCCCACTGACACGCCTTCCACAGACGAAGCAGGGCTTGTGGACAAGGGGGACAATTCACTTATCACAGGGGCCGAGGTCGCCAAGGTGGTTAAAAACTTCTTTGGTGGCCGGGCCCCGGGGGTGGATGAGATTCCCCCTGAGTACCTCAAGGCCCTGGATGTTGTAGGGCTGTCATGGTTGACACGCCTTTGCAACATTGCGTAGAGGTCGGGGGCAGTGCCTTTGGCATGGGAAACCAGGGTGGTGGCTCCTCTCTTCAAAAAAGGGGACCAGAGGGTGTGCTCCAACTTTAGAGGGATCACACTCCTCAGCCTCCCTGGGAAGGTCTATGCCAAGGTACTGGAGTGGAGAGTCCGGCCATTGGTTGAATCTGGATTCAGGAGGAGTAATGCGGTTTTCGTCGTGGCCATGGCACATCGGACCAGCTCTTTACCCTCTCGACAATCCTCGAGGGTTCATTGGAGTTTGCCCAACCAGTTTACATGTGTTTTGTGGACTTGGAGAAGGCATTTGACCGCGTCCCTCGTGGTTTTTTGTGGGGGGTGTTTCGAGAGTATGGGGTATCGGGCTTGTTGTTATGAGCTATTTGGTCTCTGTAAGACTGTTGTGAGAGTTTGTTTCGTATTGCCAACACTTGGTCGGACTCATTCCCAGTGAGGGTTGGACTCCGCCAGGGCTGCCCTTTGTCACCGATCCTGTTCATAATTTTTATGGACAGGATTTCTAGGCGCAGCCAGGGAATGGTGGGTGTTATGCTTGGTGACCACAGGATATCAGCTCTGTTGTTTGCAGATAATGATGTCCTGTTGGCTTCATCCAGCAATGACCTACAGGTCTTACTGGGATGGTTTGCCGCTGAGTGTGAAGTGGCTGGGATGAAAATCAGTACCTCCAAGTCCGAGTCCATGGTCCTCAGCCGGAAAAAGATGGATTGTCCTCTGTGGGTTGGGGACAGGCTCCTGCCCCAAGTGGAGGAGTTTAAGAATCTCGGGATCTTATTCACGAGTGAGTGGAGAATGGAGCGAGAGATTGACAGATGGATAGGAGCAGCATTTGCAGTGATGCGGACGTTGTACCAGTCTGTTGTGGTGAAGAGGGAGCTGAGCTCTAAGGCAAAGCTGTCGATTTACCAGTCAATCTACGATTCCTACCCTCACCTATGGTCATGACCTTTGGGTAAAAGGTCATGACCATAGGTGAGGTCATGACCTTCTTCTTCCGGCTTTCAGAGAGAGCAGACGCATTTCTTCTCCTCTCCCTTCTCCTCCTCCCCTTACTGATCCCAGCTTGCTGCGTCCTGTCTGTGTCTCGCTCTTCTTCTGCTGCATCTCGACCCAAACGGAAAATTATGGAATTGAGCTGGACTTTAAATGCAATTGACACCACTTTTAAAGAAGATCGGGCCAGGGGGAGCCCATGTGGGGAGACTCATGGGACAATTGGAAACTCATGTGTCTGTGTGATTCGATTGAAGATGTGGAAGACATCTATCTGTTTGGCTTATGATCACAGGATTTCTACTGTTTGGCTCTGGAGTTTCCTGGTGTATCGGAAATTAAAGAAGTTGGAAGAGCTGGTCAAAATGCGGACCCGGCGAAGCTCCTTCAACAATTCGACCAGCAGGGGAGTGCACTGATAGCGGCAAATGGTGAACTGATTGGCGAACTGAATCAGAAGGTTGAAAACATCTTGGAGTCGCTGGGTGCTCTCCAGGGAATGATTTTAAAGCCTGTGAATGTGTGATGCACAGAATCGCATGAGAGAGGAAATTTTTATGCTCTAAGTGGACTGTGCTCATCAGGCCTTGATTCGGTGTCCTTGGGAGACTCATTCCTCCAGGAGTAGAGATAGAGCAGAAGGGAGTTTTGGCTTCTCTTAACCCAAACAACTGCTGTTGTACAACAGTCTGAACTCTCCAAGGACAGCGTTTTCATGTGACTAACATGGAATTTTACCATCTGGCATGAAGAGAGATGAACTCTGTGGACATGTTTATCTATGTTTAGAATACACGGACAGCCGTTGCCTAGGAGACGATTTTTGTTGTGCACCAGTAACTGATACATTCACACTGCACTCACACTGATATCATATGACTGATATACACACACTGGTCTCTCTCTGCTTTGTTAATGTGTGGATCTGTTTGTAACTTGTCTGCTAAGTGTGCATTGAGGGTTTTTTTTTTCTATGTGATCATAATCTTGCTCATTCAAGCGCTATTCTGATAACTATGTTTTTTTCTCTCTGCCCAATGTGTCATCTTCCCCTCTCCCTCTTTACCCCCACTGCATTAGGCGCCTGTCGGCTGCCGCGTCATTAGTGTGCGCTTAACATGAGCGCACCTAATGTCAAGTCAAATTCCTCGTATGTGTTAAACATGCTTGGCAATAAAGTTCATTCTGATTCTGATTCTGACCGAAAGAACGAAAACGCGGATACAAGTGGCTGAAATGAGCTTCCTTCGTAGGATTGCTGGACTCACCCTCAGAGATAGGGTGTGGAGCTCAGCCATCTGGGAGAGGCTCATAGTAGAACCATTGCTCCTCCACATTGAAAGGAGCCAGTTGAGGTGGTATGGGCATCTGATTAGGATGCCTCCTGGACGCCTCCCACTTGAGGTGTTTCGGGCACGTCCCTCTGGAAGGAGACCCCGGGGCAGACCCAGGACTCGCGGGAGAGACTACGTCTCCCAGCTGGTCTGGGAACGCCTTGGTGACCTCTCTGAAGAGCTGGAGCAGGTGGCTGGGGAGAGGGAATTCTGGGCTTCTCTGCTTGAACTGCTACCTCCGCGACCCAGACCACCAGAAAAGCAGTAGAAGATGGGTGGATGGAAAAAAAATCTTAATTTTCTGGTCTCACTGAAGACTAGTACACTTCACTGTACAGTATTTTTTAATGTAGAAACAATGCTGGAAATTCAGGTTGATCTAGCAACATGCAAAACAATCCTTAATATTTACAGAAAGCAGAACAGGGATTTACAAGAAATGACTTGTTGGAATTTGAAAGTATGTCCAGCTGAAAATTATTCATAAGGTCACTGTATTGTGAGGACATACAGAGCAAAAGTCACCTCTAAATTGAATTGATATTCTGTACTAAATATCTTGGGTGAGACTGAGCAGAGGAGATGAAGGTGGACAGAGGGAGAAAAAAGAAAGTCTAGAGTGTATGCTAACGCTGGACACACAGGACTAAGACCATGTGATGAGCAGAGTATACTACAGCTGAAGAAGTTTGTGATTTACACACACACACACACACACACACGCGCGCACACAGAGTCACCTTCCTCCACCCTTCATATTTTCTTCATTCTGTCTACATGGAGTGAAGAGCCTCCATGCTTGTAATTATGGTGATAAACTGCCTTCAGCACATGTAACCCAGTGTTAAAAACGTGAATAAAATCATAAATATTGATACTGCTTTAAAAAAAACACTCATTTCACAACTGGTCACTATCGCACTGATCGAACACTGAAAGACCGAAACGAACATTCAAAGACCAAAACGAACATTCAAAGACTGAAACGAATACTAAAAGACTGAACAAACTACAACTATATTTGGGGGTATTTTATTTTTATTTTTTATTGTTTTTACAAGTGCTCTTTTTGTTTTAAGTGTGCACAACTAAAAAATACACATACTTGCAAGCTTTTCATATTTCCTGTGTATGTGTCATCTGTTGTCGCACCCTCCAGGCTCCTACGAATCCAGAATCTGTCTGATCTGGCCCAATTGTCCCTTCTGTCCAAGTAGTAAAGTTAAAGGTAACTACACTGCCATAACGCAGTACTACAAAAAGGGTACAAGACTGCACCTAAAGTGCTACACACACATCACACGCTGTAGTCTCATCAAGACTCATACACACACA
Organism: Pholidichthys leucotaenia; assembly: GCA_020510985.1. Taxonomy (NCBI): domain Eukaryota; kingdom Metazoa; phylum Chordata; class Actinopteri; order Cichliformes; family Pholidichthyidae; genus Pholidichthys; species Pholidichthys leucotaenia. Next base: position 38,101,254 of record CM035843.1, on the reverse strand, counting down.
GAGACTGAACCTGCTGTGTGCGGTCATAATTTATGGAAATATTCAGTCTATACTTTGGATAGGAAAAGAGGCTTAAAATTCTGGCCACAAGGCCTTCGTAAATGATCCTAGGCCAACATGTCCCACTGAATGTCTTCTAATGGATATTCATCATCGCAGAATAAAACATTTTGGCCTTGACTAGAGTGAAGTGAAAATGAAACTGAAAATAAACCAGATCATCAATGACGGAGTAGCTCATTCCAGCCTGATGAAATCACCCTGGGACTGCTCAGATCTCCTGACCACTGACCTTTACCTTAAGGGTCACTTTACACAGCACAGAGACCATTGAGAAATTGGGCCAATTTTTGATCTTTGGGATCATTTGAGAGATCCTTGTATGTTTTCGACTGAGTCAAGACTGTGGCGGCTGAAGATCATTAAAGCCCCTTTTCTACTAGTACCTACTCAGCCCTACTCACCTCGACTCTACTCAATTTGTCGGGTTTTCCATTAGTACCTGGTACCAGGTACTTTTTTGGGACCTACTTCAGTCAGGTTCCAACTGTGCTGAGTCGAGCTGAAAATGTGACGTCAACGGATTGCAGGCCACTGATTTGGCCAGGGCATAACGTCAGTGGATGAGAGCGATGTCTTCACAAGATTTAAAACTGCCATTTGTAAATTCGGCTGTGAGTTTTTATTATTTATGTGATAATCAATGAAATAAATGGCGACACACAAATCAACACCGTCACAAAACACTCACCATCTTCCCCGTGGGCAGCCATCAGCCTGGAGACCTCCTGGTATTTCATTCCGGACCGCTCTGCCAGTGCCGCGGCTGAAAAGTTCATATAGTGGTCAAATTTGATCAGATGTGGTTATTTTTCAACAGTCTCCCCGTCAGTGCGCACAGTTACTCCATTGGTGTTGCAGTGCTTGGATCCCTGTGCTTGAAAAATATACTACATTTGGTCAAATTTGACAACTATGAACGTTTCAGCCCCATCGGCTCTGCTGCGGCGGAGCAACCTGAAATGAAAAAGTATACCAGGAGGTCTCCGAGCTGATGGCTGCTCACAAGGAAGATTGTGAGTGTTTTATGATTTTAAGCATCTTTTATGTTATTTATCGGTGAAAACGTCAGCATGTAAAGAACATAACGGGATGACGGGCCACCTTCCTGTAATAAACCCAGCCCCACCCACTTGAAGTGGTACTCCGTTGAAATGGAAAACCAACCACACCGTGTCAAGGTGAGTTGGGCGGAGCAGGTACTAGTGGAAAAGGGGCTTAAGAGATCAAAAGCTGTCCAGATCTTTCAATGATCTCCACCCCTGTGTAAAGGGGGTATAAGCGCAGCCTAGACACAGACCCGTCTAGGATGTGCTTAAAGTCAAGGTCAATGGCCTAGGAGGAGTATCATTTTTTGTAAAATCATAAATGCCCAATTTTCCTGACCTTTGATATTGACCTTGAGCACAACTTAGATGCAAACCCCACTGAGGATCATTGTGAGTGAGTTTGGTGAGCACTGGGGAAAATGCCTAGGAGACGTAGCGACTCCCGTGAAATGTAGACAGATGGACGGTCGGACGGCACGTCATCACATTAGCTCCTTTCGGCTTTACCGGAAGAAGTAATATATTGTAAACTGCTCTTTGTAAGGACAGTGTAGATTAATGAACATTGATAACAATCAATGTAAACTTGCCAGATTGTAGCCAGTGGCTAATTTCCATCTGCTGTCCAAGGTTTACAACTTTTCCTTCCCCCATTCTATTATGCTGAGCACCAAGCTAGAAGGTGGGAAGTACCATTTTTATATGGTCTTTGGTATGACCCGGATGGGACTTGAACCCATGACCTCCCAGCTGTGGGGCACATGCTCTACCACTAGGCCACCACTCTGGTAGAGTAATAAAAAATGATAAAAATAAATAAAAATAAAAGGTATGCAGATTCAAACTGAACAAAAACCAAAGTGATAATGTTGCTTTAATGACTGAGACCGTCTCCAAAATCAACTCAACCCCAATAGACTTGCATGTTAAAATGACCAACCATCAACTGGTTGTTCATAGCCTAGTGAGCCCCTTTTGTGACATCTGACCATGACCTTGAGCACAACCCGAATGCAGACCCACCTGGGGATCACTATGTGTGTTTAGTGAGTATCCAGGCAGTTGCCTAGGAGTGGTCATATTTCTCACAAACTGTTGGTAGATGGACAGAGCCAACAACACAGCATTAGCTCATTTGTTCTTTGTAGAAATGAGCTAAAAAAAAATCTCTACAGCCCAGAGGTGTGCAACCTGTGGCTCTGAAGCTGCATGCGTCTCTTGGCCCATTAACCAGTCGCTCCCTATAGCTTTGACAAACAAACCTTAATGATTTCCAAACAAAAAACAAAAAAAGTAAATTTAGGAGAATAAAGCTACAGATTTAGCTAAATATTTAAAATTCTTATAACTTACCTTCTTTACCTTCATTCTAAGGCTTAATTTAAGGCTTGTTTTGTAGCTCCGTAATGATACATACATTTTCTACATACAACAAGGCTCTGCCTTTTTAACTTACTTGTTGATGTGGACACCAAAAGTTTAGCAGTTTTGAGGACCACTGGGTGGTTGCACAGACAGATTCAATTTTAGATGACTGTCAGTCTTCACCTCTTCCAGTCTGAGTCACTATACTGAACATCCTGACTCCATTTGTGCCTTTTGAAGCATTTTTAAATGACCTGATAAATAAGATGGCCTGGTGGTTACATCCATCTTTTACATTCAATCTTTAATTAAGACACATTTTACTGGCAGGTAGGATCTAATATGCAGAGACAGCTAAGCCCTCAAGGGGACATTTATAAAAACAGACCTGCCGCAGTGCTGGGACGGAGATGATCTCCCACCTTCTAAATAACTACTAAAGTCCCTCTGCCTCTCTCACAACCAGAGAATAAAGGGACAACCCAAAAGAAGAAGAAACGAGAGAGAAGAGATGAGAAGGGCAAGATCAGGGACAACCAAAAAGAAATTAAGAAGAGTGTTTGTTGAAAAGCTCATGGGTCCTACCTCATGATATATTGATGGTTTGGACAGAGATGGGATTGTGAAAGAGAGGAGCTTGCTGTTGCCATCTTTGTCCACAATCTCCTATAAAAAGGAAATAAACAGAGAGGCGTCACTGACGAAAATGCAGCATTATAGTTAATCATCTACAGGCAGACATTTTAGTTTCTATGTGCCTGAACTGAAATAATGTCTTCTCTTTGACCCAGTTTACCTTTTTTGATAGGCTTGCTGCAAACATTTACCTGCATATATTCAACCACTTGTGTGCGGCTCAAATTGTTACAGCTGACAGTGTTAAGCTGCTGTTCTGCTCGTACATGTTATCGACTGTGGCAGATTAAATGTCACTGCCAGCACCCACAACACTCAATTTCAATTTCACACCGTGATGTAGGACATAGAGATTAATGCATCATGAAAAATAACACAATTTCTATAAGTAATGCCTGATTATCTTTCTCAAAGTGTCTGGTGGAGACAGAGTACATTCACAGAGACGTACAGCTGAATATTTGCTAGAAAGCACTTGTTGATTGAATTTTACCCCAGATAAACAATCATGAGCAGCTGAAAGGATCTGAGTGGTTACATGTCTGCTGTTGCTTTCTCCCCCTACATGTGCTGATTTTCTAGCTCCCATTGTTTAATCAAGTCATCCCTCCAGTATCTAGATTTTGGAATATGCTAACAAACAGGCTTTATCCTTTTTTATCTGCAATTCTCTCAGACTGCACTGTTGGCCTAGCTTTGTTCTGCCCTTCACTGGCAAACAGTACATCGCTGAATATCTGATGTGACGACTGAGGGTGAGGCCGTTTATCAGGGCCCGGTCATCAATGAAGATAGGAACAAAAAAAAGTCTGTTTGCACAAGCAGTGTGTGTGACTGTGTGTGCTGAGTGGTATAGACATGCAGTGATGAATTATGCATGGATATACCCTTAGCTAGGCTGGCTAACGTGTATGTCTTTCTATCGAGAGCTCCAGCTCTTAGCACATTCCCCCAAGGGGCATTCCTGGTGATGCGATCGATCCAAGTTCTTTCCATTAACGAGGGGTTTTCCCTGTGGTATGTCGCTGATGTCAGCAGACATACAAGCACACCATTCTTCCATCTATATTAGGCCTAATATTTATAAGGGCATTCTGGTCTCTGGCCACAGCCGCAGCGTCCATATTCACTACTCTGATCACAAAAGCAAAGCAAAAACTGTTGAAGTGAGACGGTTGTAATCCTGTGTTTGTAACTTTAACTGCAGGAAACTTGACACTGATCTTCCCAGGTGAGAGGCTGCTCCACTAGAAGCTGCCTCAAACTTAAATTTTGTCAGTCAAATCAGATTCAACCGTCCTTTCCTGGCCACCATGAAGTAAAATGTGGTAGTTTTTAATGGATTTGTCCAAGTGACACACAGTGTTGGGCAAGTTACTAAAAAAATAGTAAGTTACTAGTTACTTCTTTTCAAAAGTAATTGAATTACTTTACCAATTACTGCATGATCAAAGTAATTAGTTACTTGGAAAAGAAATTTTCACATTACTTTTAAATGCAACTTCAATCATCCTGCACACATAGCAAGATGATTTAAGATAAGATAAGATAAGATAAGCCTTTATTAGTCCCACAATGGGGAAATTCCAGGATTGCAACAGCACAGGGATAGCAACACTCAGAGCAACAATCAGAAGGCAAGAAAAAACAACATCTAGTAAACATATGTCCATATTACTATAAACGTATATATATAGACACACAGTGCAGAGCATTATGGTTGGTTGGTGACATTTAATTAATGGATTACATTATGGGCTTATTAATGTCAGACCATTTCAGACAGAGCTTTACGAACGTGTTCAGTCTGCTTTATCCTGCCTTGAGAGCTCTTATTGTGGGAAAAATCTGAAGAAAATCAACACAAAATTTCCAGTAATTTCCCCATTTTGAGTGAGAAATAGGGTTTTTGGAGTGCGGGAGAGGGGAAAAAGAGTGAGACTCACTCCAAAAGAGTGAGTTGGCAACACTGCATAAAGCTGTCCATGTTTATCTTACCTTTACAATTATGGATTTAATCTGATGTGCAGTGGTCCAAAGAAAATGTCCATTACCCACAGTCCAAAAGCCTGCTGTGACAGAGACATAATCCAGTCCTTCAAATTCCTTTTGGGGATCAAAATCCATGTTTGAAAAATCTCTATCCAGGAAGCAGGCAAATGCATTTTAATTTCCATGGATCACAGTCCAGGGTCTGGGTCACAAACTGTCCAGATGCATATCTGTGCTTGAAAGCCAGCTGTGGGTGTTGAGACAAGAGTATTTCCACTTTACATCCAGCCGTGGCTGTTTAGATAGCGTAGATCCACTAACAAGGTGTTGTTAGCATAGCATAGCACTAGCTTTGTCGGAGCTTGTTGCCATTTTCAGGGACTTCTGAAGATTGCAGTAGGTCTCAACCAGCACTTAGCGTGCAAACCACCAATATGCTTTTGTCCTTAACCGTGACAAAGGAAAAATAATCTATTTCCACAAAAACAAAGTAGCTTCATCTTTTCCTCTGCTCAATAGTCAAGACTCAGGCTTTTTGCAACAGGTCATGTCCACTGACGGCTGCGTCAGCTACAGTAGGGTTAGTTTGTATTTAGTTGCACTAAAAATATCTATCCATATTAATAAAACGAGTAATGCATCTGATCAAATTTCAGTAACTGTAACAAATTACTGAATTTTTAAACAGTAATTTTGTTGCACAGCACGTTATTGCAAAAGTAGTGGCGTTACAGTGATGTTGTTACTGTAACACCACACATTACTCCCAATACTGGTGGTGACACAGCAGGCATGCATCTCTTTTCACTTCAGTGTGCAAATATAGGTAATGAAGAATGAGACAAGATCACAATTAAATCTTTGGTCCAGAAAATATTAGCTAGTTTTTTGGTTTTTTTTTTTTTACTTTTATTAGCTAGATTTGCCACTTCTGTTTGCCAAAGATGTGGGACTGTTTTCCTCATGCTGCATCAGAGGATAATCCACTAACCCCATTTTAATTGGAGGGTAAGTCATGTCAACACCATCTCACTCTCATCCATCTATAAATGCAATAAATCTTTGTGTGTGTGTGTTCCTCACATATCTCTCAAACCGTTTGTCAGACTGGCCTAAGATTTTAAATGTGCTTTCCTGAGGTTACAAGGGTATGCATCCCTGAACATGGATTCGCTCAGTCAAAATATGTAATTTTTATCAATAAAAGTTTAACCACAGCTCTGTGACCGCTCTGTGTCTTCATGCCCTGGCTTCAAGAAGTGTGGGCAGGGTTTCAGATTGACTCCGTGCTCACTGGACAATAAGCCGCATCACAGCCATGCTGAATCTGAAAATGACATCCGTTTCTCTCAATCAGGTGCTAAGTAAAAACCTGTACTTACTTAGTACTGTGCATGTACTTACCTTTACATAAAAGTACTTCTTTACATAAAGGTAAGTACATGTAAACTGAATGTTACGCCATCATTATTCAAACTTCAGAGAATTTCAAGAAATAAAGAAGACTTTTGCATCATATAAAGCGAAAATACCCGTACTTGTAAACAAAAACATATAAAACAACATGTGGCCATAATTCAAAAAGTTGACCTGATTGAGCAAAACCAATGTAATTTTTGGATTAGGCACATCAAAATTGTCCTAAATCAGCTAAAAAAAACTTGGACAATAAATTTGGTGTTGACCAGTGTTATTGCACCAAGCAAACAGGTAATTTATATCTGGAAATATTTAACTTATTAATGTTTACTTTTTAAATTTATATGACATGATTTAGAAGAAATATCTCAAATTTATGGGGTTCGTCTCAAATGAACATTAAAAATACAATTTTATGAAACTGCAAAATTATGAAGGAAAAAGTTGCATAAAATTAATGACAGATGAATTTGTACAACAGATTTTTTTCAGTATGTAATTTAAAATGTTAATAAAGAGACAATCCTTTTTATGTGGTTATAATATCCAACTAGAGAATTTACAGAAAAAGTATATCATGATACATCTCATTTTTGGGATATAAGATACTTATATCGGGATATGAAATTCTGGTCATATCACACAGCCCTTCCTACAGTACAGACCATCTGCACAGAAGCCTGGATGCTTTATTTACAGGTAAAACCTGTCTGATAGCGCTAAAGAAGGTCATCCCTTTGTCTACTACTGTCACCAAACCCAGAAAAGTTGACACCTACCAGGTTATAAATACCCAAGAGGAGGGCCTCAATGCAGCCATTGCTTTGACGATCCCTGCTGGAGGTGATACGCAGATATACCCACACCAGCTCAGGCAGGAACTGCAGGGTGAAGCGTCGCAAACGATCTTCTGAGCTCCGGTAAAGCTCGAACAACTGATGGCACACCGGCTCCAGGAGCTGGAATACAGATGGAAGTGGAAATTAGAACAATTTTTGCATATATATCATTTAATTTATTCACATAAACACTCTGGAATAGTGTACCAAAGCAAAATGATTCGCTGTGAGGCAACGTCCGGGTGTGTTGTAGGAATTTGACAAGTTACGTGATAACTACCAAAAATTACAGGAAAAGTTATGCATGAATCGTTGATCATTTTTGAGGTAATTTTCTGCATCATTACTCAGGCAAATGCTTTAATGCTAAATAACAAAAGTCCTGTCAGAAATAACTTCTGTTCATTGATTCCATTTTCAAATGGGAGGAACGGGGGAAAGCTGGCTAGTGCCACCTCTGTGCAGACCAACCTAAAGAGATTATTTGATACCAAATGGCTCTACTGAGAGAAACATAGCCGACGTTAAAAGAGCACTGGACTTGTACTGGAGCCAGGAAGAGCATTTGTTGGATTGTGTCTAATAAGGCGATCGAGGCAAGTTATATGCTCGTGGAGCATTGGGCTAAGTGCCTTTTTTTCCACCTGATATGACCAGGCATGACAACAGCTGAAATATCCTTCAAAACAACACTGACACCACATCTCCACAGCTCGTTTCAAAACATAAGTAAATGCAATCTTGATCAGAACATGACAAGAAGACAGACGGAGGGAAAAGTCTTGTGCCTGTCAATAGCGGGAGGTACGTCTGAGCTGAGGGGAGGAGGGAATAATTCACTACAGTGAAAGAGTGGACAGATGTAGTCTCAGGGGAGCCAGCTGAGCGGCTGTGTTTACACTGTCCAGGGGTCAGAGGAGTGAAGGCCCACGCAGCATTACTGTCTAAGTGCGTCTGTGTGTACAATGGCTCACTGGGAAGAAACTCATTAATGAAGCTGGCATTTGGCCTCAGGAAGAAAAACACACACAAATCGGGTACACATTGTAATCTCTGTCGCTTTTTCTATCTCCATCACTCCTGGACCACTTGCCTTGTCATTAATGGGACTGTGTAGCTAGACTGGCAGCATTAATGGAATTAGGATCCCTGGCTGCTTGACACTGAAATTCGACCGTGAAATAGAGGTGAAAACCAGGGTAGCGAGAACTGGAGGCATCGAGTGCATCATTAGAGCCAAATTAAAGTGCCGTCTCACTGAGTGCCTGAAACCTTTGATTTAAAATTTTGTCATTAGGGCCTTCAAAGCTCAAGTGTTAGTCGCTGACGTGCCAGAAACATCTGTACTTTAAAATATATAGTCGCATAAAAGTGTATTTTATTTTTAGTGCAACTTTTCCAGTGTGAGCAGCAGATGTTCCTGGCTTGACACTGCACCCCATGCACGTGTGAATGTATGTGTACAGGGAAAAAAACACCATGTACCACTGCACAGGTAATGTAGCTGGGCACTTTGCTCGTCTGTCATATGCAACAACAGTGTCCTTGTGCGCCTGCTTTCCCTGCAGACATCATTTGTACGTCTCTCACTCACTGCAATCTGAGACGTCACCATGTGAGTCACGCCAAACCCATTTCCTTGAGCTAAAAACAGCCATAGTTGGGACTCTGTGTATGTGTATGCTTGTGCATCCTCTGTGTGTCACCTCGTTGCTGGGGTCTTGGATCACTCTGTAGAGTGCTGGCACCAGAGACTTCTTCAGATGAAGGCTGCTGGCGTAGCTGGGGATGTGGGTTTCTGGTAGGGACTGAAGCAAAGAGTCATAATATTGTTGACAGTCTAATACACAATATCAACATTTACATGCAAGACTAATTAAGGCAAATAAGACAATTTTCTCTTTCATTTTTGACAGACAGTGACTTAAACTGCCACAGAGAATTATGACAATAAACCAATACAAACAACAATAAGAGTCTCAATTAAAAAATTAAAGTGGCTACATGAGCATTAGCATGAATTAGCTTATCATAGAAGACAAAAATCACTGGCTGGGAAAGTCAGTGGAGCAGTGAACATCTCTGTATTTAGTAAAATATATGGGTGATTATGTTTGACAAGTTCAGTGAAAACCTTCAGACAGTCAAGACTGTGTGTTGCCTGCAGATGATAGATTAGAGGTAGACATGGGAGTGTGGTCATTCGGAGGGCAGGACACAACGTGCCTGGCCCGCACCGCCATGAGTCACGTCCATCCTCTCATATCCACTCATTTCTCAGTTTCATCATTCTGTGCTCTTTTCTTCAAACAGTAAATCTTCATTTTTAGCTTGTCCGCCCTTTGTATTGTCGTGGTTCATAAAAATCCTGGCTCAGTTTTTCTTTAAGCTGATTTATAGTTAGTAAGGTTAAAGATAGTATACAAATGTCATTTTCTGAAGACATGTTTGGCCCAGAGAAATCTCACAAGACTGCTTTAAATCAATCCTTAATTGGGCACAAATGCATTATTTTGAAGTAAATATGTAATTCAACTGCAGCAGAAATATGTCAAATTTACTCATTCTTTAAACATTATTGTGTGGTATATAAATGACAAAGCTTGTGCACTTAAAAATTATTTAATTTTTAAAATAATTCTATTTATTTCTCAATGAAAAATTAAGCTAATAGAGTGCACTAGCATGATTTTTCTGACAATGTTATTTGATTCATATTATCTATTATCATTTTTAAAGTTTCACGTCAGTATTTATTGTGCAACAAATTAAAACTTTATAATATTACATGCAATTCTTAGGTTTTACATTTCAGTGATACTGTAGAAAATAGTGACTTACATTTTAAATGTGTTCACCGTTTGGCTCTAGAGACAATTAATATTTGCCTGCCAATAATGGCTGAAAGTGCTCCTGAGCTTAAATCTATACTGAACTGACAGTGTTATGTAATGCAAACAGACTTGGGGTTACATTCAGACATTATGGCCTGGTAAACAAAACTAAAGCATGGAAACTATTATTTTTTTTTGCAGGTGGCAACAACTATTAGCTGTGGAGTAACATCTATGTGACACCTAATGCAAGACATCTTTCACAAACGTAAACTGCAATCTGGAATGCGTATTTTGAGTATGCATGCATGCAAAAAGAAAAAAATAGGATGACAGAGATATGACCAAGTGCACCCGTTTATGAGAGGAAAGAACAAAACACAACTGAAGTACCATTTATGTGAAGCACAAGCAGCGTTCTTGCATGCATTTACTAAATTTAATAATAAGTTAGACAGGAATGAAACGTTAACAACATGACATGCAAACACCTGAACGCTGACTCTTCACCACAGCTGTTATAGTCGCACTTTTTTTTTTTTTTGAGGTGAAGAAAAATGCCTCTACATATGCATTTCATAGCCATGCCTCATGAAGGAGGACAGTGGCGAAAAGGGACTTTACCTTGAACTCTGACAGCCATTCTTCGACAACACCACGCTCTGAACCCAGCATCTTCCTCAGAGCCCCCCCTCCTTTGGCTGCCTGGTGGTCATAGAGAAACAAAAGGATATACAGAAGGAGGTGTTAGAAAAAGTGAGAGAAAAGTCGGAAAATCAGAACAATTAGAAGAGCCATTCACAGTGCATTTACAGCTGTTTTTTCAAAGAACACTAAAGCAGGGCTTGTCTTTGGTTTGTTATTTCTTGTCATATTTTTGGGGTCTATAAAAAGTTTTAAGCTTGTCTCTGTGTCTCAACTCAGACAACCTAAAAACCTTCAATCAGGAAGTTTCTTGAAACTAAATCAACTTTATTTGTACAGTGCCTAATCACAACAAAAAGTCATTTCAAAGCGCTAAATACATTAGGCACGACTCTTAAGTAATTCAGAGAAAATTCTAACAATCAAGTGATCTCTGATGAGCAAACACGAGGCAACAGTGGGGAGGAAAAACTCCTTTACAGGAAGAAACCTCCAGTAGAACCAGGCTCGGGGAGGGATAGTCATCTGCCAAAACTGGTTGGGGGGTGAGGAGAGAGAAGAAGCCAAAAAGAACATTCATACAGATAACAGTAACATCATCCAGGCAGAACAACATTCATACAGATACAACATGTACAATGTTGAGCCAGAAGCTTTGATTAAGGCTAGCATTACATCATTTTATAGGATTTTTTTTAAAAGCTTTTAAAGCCAGTTAGCAAGACACACAGGTAGTGCTACAAGCAGACCCATGCATAGCTGGGTCCTAGTGATGCACTGCCCAAACACTACACATACAAACCAGCAGTCTAACAGTAGATGTAGGAGTTAGTAAGATTTGTAACTATGACATGCAACCAGATTTTTTACTTTTTTCTTTAACTCAGATTTTTAGACCACGTGAAGATGTTTTTTAAACATATCTGCTCTAAAATTGTGCAAGAAAAAGATTCAAACTAGAGTCTAGTAAAGTGTATTGCAATAGTACATAGTGTAAACATATAGGGTGACTACAAAGGCAAGTAAATGTTGATTTTCAAGATTTAAAGCTTTATTATCATGCGCACAGTTAAGAAATGCAACATATCCAGAGCATTTTAAATCCACTATGATCACAAACAGAAAAGAATAGCATGCAGTGATGTTAAATTTGCGTAACTTTTTTGGGCAGCTCGGTGGAGCAGTGGTTAGCACTGTGGCAGCACAGTAAGGTCACAGGCTCGGTTCCACCACTGACCATCGTGGGTTCGATCCCACCCTCTGACCATCAGTGACCCTTCTGTGTGGAGTGTGCATGTTCTCCCCGGGTCTGCGTGGGTTTACCCCAGGTACTCTGGTTTCCTCCCACAGGCCAAAAACATGCAAGTTAGGTTAGCTGGAGACTCTAAAGTGGCCCTAGGTGTGAATGTGTGTGAATGGTGGTGGGATTGGCACCGTACCATGGTTGCCTCATCCATCCAGGTGGATGCCCTGAATTTCCCTCTGGAGATTAATAAAGTATACAAAATACAAAAAAAAAAAAAATTACTTGCAGTAAACATGATGCGTCATGTAGTATGTCAGCGCAGTTTTCCCCCCCACCTCTGGAAACCTTGATGTTGGTCATAATGTTATGTAACATAAATGCCCCTAAGTGAAGATATGAGCTGCAAATTTCATTTATCTTTGCATCTTACAGGAAATGATCAGGCTTAACTGATTTTTTTTGTGAAATTTTTCTAGAATAGATTTTTCATACTGTATATGATTGACAGCTCACAAGAGAAACAAGGAATGATTTTACCAAATGGAATATCATCTCTCCTATTTCTACTATTCAGCAGCCAAAAGGGACTTCACCAAAATGTCCACAATAAAAATACAGACTCCATCCCCATGATAAATTTGTTCCTTAAAAAAATGATTTATGAATGAGGCATGTATCTGAGACAGGGAAGAGAAAGTGAGTGAGCGTGTAGAGTGTGATGGAGTCAGGCTCCAGTGACAGTTTGGATACACACTGGAGATGACGCAGCAAACCCAACGTGCCAGGCTGCCACAATGACAGAAATAAACAATACTTATGCAAAGGCAGATGAATGCTGTAGCTTACAATTGAGGCCAGCCCTTCTCATGGCTTGACACAAACACCTTTCACCAAAAATCTATCTGGACTAACTATTACCATTTTTAGCATTGAGGAAAAACCAACGCTGGATGATTGTAGCAACAAGCCCGGCAAATCTGAGCTGTCACAAACAAAAAATGACCAAAATCAAAAGTTCCAGAGCTGAGTCCGTCTCCATCCCATTCAGACTATGCGCACATCTGTGGGGTGTGCCAAATCGCATTCAGTCTACCAAAACAGTTTAGGAAAAAAGGGGAAGAATTCAAATGTACCGAGTACTGTGGAAGATGAAGGTCAAGGTTGTACTTGCACAGCCAAAAATGGAATGTGGAGCTGCAGCTTTACAGGCTTAGAAATGGCAGCCTCTTCCACTTCTCCAGATATTAGCTACAGATGCAGTGCTAATCACCAGCTGTGTTCCGACATAAAATTTGGGTATGTTCGACACACAAATACATTTCTGTAAAAAAATAAAATAAAATAAAATAAAATAAGAGACCACTGCAAAAGCTTTCCTGAATTAACATCTCTCCATATATGGCAGCCACTCAGTTTGAGCATCTGTTGAATTCCAACACACGGACACCTCAAACTACTTAAGGAGGTACTGATTAGGTCATTAGGAACATGCAAACTCCACACAGATCACTGATGGTCGGGGGCTGGGATCAAACCAGGGATCCCCCGGCCAAGGATGAGTTGCTGTGCTGCCACAGTGCTAACCACTCCGCCACTGCGCCACCCCAGTAAATTAGAGAAAGAACAAAATTGCTGAAAAACAACGCAGGCACATAGAAAAATGTAAAACTAGATAAAGTGATAAATCCACAGTGGTCTCTTTGTCTCTTACTTTTTTCCAGAGCTGAAAACATTTCCTTTTATTTAAAAAAAAAAAAGACTGTGATAAAAAATATTAGTACTGTATTCTGTGAGAGGGCGGCGGAGTGGCGGAGTGGTTAGCACTGCAGCAGCACAGCAACTCACCCTTAGCCGGGGGATCCTGGGTTCGATCCCAGCCCCCGACCAACAGTGATCTGTGTGGAGTTTGCATGTTCTCCCCGTGTCTGCGTGGGTTTACTCCGGGATTTCTCCGGTTTCCTCCCACATGCCAAAAAACATGCAAGTTATGTTAATTGGCATCAAACTGGGGATTCTAAATTGTCCTTAGGTATGACTGTGAGAGTGAATGGTTGTCTGTCTCTCTGTGTTGGCCCTGCGATGGACTGGCGATCTGTCCAGGGTGTACCCTGCCTCTCGCCCAAAAGATGCTGGGATAGGCTATAGCCCCCCTGCAACCCAAAAAAAGGATCAAGCGGAAGAAGATGAATGAATGAATGAATGTCAGAAGAGGCCCGTACTTAAAATGCCTGCAGTGCGTAAAGCTTTTTAAAATATTTATCCTGTTATGAAGAGATCAGCCAAATTTAAATCAGAGCTGGATTTTAATTTCTTTTATGAGTGCAGATGTTCATAAAAAAAAAAATGTACCTTTGATTAGGGCCCAGAATAAAGCCGAAAAAGATCAGACTACATTAAACTTCACCCTAGGGCTGTGCGGGATGAAGATATATATCAAATGACAATATAAAACCATCTATTGTTTCATAGAATACTCAAATTGTTTATATCATTATTTAAAATGCATGTACCTCCCGTTTCTTGAGCAAAGCTCCCCACCTCTCCCCCGCAGTGCACGCAGCATGTGTGGTTTGTGGCTAGGCTCTCCAGTGGTTGCTAACTCTGAACTCTCATTTTGGTCAAATAGCCACTAGCCCGCTACTCCTGTTTGCCAGAGAGGATGTGGGACTGTTTTCCATCATGTTGCGTCAGAGAGGATAGTCCACTGACCTCGTTTTAATAGGAGGTAAGTAGCGTTAACACCATGTCTAATTATAAAACAGTAAATGCTAAATGACGGTGCTAAGTTGCGCTAATTGGAAACATAATAAGTGTGTCAGACCATGCTTTCTTTGGTTTAAATTACTGCTGAGTTTCTTAGTGTTGTCTGAAAAAAAATTTATTCAAGCTGCAAAAGTGCATGATGGCGGCACATGCATGCAAAATAAATAAATGAATTAAAACAGGTCAGAGGAGCAAGTTGGCTCTTTTTTTTTTTCCACAATATCTTTATTGAACCTTTTTTTTTTTTAACAAACATGATACAAACAATCAAACACTAACACTAAAGTACTACAAAAAAAAAAAAATGCACTAAAAACACCAACAACCACCAACAAAATCAAGTCTTCAACAATGCTCCTCTGTTTAGTCTAGACAATCCAATACATAAGTATACATATTATGTTCACCAGTTTGGAATTTACAAGGTCCACACACATCATTCACCTTCTTCTTCAAGAGTTATGTTTAAATTTTTTACATAATCAATAAAAGGTCTCCATATATTCTCAAACACAATTTCCTTTGATTTTAGTATATATGTTATTCTTTCTAATGGAAGGTTTGTTAACATCTGTCTTAACCACTGAGTCACATCTGGTCTATGAGTCTTTTTCCATAATAGTGCAATACATTTTTTGGCATTAAGCAAACTGAGGTCTATGAATGTTCTTTCACTTTTATTAAAATTATGCTTTTCTGGGTACAGACCCAACAAAAACAGTTTAGGATTCAATATGATTTGTTTTGAGATTATTTTTTCAATTGTTACCCTCACCTCTTCCCAAAACATTCTTATTAATCTACATTCCCATAAACAATGAAATAGGGTTCCTTTACTTTCCATGCATTTTGTGCATGTATCTGGTATATTTTTGTTGTATCTATTTAACTCCTCCGGTGTAACATACATCCGCATTAACCATTTGAAATGTATCAATTTAAGGCGTGCATTTATTGATTTGGTTTGAGCTTCTGTACAAGCCAATTCCCATTGTTCCTCTGAAATTTCAATTTGCAGATCTTCTTTCCAGTAGTTTAATCTTTTCAGTGAATTTTCACTTGAAGATAGTGTCAATGAGTTAAATAATACCCTTTCTTTTACTATCTTTCATCATCATTTTTTCCAAGGATGAATAAATAGGTCGAGTGAGAGCTTTATTTTGATTTGATCGAATAAAGTTTCTAAGTTGAAGATATTTAAAAAAATGTGTTCTATTGAGATTAAATTTGATCCTCAGCTCTTCAAAAGACATTATGTTGTCTGCACATGGCAAATATAAATCCTGAATCTTTTGTATCCCTTTTAAATTCCATACTTTAAATACAGCGTCCGCTCTCCCTGGTTTAAAATATTGATTACCCCATATTGGACTAAATTGTGACAATAACTGTGGTTCTTTTAAATAGTTTTTAGCTTCACACCATATTTTGATCATATGCTTTACAAATGGATTTTTAACTTGTTTTTGTAATTTTTTTGCCGAATCTGAGTATATGAATATGGGAAGAGGTAAAGGTAAATTGTATGATTCCATTTCAGTCCAGTGAGGGAGATCATTTGATGAAAAATAATATGTCATAGACCTCAGTTGTGCCGACCAATAATACAACATAAAATTTGGACATTTCAGACCTCCACGATCAAATGGTAAATATAATAAAGACAAACGTAATCTAGCCCTCCTGTTGTTCCATATAAATTCCACTAACTTTTTTTTTATTCTTGAGAATAGATCTAAAGGTGGTGATAAGGGAATGTATTGAAATAAATAAAGTATTTTAGGTAAAATATTACTTTTAAGTATATTGATTCTCCCGATCATCGACATTGGTAGTGACATCCATCTCTGAGTTAACTCATTGATATCTGACATTAAGGCTTCATAGTTGACACTGGCGACTGATTCTAGCTTAGGCACAATTTGGATTCCTAAATATTTAAACTGATTTACAACATTGAATTGATTTACCTCAGGGGCTGGGTAATTTCTCTGGGTCTCATTTAGCATTAATATTGAAGATTTAGTTTTATTTATTTTATATCCTGATATTTCCCCAAAATTCTTTATTAAATTCAACAAGGTTGGAATTGATTTTTTTAGATTCGACATAAACAAAATTATATCATCGGCATACAGGGAGATTTTATGTTCTGTTGGTCCAACTTTAATTCCATATATTTGTGAATGTAAACGTATCGCTATCGCTAAAGGTTCAATTGCCATAGTAAACAGTAAAGGTGAAAGTGGACAGCCTTGTCGACATCCTCTATTGATTTTTATTGGTTTTGAAATATTGTTATTTGTTAGGATTTCTGCTGTAGCATTATTGTATATTATTTGAACCCATTTTATGAAATTATTTCCAAGTCCAAACCTTTGTAGGACTTCAAAAAGAAAGGGCCATTCAACTCTATCAAAGGCCTTTTCGGCGTCCAATGATAGGAGAGCTGTATCCGGTGCTTCTTTATTAAAATAAATAATATTAAATAGTCTTCTTACATTATGGAAGCCTTGTCTACCCTTTATAAAGCCATTCTGATCTCGATTAATAATATTTGGTAAAATTTCTTGTATTCGTCTTGCTAAAATTTTACAGATTATCTTAAGGTCGGCGTTTAATAGGCTTATTGGTCTCATATTTTCACATTTATTAGAGGGCTTACCTGGTTTTGGCAGCAGTATAATTAAGGCATTATTTATGTATGATGGTAAATTATTATTTTGAAATGCTTCTAAAACCATTTCCAAAAAAGGTTTTATTAATTTATTCTTAAATTTTTTATAAAGGTCAACTGGAAGACCATCTGGTCCTGCACTTTTTCCTGATTTCATATTATCAATGGCTAGCCCAACTTCTTCTTGACTAATTTTAGACTCCAATATCTCCCTGTTTTCATTTGGAATACACGGTATAGATAGTTTGTTCAAAAACCCATTTAGTTTTGTTAAATCAGGTTCATTTTTGGTATCATATAATTTTTCATAGTAATCTCTAAAGGCTCTATTAATTTCTAAAGGATCTATAACTACCTGTCCGTTACTTATAATACTGGTTATTGGTGTTTTAATTTCCAATTGTTTAATCTGCCATGCTAATAATTTTCCTGATTTTTCACCTTGTTCATAAAAAGATTGTTTCAATCTTAGAAGACTCGAGGCAGCTCTATTCGCTGATTTTTTGTCGTATTCAGCTCTCAAAATCAGTAATTCATTCTCCAACCTTGGATCACTTCCTGCATACACTTTTTCCTGAAGACTTTTTATTTTATGTTCCAATTTAGCTCTCTCCTCTCGAGTCTTCTTAGATTTTGATCCTGTATAACTAATAATATGTCCCCTAATAAAAGCTTTGAAAGCCTCCCACTTTACACATGCTGATGTTTGTGTAGTATTGATGTCAAAGAACTCGTCTATCTGTTTTTCTATATACTTGACAAATTCCTCATCCTGAAGCCATTTATGCTGAAATTGCCATCTGCCTGATTCCTTTGTCAATTTTTTATCTACATATATTAGACAACAGGGTGCATGATCAGAGATCACGATGTTATCATAAAAGCAGTTTTGAATCTTGGACCTTAATTCTGTGGAAATCAAAAAATAATCAATACGTGAGAATGTCTTGTAGGTACTGGAATAACAAGAATAGGCTTTAACTTGTGGTTTCATTTCTCTCCATATATCTAACAATCTCAATTCTTTCATAAAATGATTAATAGTCATCCTACATCCAATGTGCGTACAATCCAGTCCTGTTGATCTATCCACACCTGGATTCAATGTACAATTAAAATCCCCTGCTATTATATGTTGCCCTGTAAGTGATGATAAGATGAGAAATAAATTAGCAAAGAACTTCTGATCATCTATATTGGGACCATATAAGTTCACAAGATTTATATTTTCTAATAGCAAAGAACCTTGAATGATTACATATCTTCCAAATTTGTCTCCAATTACATTTTTCACTTGAAAAGGAACTGATTTATGTATGAGAGTCATAACTCCCCTGGCTCAGGATGAAAATGAAGAGGTGAATACACTTCCCTGCCATCTACTCCTAATTCTTTTAACATCCTCCTCTATCAGATAAGTTTCTTGTAAAAACACAATTCTTGAACCCATGTCCTTTATTTTATTCATAACTTGTTTAAGTTTTTTTAAATTTTGTAGACCTCTGCAATTCCATGAAGTTAAATTAAGATTAACACTTTGGTCCATGATCAATAGAGAGTTTGGGATTACCTTGCAGTGTAAACATGCTCATACAGAGAAGCAAAAACATGAGTGGTTGAACATTCATCCTACAAACTACACACAAACAAATTTCCCCTTCCCACACTTGTGGCAAACCCCCCAAAATCAAAAGAAAAATTCTGTCTCCCGATATAGCCATCGATCGTTCCACACCCACGGGGAACAGCCTAAGCCACTCCTTCTTCATCCTCCCAATCACCCTAACTCTACTGCTTTTAATGACGTAACATTAACTCTCCTCTGTAGTTTTCCAACTTAACTCCAAAATTTTTAACAACTTTGTACATCATAGTTTTTTTTTTTGTTTGTTTTGTTTTTGTTTTGTTTTTTTAATATATAATACAATCTATATTTTGTAAACTTACTATTTACTTCAAGTCAGTCAGATGCCTGTGCAAATGCTTAATTATTCTACCTTATATTTTGTTCATGCTTAGCTCCCACCAGTCTCTTCTTCTTCTTTGATCTTCTTGATGAACTCCTGCGCCTCCTCTGGGGTCTTGAAGATGTGGGTTCTGCCCTCATACGTGGTCAGCAGTCTCGCAGGATAGATTACACCATGACGAATCCCAAGGTTGCGCAGCTCCTTACGTACGGGATCAAACTGCTTCCTCAATTGCTGGATTCCTGTGGCCAAATCTGGGTAGAACCGCACCTGCTGGTCCTGGTGTTTAATCTCTCCTTTAGCACGTGCAGCGTTGAAGATCTTCATCCTGTCTCTGTTGCTAAGAAACTTCATAATTAAGGTCCTCGGCGGTCCCTTATCTCTCCGTGGGCCAATACGATGTGCTTTTTCCAGAACCACTGCTGATTGCAACTCCTCGCTGCCCAGCACCTCCGGAATCCACTTTTCCAGAAAGGAACATACGTCCCGACCTTCTGATTCCTCTGGAAGACCCACCAGCCTCAAATTATTCTGTCTCGACCGAGATTCCAAATCCAAAATATTATCTTCCAGAGATTTTTTTTTTTTTTCCAAAGTGCGCACCTTTAATTGAAGACGGGTGACGTCATCTTCAGCACTAGCGAGACGGAGCTCCATCTGCACCGTTCGTTCTACACAGTCACCCAATTCCTTTCTTATTCCTTCCAACGCTGTCATAATCCCATCAAATCTAGAGGAAAAGTCCGCTCTCATTGAACTCATGGCAGCCATCAGCGCATCTGCGCCTCCCCGCGCAGACATCGCACCGTTGCCAGCCTCCTCCGCCATATATGGAGTTTTGTTTGCTGCGTCACAGACCTGAAAGTCCGTTAATTTGGACTGTTTCGGCGGCTCGCTTTTTCCTTTTCCTGGTTTTCCAGCCTTAGGCTTCGCCGACATATCCTCGCCCAAATGCTGAGATACGTTCTGTCCCAAATGAGAGAGTTATTTGCCGATTTTTTTTCTCCAGGAGCAGAGCAGAGCGAGACACGTCCGTCCTACGTGGCAGCCATAACCGGAAGTCCAAGTTGGCTCTTTTAAAGTAATTTATTTGATTTCTAATAATTTTAATTAGTCAAGCAGCGATAATGAATAAAGTTAGTCATCAGATGCATTTTATTACATTACCTTTTGTGTCTTTGATTTTCAGATCGTGACCAATCTGAAATATTTTTACTAAGAAGCAAACAGGTTAAATCAGGCCAGAATAGCAGTCATCAGGCTGTGGATCTACACTTAAATTTTCATTGATTTAAACTAATAGCTAATTTATATCTGTAGATGGCAGCGATGAGTAATTTTCTCATTTTCAGACTTTATGTTTTTTTGCTATTCTCCTCTAGCTCAGGAAATATTTAACTTATTGAGGTTTACTTTTCATATGATATGATTTTGAAGAAAAATCCGAAACTTATGAGCATCAAGTCTCAAATGCACATTAAAAAAAACTTTTATAACACAGTAAAATAATGAGGGGAAAAGGGTAAAAAAAAAAAAAGTTAAAAAAGAGATGGTCCTTTTTATGTGATTAACGAAGTCACCCCTGACAGACTGCTATGATGATGATGAAACTGTAAAATTTACAGAAAATGTATGTTGGGATATATATCGTTACTGTGCTATAAGATGACTTATGTCGTGATATGAAATTTTTGTCATATCGCACAGCCCTACTTCACCCCAACTTGTATTTCTCCATTCTGGGAAAAATATGCTGCCACGGCATGCAGAATGTAACAGAACTGCCAACCAACAGTCAGACTTGCTCCGCTCACCGACACTGTCTCAGCACTGGCTCCCCCCAGGGCTGCGTGCTAAGCCCTTTCCTGTTCTCCCTGTACACCTTGGGGACTGTATTCCAACCCACGAAACCACAGTCATCATGAAGTATGCAGACGATACCACCTTGGTTGGGCTCAACACCGATGACGATGAGAAGGCATACAGGGTGGAGGTAGAGAATCTGCTGCTGTGGTGCGCAGCAAACAACCTGAAACTGAATGTCCAAAAAACCAAAGAACCCATAGTGGACTTCAGAAAGAACAGTCAGGGCCACATCTCCCTCCCCATAAATGACAACCGAGTGGAAACCATCCCCACCTTCAAGTTTCTGGTGCCAAAAAGTTCAACTTTGGTTTCATCAAACCATAACACATTTTACCACATGCGTTGAGGAGACTTCAAATGCATTTTTGCAAAATGTAGCCAGACTTGGATGTTTTTCGTCATAAGAAATGCTTCCATTTTCCCACCCTAGACGGGAGATTGTTGTCACATGTACTACACAACCAATACTTGCCAGAAATTCCTGCAGCTTCTTTAATGTTGCCGTCAGCCTCTTGGCAGCCTCCCTGACCAGTTTTCTTCTCCTCTCTTCATCAATTTTGGAGGGACATCCAGTTCTTGGGCGGTGCGGTGGAGGAGTGGTTAGCACTGCGGCAGCGCAGCAACTCACCCTTGGCCGGGGGATCCTGGGTTCGATCCCAGCCCCCGACCAACAGTGATCTGTGTGGAGTTTGTATGTTCTCCCCGTGTCTGCGTGGGTTTACTCCAGGATTTCTCCGGTTTCCTCCCACATGCCAAAAAACATGCAAGTTAGGTTAATTGGCATCAATCTGGGGATTCTAAATTGTCCTTAGGTATGACTGTCAGAGTGAATGGTTGTCTGTCTCTCTGTGTTAGCCCTGCGATGGACTGGCGATCTGTCCAGGGTGTACCCTGCCTCTCGCCCAAAGATGCTGGGATAGGCTCCAGCCCTCCCGCGACCCGAAAAAAAGGATTAAGCAGAAGAAGATGAATGAATGAATGAAACCAGTTCTTGGTAATGTCACTGTTGTGCCATGTTTTCTCCACTTGATGATGACTGTCTTTTTTTTCTCTCTTCTCTTCTTTTTTCTCTTCTTCCGGCTTTCAGAGAGAGCAGACGCTTTTCTCTCCTCTCCTTTCCTCCTCCCTTGATACTGACCCCCTGCTTGCTGTGTCCTGTCTGTGTCTCGCTCTTCTTCTGCTGCATCTCGACCCAAACGGAAATTATGGAAATTGGAATTGTGGCTTAATGCTAGTGACACCACTTTTTAACAGAAAATCGGGCCAGGGGGAGCCCAAGTGGAGAGACTCATGGAACAATTGGAACTCATGTGTCTGCGTGATTCGACTGAAGATGTGGAAGACATCTACCTGTTTTGGCATGATCACAGGATTTTCTGTTTGGCCCTGGAGTTTTCCTGGTGTATCGAAATTATAGTTGGATGAGCTAATCAAAATGCGGACCCGGCGTAGCTCCCTCAACAAATTCGACCAGCTGGGGAGAGCACTGATAGCGGCAAATGGGACTAACATGGAATTTACCATCTGGCATGCACTGAAGAGAGATGGACTCTCTTGGACATGTTTATCTATGTTTCGGTAGGTGGATAACATCTGGAGTCGCTGAGTGCTCTCCAGGGAATGATTTTAAAGCCTGTAAATTGTGATGCACAGAATCGCATGAGAGGTGAAATTTCTATGCTCTAAGTGAACTGTGCCTATTAGACCTTGATTCGGCGCCCCGAAGATTTCATTCCTCCTGGGAAGATAAGGCAGAAGGGAGTTTTGGCTTCTCCAACCCAAACAATTAACAAACAATTGCTGTTGCGCAGCAACCTGAACTCTTCAAGGACAGCGTGATCATGTGTCTAAATGGAACTTTACCACCTGGCATGCACTGAAGAGAGATGGACTCTGGGGACATGCTTATCTACGTTTAGATTACATGAACATAACATCTAGCCATTGCCCAGGAGATGTCCTTTGTTGTGCACCAGCAACTGATACATTCACACTGCATTCATACTGATCACATGACTGATACACACACTGGTCTCTCTTGCTTGTTTTGTTAATGTGTGATCTGTATTTTGTCTGCTAATTGTGCAACTGAGGGTTTTTTTTTTTTTCTATGTGATCACAATTTTGCTCATTCGAGCACTATTTTGAAAACTTTGTTTTTTTCTCTCTGCCCAATGTGTTCCCTCCCCCTCCCCCTTCCCCTCTTTACCCCCCCCCCCCACTGCTGACAGGCGCCTTGTATGGCTGCCGCGTCATTAGGAAGCGCTTATCAAGCACGCCTAATGACAGGTCAAATTCCTCGTGTGTGTAAATATGCTTGGCAATAAAGTTCATTCTGATTCTGATTCTGACTGTCTTCACTGTGCTCCATGGTATATTTAATGTCTTGGAAATTCTTTTGTACCCTTCTCCTGACTGATACCTTTGAACAATGAGATCCCTCTGATGCTTTGGAAGCTCTCTGCGGACCATGGCTTGTGCTGTAAGATGTGATCACAAAAATGTCAGGAAAAGCCTACTAGAACAGCTGGACTTTATTTGGGGTTAATCAGAGGCACTTTAAATGGTGGCGGATGTGTGCGGACTCCCATTTAACATGAGTTTCAATGTGATTGGCTAATTCTGAACACAGCCACATCCCCAGTTATAACAGGGTGTGTATATTTATGCAAACAGGTTATTGTAAGTTTTTTATTTTTCCCTTTAAAAGATTTCAGTTCATTTTTCAATTGGGTTGTACAGGTTATAGGTCACACCTTGGTCTCATTTTTTCTTTTACATTGTAGAGAGAGAAATGAGCAGGTGAGGCAGTGAGCTGGATCAGAGTGGACTTTATTCTCTCTCTATCCATCAGTTAACAAGAAGCTTAACCCAGGTCGCTGGGCATCTCTCTTTTATACCTTACATCCTCGCCTAGTGACCTGGGGGTTCACACCACAATACACACAATTACAATCTACGTTGTCACCAAGCCTGTCGGCGCATTATCATTCAGTCCGGTGGACAAGGTGTATTATCATGCAGTCCGGTGGAGAAGCCACAGTCTGCCCTGCATATCTGCCTAACAGCCTTTTAGCGTCTCCATCCCTGCTGTCCCGTCTCGACCGCCCGTCGGCTTCTCTCCTCCTGTGCTATTCAGTCTGAGTGGAGAATGTAACGTCTAGGTCCCCCAAAACATCACAAAAACTGGCATTTGAACAGGGGTGTGTAGACTTTTTATAACCACTGTAGTACATGTTAATTCAGTGGATTCATGTGACAAAATAAATTTACACTAAGGTTAACTGGCATCAACTTGGGATTCTAAATTGTCATTAGGTATGTATATGAGAGTGAATGGTTATCTGTCTCTCTGTGTTGGCCCTGCAATGGACTGGCGATCTGTCCAGGGTGTACCCTGCCTCTCGCCCATAGATGCTGGGATAGGCTCCAGCCTCTCCACGACCCAAAAAGGATTAAGCGGAAGAAGATACATGGATGGATGGATGGATGGATAAACTAAAAATAAATTCACTCGCATTTGGTCTGAATGCACCTTTACCCAGGATTTCCACCGACTCCGGATGTGGTCCGCTACGGCTTTGAGCTCATCTCTGCAGTAAATAGTTCCCATTCTAATTAATGTTCTACTCCTCACCTGATCCAGACCACTGCGGAGCTGGATTCGGATAGTTAAAAAATATGCACGGCATCTATTTTTGATGGATGCAGGATTCAATCCGCAAGGAAATGCCGCGCTATCTTGTGGTATAGTATTTAATACCCATTTGTTCATTAAAAATTATTTAAATGCCGTCCGTTATTTTCTGAGGTCTACTCCTCCACCCCTGTGGCAGAGAAGGTAAAAAATTTGACATAACACACAAACACATCATAGAATTACAATTAATGAGCTACTTGCTTATTATTAGAGCACAAAAATTCAGGTGGAGAGCCAACAAATTACGCTTCCTTGTTGTTATCACATGATCACTATCGGTCCTTCTTGGTCACTCTCAAGATCTCCTGTTATTTTATATTATTCTTGTCCCATCTTGTATTTTGAACCCTGTTCTTATACATGCTGCTTGAAAAAAACAATACTGAACTGGTAGGGATGGACGCAAGGTTCCGTCCACACTGCATCCGCAACTGACTGCATCCAGAGTCAGTGGAAATCCTTAGGTTAGTGGGTTAGTCCTGATTGGCTCAACACTACGGACCTGTTACAGTGACATCACCAAAAACACTCCATCTAAACTTGACTTTTTCCAAGAGGAGGAGCTAAACTGAAATTTCACAGCAAAAAAACAAAGACATGACACATAAGAGTGATCATAAAAAACTTGTTATAGACATGTTAACGAGAAAAAAAACCTCAATTTTTGGTGGAGTGTCACTTTAAAGGGTTCAGTGACTGCACTTTTTACACATTTTAACAGCTCACTCATGTCTTAATGAAGTGCTTGTGACATATTTTGTTCACATTTTCTTTATTTTTTTAATTACTGAAGCAAATTTGTTCTTTATTTTTCTTGGCTTTCTTCAAACGCTCTGATTTATAGCCTGTCATTTGAACACAGCTACAGGGGGTGCACAAGCCAGTGTACTCCTAGTGCCGGTCCCAAGCCCGGGTAAATGGAGAGGGTTGTGTCAGGAAGGGCATCTAATGTAAAACCTTTGCCAAATCAAATACGCGGCTCATGATGAATGAGACTTTCATACCAGATTGGTCGAGGTCCAAGTTAACAATGACCAATACCGATGCTGTTAACTAACAGGGTGCTGGTGGAAATTGGTCTACTGTTGGTCGAAGATCGAGGAGGAGGAGAGGAGGAAGGCTTGTTAGGAGGGAAAGAGAGAAAAGGAAAGGTCGAAGTGTGGAGGTGAGAGTAGTGACGTTAAATGTAGGGACTATGACTGGTAAAGGCAGAGAGTTGGCTGATATGATGGAGAGGAGAAAGGTAGATATACTGTGTGTTCAAGAAACCAGATGGAAGGGAAGCAAGGCCAGGAGTATTGGAGGGGGATTTAAGCTGTTCTATCATGGTGTAGATAGGAAGAGAAATGGAGCAGGAGTAATCTTGAAGGAAGAGTACGCGAAGAGTGTTCAGGAGGGAAAGAGGGAGTCAGAGAGAATCTTGAGTTTGAAGTTAGAAGTCAAAGGTGTGATGTTGAATGTTGTCAATGTGTATGTCCCACAATTTGGATGTCAGGTAGAAGAGAAAGAGGAATCCTGGAGTAAGTTGGATGAAGTGGTAGAGTGTTCCCAGGGGGGGAGAGAGTGATGACTGGAGCAGACTTTAATGGGTATGTAGGTGAAGGGAACAGAGGTGATGAGGAGGCTCTGGGTGGGTATGGTTTAAAGGAGAGAAATAGGGAAGGACAGATGGTTGTGGATTTTGCTAAAAGGAAGGGAATGGCTGTGGTGAACACATACTTCAAGAACAGAGAGGAACAAAGGGTGACTTACAGGAGTGGAGAAAGGTGCACCCAGGTGGACTACATCTTATGCAGAAGGAGAAATCTGAAATACAGCAGACTGCAAGGTGGTGGCAGGGGAGAATGTAGCTAGACAGCATAAGATGGTAGTCTGTAAGATGACTTTGGAAAGCAAGAAGAGAAAGCGAGTGAAGGCAGAGCCAAAGATTAAGTGGGGGAAGTTACAGAAGGAAGAAGGTCACACAGAGTTCAGGAAAGAGTTGAAACGGGTAGAAAGGTATATATGTGGTGTATCCAGTGGACAGAGGAAGGAGGACAAGGAGAATTGGTGGAATGAGGAGGTACAGGAAAGTATTCAAAGGAAGAGGTTGGCAAAGAAAAAGTGGGATAGTCAGGGAGATAAAGTAGACAGCAGTATTTGGAATCTAGGCACATGGCAAAGAGAGAAGTGGCAAAGGCAATGGACAAGGCATATAGTGAGTTGTATGAGAGGTTAAACACTAAGGAAGGAGAAAAGGACTTGTATCGATTGGCTAGACAGAGAAATCGAGCTGGAAATGATGTACAGCAGGTTAGGCTGATTAAGGACAGAAATGGTTATGTACTAACAAGTGATGAGAGTGTGTTAAGAAGGTGGAAGGAGTACTTTGAGGAGCTGATGAATAAAGAAAAAGAGAGAGGAGGATGAATGAAGGAAAGATGGTGAACAAGGAAGTCCTGAGAATTAGCAACGCAGAAGTGATGGCAGCTTTGAAGAGGATGAAGAATGGAAAGGCAGTTGGTCCAGATGACATGCCTGTGGAGGTATGGAGATGTTTAGGAGATGGCAGCAGACTTTTTAACCAGATTGTTTAACATGATCTTGAAGAGGGAGAGGATGCCTGAGGAATGAAGAAGTGTTTTGGTACCAGTTTTCAAGAACAAAGGTGATGCTTAGAGCTGTAGGAACTACAGAGGCATAAAGTTGATCAGCCACAGAATGAAGATATGGGAAAGAGTTGTTGAAGGAGTTGTTAAGAGGAGAGTTGACAATCAGTGAGCAGCAGTACAGTTTCATGCCAAGAAAGAGTACTACAGATGCACTGTTTGCTCTAAGAGCGTTGATGGATCGTTTGATGTTTGATGGATTGTTGTTTATTTTTCCTCTTTTTTTGCTCCTGTTTTATGGTCAGATATACTGGTATAAATGACATCCTCATATTATACTTTATATAAATAATTGACTATGGAGAACATCCATCTTCTACTGCTAAATCCTTTTTGGATTGCAGGGTGGGGGTGGGGGGGCTGGAGCCTATCCCAGCATCTTTGGGTGAGAAGCAGCGTACACCTGGACAGATTGCCAGTCCGTCGCAGGGCCAGTACACAGAGACAAGCAACCATTCAGTCTCACATTCACATCTAAGGACAATTTAGAATCCCCAGTTGATGCCAATTAACCTAACCTGCATGTCTTTGGCCTGTGCGAGGAAACCAGAGTACCCAGAGAAAACACACACAGACACGGGGAAAACATGCAAACTCCACACAGAAGGGTCATCGATGGCCAGGGGGTGGGATAGAACCCACGATGGTCAAGGGTGGAATTGATCCGGTGACCTTCTTGCTGTGCTGCCACAGTGCTAACCATTGGACTAGAATCAGAATCAGATTTATTGCCATTGTTCATGTAGTACACAAACTAGGAATTTGTCTCGGTGCAATGCTGCAACATTAAACATGATAAAAATAAAAGATAGAAATAAAGAACTATACATGCAATAAAATGTAGAATATGAATAAGTAATACTAGACAAAGCAATTTTTAGATATATTAGCGAGCAGCAGATATTGTGGAGTACCCCATAGTGCAGTCGGTAATGCAAAAAGAAAACAGTGATAATTGTCATGAGTCCGGTTAAGCTGCTGTACATAGTGCACGAGAGTCTAATAAGTCACTTAGTGTTCAGCAGTCTGATGGCAGAGGGGAAGAAGCTGTTCATGTGACGGGAGGTTTTAGTCTGAATGGACCGAAGTCTTCTACCTGAGGGGAGGGGGGCAAACAGTACGTGACCAGGGTGTGAAGGATCGGCAATGATCCGGCCTGCACGCCTCCGGGTCCTGGAGATGTACAGATCCTGGAGGGACGGGAGCTTGCAGCCGATCACCTTCTCAGCAGCGCGCATGACGCGCTGCAGCCTTAGTCTGTCCCTGGCAGTGGCTCCTGCGTACCACACGGTTATGGAGGTGGTGAGGATGGACTCGATGATGGCCGTGTAGAACTGCACCAACATCTTGGTGGGTAGCTTGAGCTTCCTCAGCTGCCGCAGGAAGAACATCCTCTACTGGGCCTTTTTGATGAGGGAGCTGATGGTCGGCTCCCACTTGAGGTCCCGGGTGATGCAGTGGTGATGGGAGAGCCTGTGAGGGTGAGGGGGGGCAGAGGGGTTGTGACTTTCCTGAAGTCCACGATCATCTCCACTGTCTTCAGAGCGTTCAGCTGCAGGTTGTTGTGGCTGCACCAGGACGCCAGCTGGGCCACCTCTTTCCTGTAGACGGACTCGTCGCCATTGGAGATGAGCCCGATGAGGGTGGTGTCGTCCGCAAACTTGATCAGCTTGACAGACTGGTGGCTGGAGGTGCAGGAGTTGGTATAAAGGGAGAAGAGTAGGGGGGAAAGTACACAGCCCTGGGGTGATCCGGTGCTGATGCTAACAGAGTCAGAGACAGTCTTTCCCAGCCGCACATGCTGCCTCCGGTCCGTCAGGAAGTCGGTGATCCACCTGCAGAGGGAGTTAGGCACGTTGAGCAGGGACAGCTTGTCCCGGAGCAGAGCGGGGCGGATGGTGTTGAATGCAGAGCTGAAGTCCACAAACAGGATCCTGGCGTAGGT
This sequence comes from Pholidichthys leucotaenia, assembly GCA_020510985.1. Classification (NCBI taxonomy): domain Eukaryota; kingdom Metazoa; phylum Chordata; class Actinopteri; order Cichliformes; family Pholidichthyidae; genus Pholidichthys; species Pholidichthys leucotaenia. The sequence continues at coordinate 38,071,603 of CM035843.1, read as the reverse complement.
TCCCGGGGAGTCCAGGTGCTGCAGGATGGAGTGGAGGGCCAGGTTGACTGCATCGTCCACAGACCTGTTGGCTCGGTAGGCAAACTGCAGCGGGTCCAGGAGGGGAGTGGTGATGGACTTGAGGTGGGGCAGGACCAGGCGCTTAAAGGACTTCATGACTACAGAGGTGAGCGCTACAAGTCTGTAGTCGTTAAGTCCAGTGAACCATGACTTCTTGGGGACAGGGATGATGGTGGAGGTTTTGAGGCAGGTCGGCACGTGGCATGACATCAGGGAGGTGTTAAAAATGTCTGTGAAGACAGGAGTCAGCTCATCCGCACAGTGTCTCAGGGTGGAGGGAGACACGCCGTCCGGACCGGGGGCCTTGCGCGGGTTCAGTCTGGAGAACTGTCTGTGCATGTCCTGCTCACTGATGACAAGGGCAGGGGGGGAGGAGGGGGGGCGCCTTTGATGAAGTGGGAACCGTGAAGGCAGTGGCACTGGGGGGAGGGGGGGGAGATGGACACAGCTGACGAGGTGTCAAAACGGGCATAGTGTTGGGACAGTCTTTGACAAAGGGCTTTGTCATCCTGACTTTTAGAAGCCTGAGGCCGATAGTTGGTGATTGTTCTCTATGGAGATATACTGTATGTTCTCTATGGATATATGTTCTCTATGGAGAACATATATTAATAATATAGTACATTATACAATAATAGAAGAAAATAAATAAGAATATAAGGAAATGCAATATAATATAGAATACTATAAGGGAATATGCTACAATATTAGAACATAAAAAATATATAAAAATAAAGAGTATAAGGAAACAAAAAATAAGAATATAAGGAAACATAAGTATATAAGGAATGGAACTCATCGAATGTATTGGTGTGTAAGCTGGGGAGAAGGGTGGGACTTCATAAGTTTGTTCTTCTTCCCACTATTTTTTGAATCAGTGATTTTGGTTGTACTCAATTTTTTTTTGTGAAGATTTGTTTGTTTTTGCTTTGTCTTGTTCTGTTTGCTGATTTACTACTATTTTTGACATTTAAGTATATGGTATATAAAATTATAATTCTGAAACAAATTTACTTGGGGTATTAAAGGTAGTAATTTGTATAAAATTTGTATAAAATATACAAATACAAAAATATTTGTATAAAATTTGTATAAAATTCACATGGGTGTATCTATGGAAAAGAGGATGTGTGTATCTGTGTCGTTTGAGACTGGTTTTGAAATATAGACTTCATTGTATGTTAGAATGGACAGGTGTTAATGTTGATCTGTAAAAAATACAGTAAATTGTTTACTTGGGGTTTTAAAGGTAGTAATTTGTATAAAATTCACATGGGTGTATCGATGGAAAAGAGGAGCTGGAATTAATAAGTGTTCACTTCTTCCTTCTCCCTTTCGAACAGTGTATACTGTAACTTTATTGCATTTGCTATTTGCTTGTTTTTTGTTATATTTTTTGTGTTCGAAATAAACTATCTATCTATCTATCTATCTATCTAAATTCACTGTATGGTTACATGTTCAGAGTAAAACAAACTGAATTGAAAAAAAATTTGAATTGAATGGACAAGTATAGACAAGGTCAGAAGGAGTTGCACCATCTTTGTGGATCTAGAAAAAACATATGATAGGGTGCCAAGACAGGAAGTGTGGCACTGTATGCGAAAGTCAGGAGTGGCAGAGAAGTATGTGAGGGTGGTGCAGGACATGTATGAGGACAGCGAGATGGTGGTGAGGTGTGCTGTAGGAGTGACAGATGGATTCAAGGTGGGGGTGGGATTACATCAGGGATTGGCCCTGAGCCCCTTCCTGTTTGCCATGGTGATGGACAGGCTGGCAGATGAGGTCAGGCAGGAGTCTCTATAGACCGTGATGTTTGCAGACGACACTGTGATCTGTAGTGAGAGTAGGGAGCAGGTGGAAGAGAACCCGAGAGGTGGAATTATGCAATGGAGAGAAGAGGAATGAAAGCCAGTAGAAGCAAGACAGAACACATGAGTGTGAATGAGAGGGAGGCAGGTGTAACGGTGAAGATGGAAGGAGTAGAGGTAGTGAAGGTAGATGAGTTTAAATACCTGGGGTCAACCATCCAAAGCAATGGAAAATGCACAAGAGAGGTGAAGAAGAGCGTGTAGGCAGGGTGGAGTGGGTGGAGACAACTGTCAGGGGTGATCTGTGACAGAAGGGTAGCAGCAAGAGTAAAGGGGAAGATTTACAAGACGGTAGTGAGACCTGCTATGATTTATGGTTTGGAGACGGTGGCACTGACAAAAAGACAGGAGGCAGAGCTGGAGGTGGCAGAGTTGAAGATGCTAAGATTCTCATTGGAAGTGACTAGAAGGGACAGGATTAGAAATGAGTATATCAGAGGGGGGCTCAGGTTGAGCGGTTTGGAGACAAAGTAAGAGAGGCAAGGCTGAGATGGCTTGGACATGTGCAGAGGAGGGATAGTGGATATACTGGACAAAGGATGTTGAAGATGGAGCTGCCAGGCAAAAGGTAAAGAGGAAGACCACAGAGAAGATTCATGGATGTAGTGAAAGAGGACATGGAGAGGATTGGTGTTACAGAGGAAGATGTGGGGGACAGGGCGAGGCAGATGATCCGCTGTGGCAACCCCTGAAGGGAGCAGCCGAAAGAAGAAAAAGAAGACTTTAAGAAACAGACTTCAGCTGTTCAACTCCACCCTCCCTCTTATGTCAGTCAGGCATTAACTGAGTACCTTCTAGCCAGCTCCTTCCAGCCTGGATGAGCAGCGGCGGTTCATCGGTCACAGTCGTTTGTGCATCTCGCGTCATCCCGGCCCACCCTCCAACAACCCCGGCGAGACGCCACATTAAATCACCAGCACCATGCGCTCCGCCGATCGCCACAAATCGAGGCCGGTGGCCAAGCCACAGGATCTCAAAGGGCAATGTCTTGCTCCGCAGTACTCCGCTCCCCTCCCATGGCCAGCTGCTTCGTGACAGGCTGCCCCGTCACGAAGCAGCTCCCCCACACTACCTGTGAGAGTATGCCTGGAGGATGGTGAGGGAGTTGAGCCAACAGCTCCAGGCAGCATCGCCAGGTTGCGGCAACTGCCTGCCCCTGGCACCTGGGCTGCGGCGCAGGCAGTTGCCACGACCCAGCAATGCTGCCTGGAGCTGCTGGCTCTCAGCTCCCTGCAACTAGCATGCTGGCGGCCCGCTGCAAAACCACTGGGAGACGGGCCGCAGCAACGCAAAGCACATTGTGGACCGCAGACCGGTGAACCATGTGGTAACAGGGATGGTTATTAGGGTGACTAAGATCTGAAGAAGATAACACTATAAGCTGCGCTCTGTTCAAGCTTCCTGTTACCAGTGTTAGCTTGGGGGCTAATAACTCAGGGGCTAATAGGCTACCTTGAGCACCACTTCCATATACATGACAGACAGCTAGGTAGGCCGATAATAGAGCAGTGGGCTGGTCTCAAGGATGGTAGTGGGTTGGCTTTTTCTAAACGTGACGTCAACGATTTCCACAAAAGTCAAAAACATTTCTGGGAGAGAAAAACGAGATAAAGGCTGTGTGGGTTTTTTTTTTTTTAAGAGAACCGATTGTTTTGAAAATTTTGGGATAATTAGGTGACCAGTTGACTCATTTCAGACAGTTAAATCCTACAAACACACCATTTTTCAGTCAATGACCCCTTTAACTGAAAAGATTAACTCTTTTTTTTAAAGCCTGTAAGATGCCTTGTGTTTTAAAAGAGCATTTATTCTAAATAATGAACTTTGTTCAACCTAGATTTCACCAGGATGAAATCTGCTAAAAAACTGACAAAGACTTCCACCCAATCAAACATATTTAACTGGCAGCTTGTGGGATTTTCCTTTGAACATCATTTTAACATCCACAGAGCACACCCACATCCAGAGGCAAAAATCCTGCCTTCAGAATGCCCATTACACCCTGTATCAGTATGGAAGTGCTAAAGTACTTCAAGACAGCATTTAGAGGTTACGATTTAAACAAAAATCCACCAAGAAATAACGAACAGCTCTCAGGGTGGCACAGATAAGCCTGAAAACGTTACAAAACAAGCTCAGACGAGGGAGATATCCGATTGCCTCTATGACCAGAGCAGATAATACAAACTGCTGAAATCATTTTTTTGTGTGTGAGCACACTACGTCAATCCAAGTCCATGAATTGAAAGACTACGTTTAGAAAGCTTGTTCAGCTCTTCTTGAAAGGCTGACTCATTCATATCCTCTGGCTTGTCAAACTGTCAAAGACTCGCTGAGGTGAATTCTCCATCAGGCTTGGGCAGGCTCGTCAGTTACCATGGGAACAACAGTCGTTCAGTGGCAAATTTTTCACTAAAAGTAACAGTTTCATTTTTAAAAGATAATTAGATTAGATATTAACTACAACAGCATGAAGTATAACATCAGATCTAAAATAAATATTCTTTCAAACGTAGATGTTTTTCTTCCATTTCCCTCTTGTTAAGAGTTTAGAAACACATTTCAACACATCAACATTTCTAATGGCATCCACAAAGAAAAAGAAATAAGGACAATCAGAGGGAGAAAGCAACCAGTGAATAAAGCAATGCACATACAGTGACTTCTACATGTGCGATCCCAGCCCCTGACCAACAGTGATCTGTGTGGAGTTTGCATGTTCTCCCCGTGTCTGCGTGGGTTTACTCCGGGATTTCTCCAGTTTCCTCCCACAGGCCAAAAACATGCAAGTTAGGTTAACTGGAGACTCTAAAGTGGCCCTAGGTGTGAATGTGTGTGTGAATGGTTAAGGGATAGTGCCGTACCGTGGCTGCTTCATCCATTCAGGTGGATGCCTTGAATTTCCCCTCTGGGGATCAAAAAAGTACACAAAATCCCCCCCAAAAAAACCCCATTTAATTCAAAAAGTGAAACTCATGTATTGTATAGATTCATTACACACAGAGTGACATACACTACTCACAAAAAGTTAGGGATATTCGGCTTTCAGGTGAAATTTCAGGATGCACCTAAAATGCACTATAACAGGTGAACTTAATTTGACCTTTGCTAACCTTTTGAATGCACATTTCCAATGTTTCAGCATTTTTTGCGTAACTTGCTGTTCTCTAACAAGGTGCTTAATGGCAAAATTCACAATGGGTGTCTGATCCATGAATTTACCAATAAATTTTCTGGTTCAATTAGAACTGGTATTTAAACAGTCCTCTTCATCATGCTGTTCACATTTTGTGTTGAGCTGAGCTGAGCTGCAGGCCACGCCCTCTCTGCCTGTGCGCTTCAGGTCTGGGTGTGCGTCCCAGCCTGAAGGCAGTTGGTTGATTGCACCAGGTGGGAATGATCTGGTGATTAAGGGAGTTTGGAGGCAGTAAGCAGTGTGTGAGAGAAATGGTTGGAGAGTCTGGACTTGGAAAAAAGACTGCAGGACTAAAGCTTATTCCAAGCAAGGAAGAAGGAGCCGGTGAGCAGCCATTTGTGATATGTGTCTTTGTAGCTGCATTTGGAAAATCATTTGATCAAATTTAGGTTAAATGTGATGTATAAAATCATGTGATTGAAATGTAAGTTAAAATGTCATATTTAATATCATGTGGGTTTAAAAGTATAGTTAAAAATGGAGTGTATTTTAAGAGTTTAAAAGTTAAAAGCTGCTAAACTTGTAAGGTTAAATCATTATTGAACAGTGTTTTAAGATGTATTTAGTATTTGGGGTGTTTTAGATGTGGGTATTTTCTGCTTATTTCAAGATTAATTTTTAGTAGTTTAAAATCTGAGTATTTGATTTTGGGTTACATTTTCCTTGACCCTCTATTTGTGTTTGCATTTAAAGGCTTTTCACCTGTACTGGGCTGTGCTTGGCCTTGATGACTTTTCAAAATAAAAGGAAAGAAAGGAGAAGGTTGAGTCTTGGTCACTGAGTGACTTCCAGTTCTATCTTCTGAAGCAAGCTTCCCATTCAAGTGGGGGAAACTGCTGGTCAAATCTCACAAGAGTGAGGGCCACTTGACATTTTGACATCATGAGACCAAGACGACACCTAATTGATCAACAATACCTCACCACTGCGAGGCTTCAAACAGGATGTTCTCAGAGGGAAGTGGCCACTGAGCTTAGTGTCAGAGTGTCATCTGCAGGCTGCAACAGAGATACAGAGAGACCGGAAGAATCACAGAAAAGCATAGAAGTTGATGTCCTTTGGCCACATCCCACACTGATGACCGCTTCATTGTGAAGAGTGCCCTGCGGAACAGGATGATGATTGCTATTCAACTCCAGGCACATTTAAGGGAGATGAGAGGCGCCCAAGTGTCACGTCAGACCATTCTAAACCATTTACATCAGCTTGGTCTGGGTGCTAGATGACCTGCAAGGGTACCTGACCACACCACCAGGCACAGGCGTCATCATCTTGCATGGGCCAGGGAGCATTTATGCTGGATAAGGGACCAGTGGGCCTCAGTGCTGTTCTCTGATGAAAGTCGATTCACATTGAGCAGAAATGATGGCCACTAGCAATGTTGGAGACGTCAAGGAGAGTGCTATGCATCAGCCACTGTTGTCACTGGATGAGCCTTTGGTGGTGGCGTTACAGTCTGGACAGGTGTATCTCATCAATACAGAACGGCTCTACACCTTGTGAATGGTACAGTGACAAGCTGATACTACCTGAATAACATCATTAATCCAGTCATTGTGCCCCTGCATGAACAACACAGGCCTCATTTCATCTTCATGGACGAAAATGCTCCAGCTCTTTGAGGTTGCATCATCAGGGAATGGCTGCTGGAGGCTGGGGTATCTCAAATTGAGTGGCCTGTACTTTCTCCAGACCTGGGGCCTCGTGTACAAAGGGGTACTTGCGTACAAACGCATGGTGTATGTCCTTTTCCACAGAAAATTTCAGATGTATCAAGAATGAAATGACCGTGAAAATATGCACAGCCCAACGCCAACTTCATGGCTGGCGTACGTACGTTTCTACTGTTATTGGTTCGTTGGTGACACTTGGAGGTGATGTTGGGAGACTGATGACGTGAAAATTATTGTACACACCAGAGACACATTATGAACAAACATCCAAGTGTGCGCAATTAGATGAGTGGATATAAAAGCAAGTGCAAAGAAGTGTAGAAAATGTCTAACAACAGAGGATTAGAGGATATTGCAAATCGCAGTGAGAAGAGTATTTAAAGAGAAGATTTTCTGGATCAGGATAATGACTGGCTTGTCAGCCAGTTTAGGTTTCCACAGGCAGTCTTTGTGGAACTGCGCTGAGAGCTATGGCCGCTCTTGGAGCGCGACACAGCGAGAAGCCGTGCGCTGCCCATCCCAGTGCAGGTGCTGACAACTGTGAGGTTTCTGGAAACGGGGGCATGCCAGAGTGAACTGGCAGACCAATCGGGAATTTCCCAGTCAACCCTGAGCAGAGCTATGTCAGCTCTGTGGTATGGCATTATCCGGCTGTCACCCAGGTGCATCATATTCCCATACAATGCAGCTGAACAGGCCAACATCAAAGTGCAGTTTGCAGCGAGAGCCGGTTTTCCTAATGATTCTAATGAACAGCATTGTTGGGAACAATCTACAAGCTTGCACTGTGTGGATGGGTCGCTTCTTGGTGAGTAAATTTATATAATTGTCCTAATAACAACCCACCTCATGCGCAACATGCCTGTGCGCCCCCAAAATCTGTCTTCAAGGCTTCATTACAACTCAGTGGTTTAAGTTACTCTTTTTTTTTGTTGATTAAACTACAGTTTCACAGCATTCTACCAAGCCCGCAAATGCCTGTGTACAGTAGTTATGTCAATAAACACATACGTAAAGTTTGAAATGCAACAGTGTTACCCATTCCCCAGCGCACTTCATTCATTTAGTAGTGTGTGTAATCCATGTAAGTTGTATATAACTAAAGGATGAGATTTGCATTTTGGACATAAAATATGTACTTGTCGAGTCTAATATGATCTGCTTTCAACTGACAGGTGCCCTTGGCTACCCACTAAATAGGATCATATCGTCGTCTTTGTCGTGATTGTTTTCCTTTAATTCAACCAGCTGATCCACCCGGCTGGTCACAAATTGATTTATTCATCGTTTAAAATAACACTGTATAAAAGATACAACATACATTTAAAAACATGGGATGACAAAAGAAAGTGTGCACACTTATTTCCATTGTGGTCCCTAAAAGAGATTGCAGCTGGTCTCGTTTCTGGAACCTTTTGCTTTGAAATCTGGCACTTTAACCACTGAGCTAAATACAGTACAAATCACAGCAATCAGCTGACACTTCTGAGGACAACTGCAGACGTCAGTCTAAACATGTCAAAGTTAAATAAACATCATCTTATCCCTATCTGAATAAAGGAAACAAACTAATCTTATAGGGGTGTGAGCAGGCTATTGCATTACCTGTATCCGGCGCTAACACCGGAGGACAGCATGCCAAACAAAATGTTTTTTCGTGTCTCTACCTCATCCAGGAGTGCCTCCAACTCAGTCTGTGAAATTCCATTATTTTTGATTGTGGATACAGAATCAAACATGCAGTGCTTGACTATCTATTTGCATCTAATTGCATATTCAAATAGAGGCGTGTCAAGGGAGGAGGCCGGTATTTCCTCATGTGCATTCAATTTCAAGCAGATTGGTATGTACACAGGAAATGTGCTTGGATTCCTGTGTACAAATAGTTTCATACATTTGGATTTTTTTTTTTTTTTTGGCTTATGGCGTTTTCTCAATTTAAACGTTCACCATCTTGCAGTAGGAAATCCATGCAAGTCTTTGTACATGAGGCTCCTGAATCCCATAGAAAACCTATGGGATCAGGTAAGTCGCCATGTAGAGGCTCGTAACCCTGCACCCCACAACCTCAATGACCTGAGGGCTACCCTTCAAGAAGAGTGGAATGCCATGCCTCAGCAGACAATAAGTCGACTTGTGAACAGCATGAGACGTCATTGTCAAGCTGTAATTGATGCTCAAGGGCACATGACAAGTTACTGAGACAGTGACATTTTGTGTTGTGGTATACCCATCACTGTTGTTGGCTTTTGTTTTAATAAATTGTTTAAGATGAGGAAATTTAGTTTCTCAAAGAATTAGAAAATTACATCCATCCACCTTCTACTGCTTTTCTGGAGGTCGGGGTCGCGGAGGTGACATAAGATCAATCAAAAAAAGAATGGAAATGTTGGCCGACTGAAAGGTACCGGGGGGGGGGCGCACTGGAAAGTTCATCGTGGTCAAATTTGATCCAGTGTGGTTTATTTGTCAACATAGTCTCCCTTTTGGTCTACACATTTCAATTGCTGTTGCAGCGCTTAGATCCTTCAGGTGGAAAAATAAACCACTTTTGGTCAAATTTGACCCCTATAAACTTTTCAGGCCCCCCACACACACACCCCTTGTATGTCCATGTACACACTCAATACTTGGTTGGGGCTCTTTTTGTATGAATTACTGCATCAACGTGATGTGGCCTGAAGGTGATCAGCCTGTGGCACTGCCGAAGTGTTACGGAAATCCAGGTTGCTTTGATAGCAGCACTTCAGCTCATCTGCATTGTTGGGTCTGGTGTCTCATGTTCCACTTGACAATACTCCACAAAGATTCTCTATTTGGTCTAGGTCTGGAGAGTTTGCTGACCCATCAAGCGCAGTGATACCATGGTCAACAAATCAGGTATTGATACTTTTGGCAGTGAGGGCAGATGCCAAGCCCTGCTAGAAAATGAAATCAGCATCTCCATAAAGCTTGTCAGTAGAGGGAAGTACTATTAAAAATTTCCTGGTGGATGGCTGTGCTGACTTTGGACTTGATAAAGCACAGTGGATGACATGGCTCCCCAAATCCTCATGATAACTTCACACCGGAACTCAAGCAACTTGGATTCTGTGCTTCTCCACTCTTCCTCCAGACTCTGGGACCATGATTTCCACATGACAGGACTTAGCACCTGATTTCAGCCAACATTTCTTTGAAAAATTCTTTTTTTTTTTTAATTAGTCTTATGCAATATTTTAATTTTCTGAGTAAGTGAATTTTGGGTTTTCATTAGCTCTAAGCCATAATCATCAAAATTAAAAGAAATGTGTTTGGAATATATCACTGTGTAATGAATCTATATAAATTTCACTTTTTAAATTGAATTACTGAAATAAATGAACTTTTCAATGACATTCTAATTTATTGCGATGCACCTGTATATCAGATAACGAGATAAAAAAATCTATCGTTTCATACCTATTATTCATTGAGGTGTCGCTAAATACACAGTTTACAGCGGTATTTTTCATTTCATTGTCATGTCATTTTGGTGTCTGTTTGCAGTCTGCACATGCACAGATGGGATGGAAGGTGTCCCACACATGTGCACACACCCACACATACTGGTTTTCATGTTTGATGGGGACCAATTTTCTGATCATCACTTGTAGGAACTACCCTTTCTACACAGAGATTCCTTGCATTTAGAAGATTAACTAGACACTCGGGGGGGGGGGGGGTCCCTAGACCTCAATATAATGGTAAGGGAAACACTAAGCTGTTAAAACTAAACACTAGAGTAAAACAGGCTTTTGCCCATGAAATAAAGACTTGTGAAAGTGGAAAGGGATAATAATGGCTTGGGCTGCACGATTATGGCCAAAATGATTATCGCAATTATTAATTTTTTTAAATCAATATTAAAATTGCAATTATTAATGCAAGTTAGATTAACTGGCATCAAACTGGGGATTCTAAATTGTCCTTAGGTATGACAGAGTGAATGGTTGTCCATCTCTCTGTGTTGGCCCTGTGATGGACTGGCGATCTGTCCAGGGTGTACCCTGCCTCTCGCCCAAAGATGCTGGGATAGGCTCCAGCCCCCCCGCGACCCGAAAAGGATTAAGCGGAAGAAGATGAATGAATGAATAAATAATCACAATTATTCATTAACTTTAGGAAAAACACATTACATAAAATTCCTTTTTTATTCATCCTACTTACCAATTGCTAGATGAAGCCTGTTGCCAAAGCACTGGAGCCTCGTCTATTTATTTAGAGAAGCTGCCTTGATGACATTAGATGCACCGTCTGTTATGAAGACCAGTCCCTCCTCCTGCAGGCTCCAAGATGATTGCGCTTCCCTCAGTTCGTGGGCTATAGCTTCTCCTGTGTGGTCTTGTGAGGAAAAACGACGTCTGCAAGCATCGACTCTTCATTTTAAAATCTCCATCCATCCATCCATCATCTTCTGCTTAATCCTTTTCGGGTCACGGGGGGGTGGAGCCTATCCCAGCATCTTTGGGCAAGAGGCAGGGTAGTGGATTGTCAGGGACAGGTACGGCTCCGTTATTCTGCTTGACCATAGGTCAGTCATAGTTGCAAAGTACCTGACAGCTGTGATATCCATCTGTATTTTTCAACAGCGCAGGTAATGAAACTTTGGAGAATCACGTGGGGATCAAGTATTTCTTGTCCAGTGTTTTGACCATGTTTCTGAAGCCTTCGTTGCTCATACGGTATTTAGTGGACATGCATCTTTGGCCAAATGAAACGCTATTGCATCAGTTACTTCAGCGTGTCTTTGGGAGGAGGATGGATGCGGTGAAGCTCTGTGTAGGGTTGATACTATGGTTGCCTGGGTCGGCACTGGACACAGACTGTGATTTAGTGAAGTGACATTCTCTTTAGCCTCCATGCATTTATCGTACTTGTGTATGTGGAGTTTTTTCAGGTGGTTGAATAAGTTAGTTGTGTTGTCCTGCGGCGTAGACACAGTTCTATGGCACTCTTTGCATATAATTTCTTTTTAGTCAGCATCACTTGCCCTGAATCCAAAACACGTCCAGACAACTGATGATAATCCTTTCAAGACACTAGCTCCTCCCCTCCACGCGCTGCCGTACTGTCACCTTCTGCTCCCGACATCAGCTTTGTGTTTCACCATCACACCAGTCCGTTACTGAAAACAAGGCTGCCACTACAGGGTGCGCCCACTTGTCAGTTCTGCAGCTTAATGTTGCCCTAACCTGCATTCACTCCCCTGGTGGTCGGCTGGCTGTTGGTTGAGAAAATGCTTGATTTGATATGCAGCAGAGCCCACATTTCAAATGTTGATATCGCCGACGATCACGTTAATGTAATCATGGCAGCCAAAATCGTGATCGCGATCAAAATTCGATTAATTGTGCAGCCCTAATAGTGGCCATTTAAATTGTCTTCAGCTAGCCATCGGTGAGTGCTTAGCTTAGGTGTTGATAAATATATTTTACTAATAATAAATCAGTCAGCTATGTAGGATTTCATGTACTGGTTAAACAAGCATGTGAAATGTTTAGCTGAATGTTGGTGTGGAGTCAAAGTAAGCCTTGTTATCATATTAAATGTTTTCCAACCCGACACTAGGATGGGAGAGGGGAAAAATTTAGAGGAATAGTAATAAGACAGAGGAAATCCTTGGATCAGGTAGTTAGATGGTCCAGTTGTTTGCTTGGTGAGTCACAGCTGAGCCTGACATCCATGTACACCAGACAGGTACAGAGGATTGCTACCTCCATTTTAAATGATGACTCCCACCCTTTGCACTGCCACTTTCAGCTTCTTCCCTCAAGACGGAGGTTTGCTGTCCCAAAAAGTAAAACCCAGCGCTACAAAAACAGCTTTGTTCCTGCTGCTGACAAAGAGTTGAACAAGTTGTAACAATATACTGCACATAATTTAGTTACCCATTTATTAACTCCATTTTATATTTACTTATTTTTGTAGGATTTTTATTTGGGTTCTAAATATTTTATTGGGTTTTAGACCTTTGAGTTTTTAACCTCTTTGACTAGTCTTTAACTTTTTAATATGACCCTTCTCTCTTATCTCTGTTTTTTCTCTCATCTCTTTGTCTTTATATCCTGATTGATGGAGCCTTGAGTATTTTTATCATGTTTATAGTCAGCTTCATGTGTGCCTGTGTTTGTGTTCATGTTGAATGTAATTGTGGCTTGTAAATATGGATGTCACCTGACTGCAAAACAAATCTACCTACGGGTACAAATAAAGGAACCTGAACCTAAGATGTATTACATCTTTAAGTAAAAGGAGAAAATTAGACTGGAATGGTGGCCTAGAGGTAGAGCATCTGCCCCATAACTGGGAGATCGTGGGTTCAAGCCCTGGCCGGGTCATACCAAAGACAATATAAAAATGGTACTTCCCACTTTCTAGCTTGGTGCTCAGCATAATGAAATGGGGGAAGGAAAGTTGGTTACCAGCCACAGGGGGTGCACAAGTCAGTGTACTCCCTGTGCTGGTCCCAAGCCCAGATAAATGGGCAGGGTTGCATCAGGAAGGGCATCCGGCGTAAAAATCCTGCCAAATCAACATGCAAATCACCGCAATATAAGGTGATGATATGCTGTGACGACCCCAAAAGGGAGCAGCCAAAAGACAAAAAAAAAGGAAAAGGAGAAAATTAATGACATCAATTTGTACAATTGATTATTTTTTCCAGTATGTAAGTAACTTAAAATGTTAAAAAAAAGAAATGGTCCTTTCTATATGGTCATTATATCTAAACTACAGAATTTAGTAGTATATATATATATATTTTGATTTTGTATACTTTATTGATCCCCAGAGGGGAAATTGAGGGCATCCACCTGGATGGATGAAGCAGCCACGGTACGGCGCTGTCCCTTTACCATTCACACACACATTCACACCTAGGGCCACTTTAGAGTCTCCAGTTAACCTAACCTGCATGTTTTTGGCCTGTGGGAGGAAACCGGAGAAATCCCGGAGTAAACCCACGCAGATATGGGGAGAACATGCAAACTGCACATAGATCACTGTTGGTCAGGGGTTGGGATCGAACCAGGGATCCCATGGCCAAGGGTGAGCTGCTGTGCTGGTACAGTGCTAACCACTGCGCCACCGCACCGCCCATACTACGTATATGTAGTATATCGGGATATATGTCGTTTTCGAGATGTAAGATTACTGATATCGTGAAATGAATTTTTGGTCAACATCACACAGCTCTAATAAAAATGCTGAATAAAGAGTTCACCACTAGTAGAATTTGTTTGGGGACTTCACTTGATGTTTACATCTAATTAAACATTTTGGATTTATTGTCTAAAAGCCCAAATTCACCAAAAAATGTTGCATATAAACCCTCAATCAAAACAAACGGGTCCCTATGAGAGTTCAACAACTTCAGAACTCTACTTTTGCGTACAGCTTTTTGTATCTGGGAATGACAGAACCTGCTCTTTCAAAAAAATACGGCAGCTTTCAAGTTAAGAAATAATTGCAAAAAAAAAGTATTCCTAAGACTATAACCTCAGTCTCTTTTTGACTGCTCTTACACCCAACATTTCTTATCTTTGATTGGTGTTAAAAACTGTTCTGATTATAGCACTTGGTGTTTATCAGGAAAAAAAAAGTTGTTACAGAAAAATAAAGTATGTGGGACAAGACATACACCTCTGTCAATGAGAACATTTTCAAGCCCAAAGACTACAAAGAAAGAACAAACTGTCAATCAGATTTGGAGGTACAGTATGCTGTTGTCCCCAGATGTGCTTACCTCAGTGTCCCTGAATTCAAACCTCCACAGGGAGATGGAAATGTTTTTTCATAGTGTCACACATCTGTCAATCACTGGTGGTCACCTGCAATAACAAGAGAAAGATAACTCATTCGTATCAGAATCAAGGGAGACAACTGTCAAAATTGTTAATTAAATTAAACATGGAACTTCATTGATTGGATACAGTTTGAAAATAAAGCAACAATTAGTGATACGGGTAGAATCACAGCCCATTGAGCTAATACAGGCTAATGTAAAAATGTTTAAAACTTAAACTTTTCAACCAGATGACTAAGTAACATAATATCATTTGGTTGGTAATAAAATAAAAGTAAAAGAAAATGACTGATATTTTTGCAAAGTGATTAGTTGTTATATCCCTTTTACACAAGGGTGGAGATCATTGACAGATTGCTGAGAGATCTGGACAGTTTTTGATCTATGAATAATCTTCACTGATCTCCACAGTTGCCACGGTCTCCTCAAAGCTTTGACTCAATCCAAAACAGACAAGGATCTCCCACATGATCCAAAACATCAAAAATTGGTCCAGTCTCTCAATGATCTGTGCTGTGTAAAGGGGCCCTTACCAAATATCTACTGGTAGACTGAAACTAAATACCAATAAATGTGACTGCTTTATTTAATTTCTTGAATCATCACAAGTGAACATGAGGAAAAAAGAGAGGAGAAAATGATGCTAATGACAAACAGTCTCTCGAAACAAGGAACAAAGCAACTGGCAACAAGGATACTGGAAACCAAGAGATGGGTCCTCCAACAGAGCACAAAAGGTGCACAGGAACACTGAAAAAAACATTTTGGAGACTGACTTAAAACAATAAAAATGTAAAGAGTTGTCATTTCAAAATGCAACATATGCATATTTTCCGACAACTAATTTTAAGGTTGAGTCATGGCACAAGAAACCCATTGCCCAGTTCCAACTGTTGCATAGCAACAGTCAGCTGGCCGATGTGTTGTCCTCGCCTACTAAAAATGCATCTCGAGGATCCACACCCATAGCAATCATTTACTCAGTCCAACAGAGTAAATAAAAGAGACTTCAGTGAAACAAAGACGCTGTGCAGAGCCCCTTCAGCACTGCCTCTGGTCCCTGAGAAACAGACAGTGTCACATCACTGAGAACTCCAACTGTTAGAACAGCCTTGTGTTTATCTGGAGTATTATTACATTAGCTATTCATCACAGCGAGTGAAGGAAATCACCATGCAGCAGTCACATCTGTCTGCAATGATGTGTGTACACTCTCCACCTTCTGTTAAGTCATAAAGAAGGTATTTATTTTCCTTCAGCAGATAAAGTGTGGTTGTTCTGTGTGACTCATCAGAGATGAGACTAAGAGTGGCTGAAGCAGGAATAAATGTAGCTCAGAAAGAGATTTCATAATACAAACAAGATTACAAGTCAAATGACACCATGCAGAAGGGAGAATGTTTTTTTTTAAATATATTTTCATCATCACTTCTTTAGAAATAGAAACTGCTGGGATAGCAAAACATAGGTCTTTCCTTTCACCTAGTTATAAGAAATGATAAAAACCTGGTACTTAATCAGGAACCACAGTATGATCCCTCCACACTATGCAACCATCACGTCCCAACATTTGTGTGTCAACAGTGCTTTCCAGCCACCCGTCACTGTTGGATAAATATGTCATACACCTAATGAGGCCCTGGCAAGTGACAATAAGCAAACTTTCCTCCAAGGGCTGTTCTTCCTCTGCAGGACTTGCTCATTGTCCCGTGGCGGGGCTCCTGAGGCATGAGCAGAGCGCCAACCCATCCTGTTTACAACACTTCAAAACCCTTAACACAATTCCACTCTTAAAAGAGCACAAAGTTAAAACAAAGACAGCAAATGGATCCGTTTCCCTAGTTCCACAAAAGAGCTCTGAAAATATGACATTCTTTATCATGAATTTGTGTCAGGACTCAACCGTACTGACACTACAAGCAAATCTGCTGTGCTACGGCATATTCAGTCTTAGTTCTGGACAGCGGTGGAGAGTATGTTGTGAGACATGATAAGAGTCTCATGACATGGAGGTAGCTACTTAGGTTACTAATGCTTAAAAGTTCATGTTTATGTGTGTGCACATGCTGTAAGGCTAGATAGATATTTTAATATCTAGGGCCTTGGTATATGAGGCATATTTGGTCGTAATTTGGCGGCCACCTTAAAAATGGCCACCATATTACAAAAGCTTGTGTGGCTGGTACACTTTCCTCCATCAAATTCAGTGTTGCCAAGACAGATTAACTTATAACAATAGCACCAATTTGGATATGTACACCATAATAGTTTGACTCATGTCATCTCTTGTGGCCATCTCAGAAAATAGCCGTCATATTACATAGCACTTTTTTCTCGGATAACACAACCACTCATTTAATCGTGTTATCTGTTGTCCAGTGCCTCATGTGTTACCACATGACACAAAAAACAAGACAAACTGCTCTCTAACTACACTATTTTATCAAGTGTGTTCATAAAGGAGCTTTGAACCTCTGTCAGCTGATTACTTAATAACTACTGTATTTGTTAGTTAAGCTGCTGAAAATAATCTACATTTATACTGAAGTCACAACAAAAATCTAAAAAAAACCTTTTGCGTCAAGGCTGGTGGGTGTGTGTGTGTGTGTGTGTGCGTGCGCGCGTGTGCAGAGTGCAATGTTTTCACTCTCACCGACTCACCATCTCATCTCTTCCTGTCAACCCAGCTGGACAAAGAGTGTCAATGACAGGTGTGACATTAACTGACATGCTATGCACCTCTTCAGACAAACATGCTAATCAAATCGGTTCTTGGGCAGGCAGTGCTGTTGTGTGTACTGCACATGCATTTGATTTACTGTCAATGTAAACAAGAAGTGGGGCTTGAATCTAGAAAAAAAAAATGAAGACAATAAAATCTGATATTTTCAACAGCTGGTTTATGAGCAGTAATGCGTGGGAGAAAACCATACAATTTCTGCTGGAAACATATCCTCTTATCAGATGTAAGATGTACAAACAAGCATTAACTAAGCACTTAATAATAAAGGTTCGCAACAAGAATCATGCGACTACGTGACCAAGAGATTCAACAAAACCCAGTGTAAACAAAACAGAAGGTTACAGCCATGCAAAACACAGGGAGCCAGTCTTTGCCACAACTGCTGCCAGTGCAGGGAAGATGGATTTGTCCTGGAAAAGCTAAACAGTTGGTCTGACCCTGTGAGGCAGAAAGAGACTGCCCCTGCTTGTGCTAACAAAGATAAACCAATCAGCACTGAGCATGTATCAGGGCGTTTTTGGGGACACAGTTTCTCATTTTCCTTGCCAAGGCAACTAGTTCTGTAGTTTCTACTGGTGAGTGAGCTGCTGTTGGGCAGCAGTCATGAACAACTCAAGAATACAAATGAACATATACTCTGGTTACGCTTTTATTGTGAGAGCTTTCTAGCAAACATTTCTATATGTTAGAAATTACAAAGAGCCAAATCAACACAGAGATATCACATTCTACTTCCAGCACCTGCAACTACGGCTGTGCCACATGACGATATATATCGGATGACAAGATAAAAACATTTACTGTTTCATATAATACGCTACCATGTATATCGAGGTGCTGGAAAATACACTGTTTACAGCAGCAGCTTTACATCATTTTGGTGATAGTTTGCAGTCTGCACATGTGCAGACGGGATGAAACGTGTCCCGACATGATTCAACATGGCAACCTCTGCAAGAAGCAAGTATGCAAAAGACTACAGAGAGGCACAAAAGAACGATCAGCTGTCAAAGCTAAACACCAGAGTAAAACAGTAAAACAGGCTTCTGCTTGTGGAACGCCATATAATAAAGACTTGCAATGATGGAAAGGGATAATAGCGGCCAGTTCAACCATCTTCATTTAGTCATCTGTGACCAAGTGCTTATAAATGCATTTTACTACTAAATCACAGTCAGCCACGCAGGATTTAATGTACTGGTTAAACAATCAGGTGAAATGCTTAGATGAATGTTGATGTGTAGTCAAAGTAAACTTCATTATACGATGTGTTTTCCAACTCGACATTAGGATGGGAGATGGAAAAAATTAGAGGAACAGTAATTAGATATTATTACATCTTTAAATAAAATGAGAAAATTTATGACATAAATTTATGCAACTGATTTTTTTTTCAATATGTAATTTAAAATGTCAAAGAAATGGTAATTTCTATGTGGTTATTATACTTACAATATAGAAAGAATTTACAGAAACTAATATATCGGGATATATAACATTTTCAGGGTATAAGATTACTTATATCAGGATATGAAATGTTGGTCATCTCGCACAGTCCTACCTGCAATGGTTTCAAACAACAGCAACTGAGGCATCACTTCCAAAGCACCGCAGCAGATTGTACAAAAAAAATGCGAACAAAGAAGAGGAGACACTATTTTTCTGTTTCAACAGAAGTAAATGCCACAGTAGCACTTGTCAGAAGAGAGCTGAGTACATGCTGTTCTTCTGCATGTAGAAGTACAGGTGCATCTCAATAAACTACAGTGTCATCAAAGAGTTGATTTATTTCAGTAATTCAATTTAAAAAAATGAAACTCATCATCTCGAGTCATTACACACACAGTGATATATTTCAAGTGTTTATTTCTTTTAATTTGGATGGTCATGGTCATGAAAACCCCAAATTCAGTTTCTCAAAAAAAAAAAAAAAAAAACAAAAAAAAAAAAAAAACAGAATATTGTGAAAAAGTTCAATATTGTAAACTCATGGTGTCACATTCTAACCAGCTAATTAACTCCAAACACCTGCAAAGGTTTACTGAGCCTTTAAATGGTCTCTCAGTCTGGTTCAGTAGTCTACACAATCATGGGGAAGACTACTGACTTGACAGCTGTCGAGAAGACCGTCATTAAGAGCCTCCACATGGAGGGCAAGCCACAAAAGGTCAATGCTAAAGAAGCTGGCTGTTCACATGGTGCTGTACCCAAGCATATTAACTGAAAGTTGAGTGGAAGGAAAAAAGTGTGGCAGAAAAAGGTACACAAGCAACAGAGATAACCCCAGCCTTGAGAGGACTGTGAGGCAAAGCTCATTCAAGAATTTGGGGGAGATTCACAAGCAGTGGACTGTGGGTGAGTCAGGCTTCAAAAACCACCACACACAGACGTATCCAGAGGGGCATCGCATAAAAGTAGAATTAAGAAAGCCAGGATAACTGAAAAATCCAGGCTTGACATAATATGACTTGGGCATCCTGGCTTAATCAGTTGCACCATTGTCATGCCAGGAGGAGAAGGTGGAGCTATGCCAAGCCAGATGTCGATAGCTGGGGTGAGTGCACATTCACAGCAAACTTACATAGACCATGCAGATGATCACAGAATCACTTATCCTACTGCAGACAAGACAATAGACTAGGGCTGTGCGATATGATATATATCAGATGACAATATAAAAATGTCTATCGTTTCATAGAATACTCTATCGTTTATATCGTTATTTAAAATGCACATACCCCCGTTTTTTGAGCAAAGCTCTTCACACTACTTGTCAGCACCATGCCTCCCCCCCGCAGTGCATGCAGCATGTGTGGTGTGTGGCTAGGCTCTCCGGTGGTTGCTAACTCTGAACATCTGGTTTGGTCAAATACAGTGGGGAAAAAAAGTATTTAGTCAGCCACCAATTGTGCAAGTTCTCCCACTTAAAAGATGAGAAAGGTCTCCAATTTTCATCATAGGTATACCTCAACTATGAGAGACAAAATGAGAAAAAAAAATCCAGAAAATCACATTGAAGGATTTTTAATGAATTAATTGGTAAATTCCTCGGTAAAATAAGTATTTGGTCACCTACAAACAAGCAAGATTTCTGGCTCTCACAGACCTGTAACTTCTTCTTTAAGAGGCTCCTCTTTCCTCCACTTGTTACCTTTATTAATGGCACCTGTTTGAACTCGTTATCAGTATAAAAGACACCTGTCCACAACCTCAAACAGTCAGACTCCAAACTCCACTATGGCCACCAAGACCAAAGAGCTGTCAAAGGACACCAGAAACAAATCTGTAGACCTGCACCAGGCTGGGAAGACTGAATCTGCAATAGGTAAGCAGCTTGGTGTGAAGAAATCAACCATGGGAGCAATTATTAGAAAATGGAAGACATACAAGACCACTGATAATCTCCCTCGATCTGGGGCTCCACGCAAGATCTCACCCTGTGGGGTCAAAATGATCACGAGAACGGTGAGCAAAAATCCCAGAACCACACGGGAGGACCTAGTGAATGACCTGCAGAGAGCTGGGACCAAAGTAACAAAGGCTACCATCAGTAACACACTACGCCGCCAGGGACTCAAATCATGCAGTGCCAGACGTGTCCCCCTGCTTTAGCCAGTACATGTCCAGGCCCGTCTGAAGTTTGCTAGAGAGCATTTGGATGATCCAAAAGAAGACTGGGAGAATGTCATATGGTCAGATGAAACCAAAATAGAACTTTATTGTAAAAACTCAACTTGTCGTGTTTGGAGGAGAAAGAACACCATACCTACTGTGAAGCACAGGGGTGGAAACATCATGCTTTGGGGCTGTTTTTCTGCAAAGGGACCAGGACGACTGATCCGTGTAAAGGAAAGAATGAATGGGGCCATGTTTCGTGAGATTTTGAGTGAAAACCTCCTTCCATCAGCAAGGGCATTGAAGATGAAATGTGGCTGGATCTTTCAGCTTGACAATGATCCCAAACACACCACCCGGGCAATGAAGAAGTGGAAGGTAAAGGTGAAGTTAAAAAGTTTTATCTGTATGGATTTGGGCTTGGACATCTCACCCTACACTCTATGTGGTCTTTAAAAGCCCTGAGCAAAAACTTCCAAATTAAGGCAAACATGGCTGTTAAGCAAAAATCACAATATGGCAGAGGATATACAATTAAAGTTCTGTTAGTTCTGCTACTTCTGGCAGGAGATATTCACCTTAACCCTGGACCTGCCACTATTAAACAGCAGACCACTGGGTTAGCACAAAACCGAGCTGTACAAAAGCAAAAACAACATTTATTTTTCCAAACTGTTAATCATGCACGAGTTCTTTGGGACACCAAGGCTAAACCAAAGGGGATCCTCGGCGGTCATTTAAACATACGGAGCATAATCCCCAAAAGAGATGAGATTTCGGTGTTGCTGTTGGACTCAAATCTGGACTACCTTTGTCTCTCAGAAAGCTGGCTACACAGGAACATAGACACTAATATGATCGATATTGTGGGCTACCAGTGTTTTAGAAAAGACAGGCAGGTAGGGAGGGGAGGAGGTGTTTTAATTTACATCAAAGAGAAATATAAATGTCAACTGGTTGATTTGAATACTTCACTTGAATGTTTAGCTGTTAATGTATGTCTCTCTCCGGTAATGAATTTCAACATTGCAGTAGTGTACAACCCACCATCACACAACTCTTCCTTTTATAATGAATTAAGTGATCTGGTTAAACAACTTGAGAAGAACAGAGAAACGATAATTCATGGTGACTTTAATATCAACTGGTCTGATAAAAAAGACAAACAAAAACTGAAAAGCCTCATGACTAAATTTAATTACCAGCAAATCATCAAAGGACCCACCAGGATAACCAAACAATCCAGAACACTTATTGACATGGTATTTACTAATAAACCAGAACGAATAACCAGAACCTATAATCTTGTAACTGGTCTCTCAGATCATAACATGGTTCTTGCTGTCAGGAAACTTACTAAAAAGCGACTACAGTATTTTGGGGGAGTCGATATTGACAAATCAAATTTTATTATCCCCAAATCAAAAAATGAGGAGTTTGAACATTACTTAGAGAATCAAAATTGGGAGCAGCTCATGTCAACATGTGAAGTAGATGATTGTTGTAATTTTATAACTGCAACAATCACAAAGTCTATAGAAAAATTTTCAAAGCAAATTAAAAGTAGACAACAGAAGATTAGCCTACCATGGTTAAATAATGAAATAAGAAAACTTATGAAAAGGCGAGACTATGCACTGAAAACATCACTAACCTCCAAACTACAAAATGATCACCTTGTGTACAAAAGTTTAAGAAATAAAGTGGTACATGAGCTGCGAAAATCAAAAATATCTTATTACAATAAACTGATAGATCATGCAAAGGGTAACAACAGTTCCCTATGGAGGCATTTAAATAACTTAACTAATAAAAAAAACGATCAGAAGGGGGTAAAGGAACTTAGAATCAATGGCAAGACCGTCAGTGACAAGGCTACTTTGGCAAATGAATTTAATTCACACTTTGTGGGCTCTGTGGAAGACTTAACAAAAATTTTTGTGCTGCCAAATGTGCTCAACAACACAAATTCCATACTCCCAACAGATACTTTTCACATCGATGAGGTAAATGAGAAGTTAATTGCTGGTATTGTTAAAACACTGTCAAACTCAAAAACTAATGATATCTACAATATGAGCACCTCCTTTCTCAAAATGCACAGCATATATTTATAGTAATACGTACATATGTTTATTAGCTGCTCTTGCTTGCTTGTTTTTTTTCTTGCCTTCTGATTGTTGCTCTGAGTGTTGCTATCCCTGTGCTGTTGCAATCCTGGAATTTCCCCGTTGTGGGACTAATAAAGGCTTATCTTATCTTATCTTATCTTATCTTAAAATATTAATCAAACCACTGACTCATCTCATTAATCTCTCCATTAGGTCTAGTACATTTCCATCTGGCTGGAAAAAAGCTGTCGTCATACCAGTTCATAAATCAGGCAGTAAAGACGATATATGCAATTACCGCCCAATCTCTATTTTACCAGTCCTATCTAAGGTTCTTGAAAAAGTTGTAGCTACACAGCTGATAGACTACTTACAAGACAGTCAACTTCTTCATCCACATCAATTTGGTTTTAGACCAGGATACTCAACAGAAACAGCAAATTGTTGCCTTATTGAAAACGTCAAACAGTCCTTGGACAGGGGTAATGTGGTAGGAGCTGTTTTTCTAGATCTCAAAAAGGCTTTCGATACTGTAAACCACAGTTTGCTTTTATCCAAAATGGTATCTTTTAACTTCTCCCCAAATACATTAGAATGGTTTGCATCTTATCTCCAGAATAGAGAACAGTGTGTAAAAGTTCACCAGGATAAATCCTCATTTTTAAACAACCGCATGGGTATCCCACAAGGGTCCATTCTTGGTCCTTTACTTTTCAGCATTTTTATTAATGACTTGCCGTTACACTGCTCAGCTGCAACATGCCAACTTTATGCAGATGATGCAGTTATTTACACAGCTGCCAAGACTCCAGCACAGGCTGCAGATGTACTGTCTACAAGTATGGTTGATGTCCAAGAGTGGCTCCTCAAGAACCATCTATTGCTGAACCTTCAGAAAACAGTCTCAATGTGCTTTTCAATCAAAAAATGTAACCTGCAACATTTTAAAGTTAATATACATGATCATGACATCAGTTTAGCTACAGAATTCAAATACCTTGGCATTGTACTAGATCCTCAACTCAAATTTAATCTTCATATAAAGAAAATTTCAAAAACAGTAAAAAAAAATCTGAACTGCTTTAAATTAATTAGATATTACATACCTTACGAAGCAGCTGCACTGTATATGCATTCTATGGTTTTTTCTCATATATCATACTGTTTGACAGTCTGGGCTCAAGCAGCCCCTTCCACAATAAGACATATAGGTTCATTATATAATCAAACCCTAAAAATCTTGGACAAAAAGCCCATTAGGTGGCATCACTGTAATGTTTTAAAAAAATACAACCTATTGAGTTTTGAGAGCTTCATTGACCTCTGTCTTCTGAAATTAACGTTCAAATGTTTCCATAAATCAGCACCCGAGCCACTTGCTGGTTTCGTCCAAAGACAGGACAGCAGCAGAGCCACCAGGAGTTCTGTTAACAATAACTGTAAAATATTCCACCGCAGAACCACATTTGGACAAACAGCTTTCTCTATAAAGGGCAGTCACATCTGGAACACAATGCCAAATGAAATTAAAATAATAACGGACTTTAAAACATTCACTAAAAATGTTAAAAACTGGCTGAAAAATAAACAAGAATGTACTCATGTATCCCCCTCAGGGATCGTCACCTTATCGTGGTGGGGGGGTTTGCGTGCCCCAGTGATCCCAGGAGCTATGTTGTCCGGGGCAATTTGCCTCTGATAGGGTCTCCCAAGACAAACTGGTCCTGGGTGAAGGGCCAGACGAAGAACGATCCAACAGACTCTCATGATAAATTGTATATCAAGGATTCAGTGTACCCCGCCCGGTATGGGGTTACCGGGGCCCCACCCTGGAGCCAGGCCTGGGGGAGGGGTTCGAAGGCTAGCGTCTGGTGGCCGGGTTTCCACCCATGGGACCCGGCCGGGCTCAGCCCGAAGGAGTTACATGGGTCCGCCCTCCAGTAGGTTCACCACCTGCAGGAGGGATCATGGAAGTCCGGTGCTATGTGGATTAGGTGGCAGTCAAAGGCGGAGACCTTGGCGGACTGATCCCAAGCTTTCTAAACTGGCTTTTGGTACGTGGAATGTCACCTCTCTGGTGGGGAAGGAGCCTGAGCTGGTGTACGAGATTGAGCGATACCGGCTAGATATAGTTGGCCTCACCTCAACACACAGCTCCGGTTCCGGAACCAGTCTCCTGGAGAGGGGCTGGAGCTTGGCCTTTTCTGGAGTTGCCCCGGGCGAGAGGCGACGAGCAGGGGTAGGTATTCTTGTATCGCCCCACCTTGCTGCCTCTATATTGGAGTTTTCCCCGGTGGACGAAAGGGTTGCTTCCCTGCGCCTTCGGGTTGGGAAACGGGTCCTGAACATCATTTGTGCCTATGCACCAAATGATGTTTCAGAGTACCCACCCTTTTTGGAGTCTGTGACTGGGGTGCTGGAGGGTGCTCCTCCTGGAGACTCCATTGTCCTACTGGGGGACTTCAATGCGCACGTGGGCAACGACAGTGAAACCTGGAGGGGGGTGATTGGGAGGAACGGCCTGCCCGATCTGAACCCGAGTGGTGTTCAGTTATTGGACTTCTGTGCTAACCACAGTCTGTCTATAACGAACACCATGTTCAAGCATAAGGGTGTCCATATGTGCACCTGGCACCAGGACACCCTAGGCCGCAGGTCGATGATCGATTTTGTTATCGTATCATCAGACCTGCGACCGTATGTCTTGGACACCCGAGTAAAGAGAGGTGCAGAGCTGTCAACTGATCACCACCTGGTGGTGAGTTGGATCCGATGGCAGGGGAGGAAGCCATTCAGACCTGGTAGACCCAAACGTATAGTGAGGGTGTGCTGGGAGCGTCTGGCTGAGGCCCCTGTCCGGGAGGTCTTCAACTCCCACCTCCGGAAGAACTTCAACCACATTCCGAGGGAGTCTGGAGACATGGAGTCTGAATGGGCCATGTTCTCCACCTCTGTTGTTGAAGCGGCAGCCCAGAGCTGCGGCCGCAAGGTGGTCGGTGCATCTCGTGGTGGCAACCCCCGAACCAAGTGGTGGACACCAGTGGTGAGGGGGGCCATTAAGCTGAAGAAGGAGTCCTATCAAGCTTGGTTGGCTTGTGGGACTCCCGAAGCAGCTGAGGTGTACCGGCAGGCCAAGCGGAGTGCAGCTCGGGTGGTTGCTGAAGCAAAAACCCGGGTATGGGAGGAGTTCGGTGAGGCCATGGAACAAGACTTTCGGTCGGCTTCAAAGAGATTCTGGCAAACTGTTCGGCGGCTCAGGAGGGGAAAGCAGCTCCCCGTCCACACTGTGTATGGGGCGGATGGGACACTGTTGACTTCAACTGGGGATATCGTCGGGCGGTGGAAGGAATACTTCGAGGATCTCCTCAATCCCACTGATACGCCTTCCACAGAGGAAGCAGGGTTTGGGGACGAGGGGGATGACTCGCCTATCACAGGGGCTGAGGTCGCCAAGGTGGTTAAAAATCTCCTTGGTGGCCGGGCCCCGGGGGTGGACGAGATTCGCCCCGAGTACCTCAAGGCCCTGGATGTTGTTGGGTTGTCATGGTTGACACGCCTCTGCAACATTGCGTGGAGGTCGGGGGCAGTGCCTTTGGCATGGCAAACCGGGGTGGTGGTTCCTCTCTTCAAAAAAGGGGACCGGAGGGTGTGCTCCAACTTTAGAGGGATCACACTCCTCAGCCTCCCTGGGAAGGTCTATGCCAAGGTATTGGAGAGGAGAGTCCGGCCGTTGGTCGAACCTCGGATTCAGGAGGAGCAATGTGGTTTTCGTCCTGGCCGTGGCACATCGGACCAGCTCTTTACCCTCTCGAGAATTCTTGAGGGTTCGTGGGAGTTTGCCCAACCAGTTTACATGTGTTTTGTGGACTTGGAGAAGGCATTTGACCGCGTCCCTCGTGGATTTTTGTGGGGGGTGCTTCGGGAGTATGGGGTATCGGGCTTGTTGTTACGAGCTATTCGGTCTCTGTACGACCGTTGTGAGAGTTTAGTTCGCATTGCCAACACTCGGTCGGAGTCATTCCCAGTGAGAGTTGGACTCCGCCAGGGCTGCCCTTTGTCACCGGTCCTGTTCATAATTTTTATGGACAGGATTTCTAGGCGCAGCCAGGGAATGGAGGGTGTCATGCTTGGTGACCACAGGATCTCATCTCTGTTGTTTGCAGATGATGTTGTCCTGTTGGCTTCATCCAGCAATGACCTACAGCTCTTGCTGGGACGGTTTGCCGCTGAGTGTGAAGCGGCTGGGATGAGAATCAGCACCTCCAAGTCCGAGTCCATGGTCCTCAGCCGGAAAAAGGTGGATTGTCCTCTCCGGGTTGGGGACAGGCTCCTGCCCCAAGTGGAGGAGTTTAAGTATCTTGGGGTCTTGTTCACGAGTGAGGGGAAAATGGAGCGAGAGATCGACAGACGGATTGGCGCAGCATCTGCAGTGATGCGGACGTTGTACCGGTCTGTTGTGGTGAAGAGGGAGCTTAGTTCTAAGGCAAAGCTGTCGATTTACCAGTCAATCTACGTTCCTACTCTCACCTATGGTCACGAGCTTTGGGTAATGACCGAAAGAACGAGATCGCGGATACAAGCGGCTGAAATGAGCTTTCTCCGTAGGATTGCTGGACTCACCCTCAGAGATAGGGTGAGGAGCTCAGTCATCCGGGAGAGGCTCAGAGTAGAACCGCTGCTCCTCCACATTGAAAGGAGTCAGTTGAGGTGGTATGGGCATCTGATTAGGATGCCTCCTGGACGCCTCCCACTTGAGGTGTTTCAGGCACGTCCCACTGGGAGGAGACCCCGGGGCAGACCCAGGACTCGGTGGAGAGACTATGTCTCCCAGCTAGTCTGGGAACGCCTTGGTATCCCCTCTGAAGAGCTGGAGCAGGTGGCTGGGGAGAGGGAAGTCTGGGCTTCTCTGCTTGAACTGCTGCCTCCGCGACCCGGACCTCCGGAAAAGCGGTAGAAGATGGATGGATGGATGGATGGTACTCATGTATGAATTAATTGTCTGCAAAGTGAGAGTGAATGAAGGGAAGGAATAAATGTGTTTGTTTATAGTGAGTGACGGAGGGAGGAAGGCCTGAAATAGGCAAATGTGAGTTATGTTATATGTGTTAAATGCGAGTCAGGCTGTTATATTTGTGTATTTATAATATTTATAATATTTATGTTAAATGTGAGTCAGGCTGTTATATTTGTGTATTTATAATATTTATAATATTTATAATTGTGTATTTATAATTTTTCTGCATTGATGTATGTGGTTATTGTGTATATTGTTTATCTTGATTCTTTTTTCTAAAGCCCATCCAGGGACAAGAGTTGCAAATTAGCTAATAGCTATACACTATGTGCAACACATCAGATTGATTGTCTTTGATTAATTGTCTATGTTTATTGCACTGTCCCTGTCAAATAAACTAATCTACTACTGCTTTGTAAGAAGCATTTCAAGGTCCTGGAGTGGCCTAGCCAATCTCCAGATCTCAACCCCATAGAAAATCTTTGGAGAGAGTTGAAAGTCCGTGTTGCCCAGCGACAGCCCCAAAACATCACTGCTCTAGAGGAGATCTGCATGGAGAAATGGGCCAAAATACCAGCAACAGTGTGTGAAAACCTTGTGAAAACTTACAGAAAACGTATGACCTCTGTCATTGCCAACAAAGGGTATATAAAAGTATTGAGATGAACTTTTGTTATTGACCAAATACTTATTTTACTGAGGAATTTACCAATTAATTCATTAAAAATCCTTCAATGTGATTTTCTGGATTTTTTTTTTTCTTATTTTGTCTCTCATAGTTGAGGTATACCTATGATGAAAAGTGGAGACCTCTCTCATCTTTTAAGTGGGAGAACTTGCACAATTGGTGGCTGACTAAATACTTTTTTACCCCACTGTAAAACTGAAACAGAGGAAATCCTTGGATCAGGTAGTTAGATGGTCCAGTCGTTTGCTTGGTGAGTCACAGCTGAGCCTGACATCCCTGTACACCAGACAAGTACAGAGGATGGCTACCTCCATTTTAAATGATGACTCCCACCCTTTGCACTGCAACTTTCAGCTTCTTCCCTCAAGACGGAGGTTTGCTGTCCCAAAAAGTAAAACCCAGTGCTACAAAAACAGCTTTGTTCCTGCTGCTGTCAGAGTTGAACAAGTTGTAACAATATATTGCACATAATTTTAGGTACCTATTTATTAACTCCATTTTATATTTACTTATTTTTGTAGGATGTTATTTGGGTTCTAAATATTTTATTGGGTTTTAGACCTTTGAGTTTTTAACCTCTTTGACTAGTTTTTAACTTTTTAATTTGACCCTTCTCTCTTACCTCTGGTTTTTGTCTCATCTCTTTGTCTTTATACCCTGATTGATGGAGCCTTGAGTATTTTTATCATGTTTATAGTCAGCTTCATGTGTGCCTGTGTTTGTGTCTATGTTGAATGTAATTTGTGGCTTGTAAATATGGATGTCACCAGACTGCAAAACAAATCTACCTATGGGTACAAATAAAGTAACCTGAACCTGAACCTTATATCGTGATATGAATTTTTTGTCATATCGACATGAACAGCATATTTCTTCCCAACACAGCAGTGACTTCTCATGGAAACCTATAAGGAGGTGAAGATATACATCGAAAAAGGAAAAATGGCTGCTATAAAGAGAGAGGAATATTGTAGCATTCTGGGGGAATGCAACTGCAAAGGCTGATAGGAAATGTTTAATGTCTAAAAATGAGCATGTTCTCTTCAAGGAAATTATTTGAAAACAATTCTCTCGCCCAAAGATGCTGGGATAGGCTCCAGCCCCCCCGCGACCCGAAAAGGATTAAGCGGAAGAAGATGAATGAATGAATTTAATTTATCAGTTACTGTGCAAAAGTTGCTCAGTTGAGATGTTTTTGTGTTGCAGGTTTTATGCCGGTGCCATCAGTGTGAGCACTGTTGCAGGGAGCGAGACACCCCCCCCCCCCTACTGTATTGCTGTAAAGGGAGAATAAGCTTAGAACAGGGGTGTCCAATCATGTGCCATGGAGGGCAAAAACCCTGCAGGTTTTACCTCCAACCAGGGTCTTCAACAGCAGATTTCACAGAATTTCTTCCCACTGATTGCTGATAAGTGAAAACACCAGCTGAAGAAATTGGGTAGAAGAGAAAACCTGCAGGGTCTTGGCCCTCCATGGCACATGAATGGACACCCCTGACTTAGAAAAAGATGGATGTTGGTTTTCTTATTGAAGACTTTTGAACATCCTGTTAAGATCTATCCATGCTAAAATATAACCAGTGCTACTCTGAAATGTCACAATCACTAGTCAAAGTTACTCATCCCGTTTTATAATTAACAGTTACACAATGACTTAAACGTGACCAGTGAATGTGCATGTTACTCAGTATTTATCCATTTAGATCAGCTGCACTTTCCCACAATGTTTTTAGCATTAAAAGTTGTAATATTTTTCTGTCATTCATAAAGAACAAAAGGTGTCCAAAAAAGGAAGTGGCACATATGTTAACTTTTGCTAACCTGCAGTGTCTAGTAAAAGTTAAACTTCTTGAACCACCAGATGATGATGCTGTGAGTTCTCTTAGGCTACGGTCACACTGCAGGTCTTGATGCTCAATTCCGATTTTTTGCTGAGATCCGATTTTTTCGTGTGGGCATTCACATTCTAATTTAAATGCGACCCCCATCAGACTGGAGTATGAATGGTCTCCAGCTATGAAGTGACCCGCATGCGCAGAAGAAAACACAACGTCAGACACAGCGCTGTGTTTGAGGAAGTAAATATGAGCACCGAACGATTGAGGGGACAGAACTTCTTCACCTTTGATGCAGCGCAGCAAAATAAATGTTAAAAAACATTCAGAAATGTTTATGCACAAAATAAATGAGACCACCTTCATTCCTCTACATGCCAGATGACCACTTTTTTTTTTTTTTTTTTTTTTTTTTTTTATAAATGTGCCGTTACTGTGCGCATGTAATGTCTATGGCTTCAGCCCCGAACTCCGGCCCCCTGCCCGCAATTTTGAAGTTATTGTGCAGTCTGAGCCGACAAAAATTACAATCCAGTGATAGAGGGAAGGAGATTGATTAAAAAGAGAGCACAAATCAGCTGTGCCTCCCATGCCTGTGGCATCTTCCACAGCAGAACTGTAGTGTCTGTCTCACTTCAATGAGGAAAAAGTCAGATGAAATGCGGCATGACCGTTCAGACGGAGGTCGCTTTGGAAAATATCAGATACGATTCAGAATTAGGACCACATATGAAAGTGGCCTGGGTCTGGTGTGAAAAAAATCGGATCTGTGTTGTTCAGACAGTCATTAAAAAAAAAAAAAAAAAAAAAAACTAGAAAAGCACTCGGAGAGCACAGACCTCCGCCAAGCGCCACAGTTCCCCCCATACAGTGTTTGTGTGTACGTTTTCAGATTACTTGACCATGAAAACATATGACTAGCAATTGGATTGACAAAGATAGGATTAGTGGTTGAGTAGTTATTCATGAAAATGACATTTTCCGTAATGGCGGCCACAGTTCCGCCCATACAGTGTTTGTGTGTACGTTTTCAGATTCCTTGACCACGAAAACATATGACTAGCAATTGGATTGACAATGAGTGGTTCAGTAGTTATTCAAGAAAATGGCATTTTCCGTAATGGCGGCCACAGTTCCCCCATACAGTGTTTGTGTGTACGTTTTCACATTCCTTGACCATGAAAACATATGACTAGCAATTGGATTGACAATGATAGGATTAGTGGTTCAGTAGTTATTCACGAAAATGGCATTTTCCGTAATGGCGGTTTTCTTCTGGACGGTGATCTGGATCATCCCCAAAATGTAATCAGTTCTTCCTTGTACCATTTCCAACAACGCCTGAAAGTTTCATCGAAATCCGTCCAAAACTTTTTGAGTTATCTTGCTAACCAACAGACAAACAGACAGACAGACAGACAAACCCCGGCAAAAACATAACCTCCTGGCGGAGGTAATAATAAAAATCAGATATGGGTCACATTTGTGCAAAAAAATCGGAATTGGGCATTAAAACCTGCAGTGTGACCGTAGCCTCATTAAAATCATGGGCACAGGATGTCCTGTCAGAACTGTTAATACAGGTTCTATTGAATATTGCGGGGGACAGCATGTGTGCAGATGAAGAGACTGCTGCTGGATTCAAGAAGGCTTGAGACATCTTACCCAATGCACTTAAAGACACAGAACTGACAAGCCAAAATAAGACTGGAAAAGAGAAAGTTTTGGATCTAGATTTAGAAATGGAAATAAAATGCAAGATGTTGACAAAATTGGACCTCGAGATCCAAGAACTGGAAAGAGATGTAACATAGTATTTCATTCAGTATTGTTTCAGGTGGCAAGTGACTGGAAATTTAAATAAATAAATAGTATGAAAGAAAAAAACTCAACATTGTGGTGTCTTCCCTTCTATGACTATCCAGTCCACTATTTTGTAGTCAGTTTAAGAGAAACTAACCTGTGATCAGAAAAGATAACAATGTGCTATGACAGGGATGTCATATAAAAGGCACTTACACAGGAACGTCAGACATTCATGATGTCAGTGACTGCAGTAATATAGGGTGTGTATCATCAACCTCAGACAGTAATATGACCGTCTTCATAAACAGTGCAACGCTGGCCTGACAGCAATAATGACTACCACATGGATGATTATGAAAATGACTAAATTTAAAAAACAATGGGCATACTTAAATTGATGGCAATATATCTGTATTATTTTAATGCAAGATAAATTTTTCTTCATCTCTGAGTTTCATTCAATGCACAATGATGAAAGTACTGCAACATATTTACCGTGGACCACCAACTGACCGCGAAAAGCATCGATTTCACAAAGGATTGATCCCTGCACTGACAGATAAGTCACTAGGATTAATCTTAGCCCAACTCCTAGCCTGCTCTGAACCAGGCTAGCTCCAGAGAATTAATCTCCATAGCAACTTGACCGGGCTTAATTTATCTTACTTTTATGCAACCAAGTCAAGAACAGATTAAGTCAGGATTTTTGTCTCAAGCCACTCCTGAACCAAAGACAGCGTCAGAAGCGTCTTACCTGGGCTAAGGGGAAAACAGACTGTTGTTCAGTGGTCCAAAGTCCTCTTTTCAGATGAGAGTAAATTTTGCATTTCATTTGGAAATCAAGGTCCCAGAGTCTGGAGAAAGGGTGGAGAGGCACAGAATCCAAGTCCAGTGTGAAGTTTCCAGTCAGTGATAATTTGGGATGATTTGGGAAGCCAAGTCATCTGCTGATGTTGGTCCACTGTGTTTTATCAAGTTCAAAGTCAGTGCAGCCGGCCATCAGGAAATTTCATTTCAGCAGATTTCATTTTCCAGCAGGACTCGATACCTGCCCACACTGCCAAAAGTACCAAAACCTGGTTTAATGACAATGGTATCACTGTGCTTGACTGCCCAGCAAATTTTGACCTATATCCCACAGAGAATCTATGGAGTATTGTCAAGAGAAAGATGAGACACCAGACCCAACAATGCAGACAAGCTGAAGGCTGCTATCAAAGCAACCTGGGCCTCCACAACACCTCAGCAGTGCCACAGACTGATCGCTTCCATGCCATAGTGATGCAGTATTTCATGCAAAAGTAGCCCCGACCAAGTATTGAGTGGGTACATGGACATACAATGGTATAGAAAAAGTGTTTGCCCCCTTCCTGATTTCTCATTTTTTTTGTATGTTTATCACACTTAAATGTTTTAGATCATCAAACAAATTTAAATATTAGACAAAGATAACACAAGTAAACATTAAATGCAGTTTTTAAATGAAGGTGTTTATTATTAAGGGAAACAAAATCCAAACCTACATGGCCCTGTGTGAAAAACTGATTGCCACCTAAACCTAATAACTGGTTGGGCCACCCTTAGCAGCAACAACTGCAATCAAGCGTTTGCGATAACTGGCAATGAGTCTTTTACAGCGCTGTGGAGGAATTTTGGCCCGCTCATCTTTGCAAAATTGTTGTAAATCAGCCACATTGGAGGGTTTTCGAGCATGAACCGCCTTTTTAAGGTCATGCCACAACATCACAATCAGATTCAGGTCAGGACTCTGACTAGGCGACTCCAAAGTCTTCATTTTGTTTTTCTTAAGCCATTCAGAGGTGGACTTGCTGGTGTGTTTTGGACCATTGTCCTGCTGCAGAACCCAAGTGCGCTTCAGCTTGAGGTCACGAACAGATGGCCAGACCTTCTCCTTCAGGATTTTTTGGTAGACATTAGAATTCATGGTTCCATTTAGCACAGCAAGTCTTCCAGGTCCTGAAGCAGCAAAACAGCCCCAGACCATCACACTACCACCACCATATTTTACTGCTGGTATGATGATCTTCTTCTTGTCTTGGAACTCTGCCATGCAGGCCATTTTTGCCCAGTCTCTTTCTTATGGTGGAGTCACGAACACTGACTTTAACTGAGGCTAGTGAGGCCTGCAGTTTTTTGGATGTTGTTGTGGGATCCTTTGTGACCTCTTGGATGAGTCGTTACTGCGCTCTTGGGGTAATTT
Source organism: Pholidichthys leucotaenia (assembly GCA_020510985.1). NCBI lineage: Eukaryota > Metazoa > Chordata > Actinopteri > Cichliformes > Pholidichthyidae > Pholidichthys > Pholidichthys leucotaenia. Next base: position 38,036,945 of record CM035843.1, on the reverse strand, counting down.
TGGTCAGTCGGCCACTCCTGGGAAGGTTCACCACTGTTCCATGTTTTAAGCATTTGTGGATAATGGCTCTCACTGTGGTCTGCTGGAGTCCCAAAGCTTTAGAAATGGCTTTAAAACCTTTTCCAGACTGACAGATCTCAATTACGTTTGTTTCTCATTTGTTCCTGAATTTATTTGGATCGCAGCATGATGTCTAGCTTCTGAGGATCTTTTGATCTACTTCACTTTGTCAGGCAGGTCCTATTTAAGTGATTTCTTGATTGAGAACAGGTGTGGCAGTAATCAGGCCTGGGTGTGGCTGGAGAAATTGAACTCAGCTTTCCAAAGATTTGATAAACCACAGTTAATTTGTGTTTTAACAGGGGGGGCAAACACTTCACAAGTGTCAAGTCACAAGTGTGACAAACGTATAAAAAAAATGAGAAATCAGAAAGGGGGCAAACACTTTCACACCACTGTACTTTTACGAAGGCAAACATTTCTCTTAAAAATCTATTTTTTAAATTAATTTTATGTAATATTCAAATTTTTTGATAAACTGAATTTGGGGTTTTCAGGAGCTGTAAGACAAACATCAAAATTAAAAGAAATAAACACTTGAAATAGATCACTCTGAATGTAATGAATCTGTATAATATATGAGCTTCCTTTTTTTGAACCGAATTACTGAAATAAATCAAATTTACAGTGACATCCTAATTTACTGAAACGCACCTGTATGTCATGAATTTCAAGTCCAAGCCTGTTGTTGAATGGTACAAACATCCCAAACAAGAGATTTTTTCCTCCTACTTGGGTTCAAATATGATGTTTCCAGCAACAACATTAGCATTTGCTTTTCTTGGAACATTTTTTTTCTCATGGGTGTAAAATTTGGTTATGCTAAAAAAAGAAATTCAAAGTCAGTGGTACTTGCAAGCTAGGGAGACTGAATAAAAAAAAAGGTCACCATCTTTGTAATTAAAAATACAAATGGAAATAACTGTTGCGTCAACAAATGACATACAGTACATGGGTTTGCCTTAAATGCTGCTCTCCACCCTAAATGAGCAGGGCCAGGTTTCAACAGTCCTACTCTGGGGATATTTCAAGGTCAGCTTAGCTCAGTCAGCCATGAATTATTGAACTTGAGTCAGCTCCGTCCCTGTACAGTTTGGGCCACATCAGGCGCCATCCTTCTTGTTTCGTGTTTGCTTGTTGCAACCATGAAAAAAAAAAGGATAAAATCCAAAGATGTGACAACTAACTGATTCCTGCTGATAAATTGTTACTGCTTTTAATCTGTTCAGCAGATAATTCAGCTTGCACAGTCAAACACAGCTCTGGAAGAATTCTGTGTTTTGTGTATAAAGAATGCATGCTCCAGAGAATATGTGACTATATGAATGACCGTTGAGTGTCGAGATCCTTATAAGGTTCAGAAAGAGTAAAGAACATGTCTGTGTGCTAATGTGGAAACTGTCAAAATGGGTGATCAAATCTGTTCTTCCTTCTGAAATTCCTTGTTTGAATGCAGATACACTAGGATCAATTGTTGTGCCTAACATCTATTTTGGGTCCAAACAGCTTAAGCTATTTTTGTGCCAATATTGTAGTAGTAGTTTGCAGTGGACAAGCAATGGGCTGCTTTGCACATGTAGCAAAACCCAAATGCAAACGTAAGCAGAAAACACATACAAAGACTCGATTTACTTCCGCCCTGCCATACTCTCCCCCTATGACACGTGCACCTTTTTTTATGGCAAATGTATATGCGTATTCATGGTTCATGGGAATCCACACTATGGGCACTGCTTTATCCAGATACCTACAAACAGATTAACTTTAATACCCAAATACAATGAAACAATCAGGTGTAATCTCTCTGTGATACTCTAAATTCTAACTACAGTCAGCCACTCACCTGCAAAGTAGGGTGAGTATGCACAGGAATAGAATGGGGTTTATTTATAGCAAGAAAAAAAAAGTGCCGAACATCTACGCCAGTGCTCAGTCTTCTTTGTAACCTGCTGACCACATGCTGTTATAAAAACAGAGTGGTAGACAGGTCTACACACACCTCAGTGAGACACCAGCAGACTGACAGGACATTTGAGTACAGGTCATCAGCAGGAAGTCAACAATACCTGAAATCAATATGTTCCTGAGCGAATCAATAGTGCTACTCCTGCCTTGGACATGCGGAAATAGGTACAAAAGACTTAAAAAAAAAAATTGCAAAAAAAAAATAATTAACCGTTAGGTCGGGGAAAATACAGACAGGTACAAATAAGAAAGAGTGAGAGAGAGAGAAATGATCCACTCTTTCCCCCTCAATCTGCTCGCTTCTCTCATAGGCTAGGCAAAGGGAACTGAGGCGTACGCACATCCTGGACTAAAATTAGCTCTGCTGCAGCTGCAGGGCCAGACGTGTTGGGATGGGCCCGTGTTGCAACTATGTACACACACAGACACACGTACAGTATTCCACCACTTAAGACAACGTGAGGCAACAACATCCAACAGCACAGGTGACTGCCAACAGCATCCTGCCCCCCGCTCTTTCAACAGAGGCATACAAATGCTTTCATTGCAAATGCGGTGTGTATGCACATCCACAGACAGGTAAACTGTCAATATACGGAGGCCCTCCAGCTTTCCCTGTAATAGGCTCACCTGAACAAAAGAATAGCATTGGAGTTAAGGAGGAACAAAAGCCTAAGGTTTTAATAATTATGTCCATGTCCTTAATGGTGCACAAGTTGTTCTTTCAATAAGCACACAATTGGTTTTAGACTATCATCTCTTCAAAAGTCAGAGCTTTTTCTTAACTATGAAAAAGCATATCTATATGAATGTATGGCGTTTTAATCAATGTAGCAATCTAGGGGCATGATTTACTAAAGAATTTTTTGGGTACTAAAATGCATGCAAAGCTCAAGGCACAAGCAAAAAAAAAAAAAATCAGCAATCTGATTTACAAAGGAAATGAGTATTGCATGCTTCAAATGGGCAAAATAGCATGATGTGTGGATTTTGGACTTTTGCCTTAATAAATATTCAAAGTGGGGTGTTTTTGCTCATGCCCACACAATATTAGGTGAAGACAATGCTGTATGTTGTACACGTTTCTCCTGCTATTCTAGTAAGGAGTGCATAGGAGAAAATGAATATGCCCCCAGAAATCCTCACTCCTGTTAATCTACTTGGAATTAAGGCAGGAATTTGTTTTTAGTTTTACAAAAGAACATTCCTTCATGCAAAAAAAAAGAATGGTTAAAATAAGAAAATATTTACAGCTACTGTTACACAGAGAAAATAGGCTAATTTCTCTCAAAGGTGTACTAGACAATATTTTCATGAAAACAATTTTTTAAAATAACATCAATGTGTTTTGAAAAGTGTAGAATTAACGTTTCTATATTCTTTTTAAACAACAGCGCTCTGAGGCCAGTGCAATATCCCTGCCTCCATTTTCTTTGAAGATCCCAATACTTACTGACGGACAGCAGTTTTCAACTTTTCAATATAATTACTGTGGCAGAAGCAAATTATTATAAGCCCATCATCCAAGAATATACAACAAAATATACAACCCATAGTTGTAAGTCAGGATCCCAAGGTGAACCTGTGTAGCAAGTATGGTAACCCTAGAGAGCTTTACACATTCTATAGTAAGAGACCATAGGGAGTGCCAACCTTGACCTTTTGACCCCAAACCTGTAGTCAAGTTATGGTCTCAGAGTGAACCTGTGTACCAGGTTTGGTGACCCTGGCTTTCTTTGTTGCTGAGATATAGTTTATAAGCCATGTTGATGTTGATCTTTGACCTTGTGATCCCAAAACCAGTCACACTTCAGGGTCACAGGGTGAGCCTGTGTAACAAGTTTGGTGGCCCTAACTTTACTCGTCGTACAGTAATAAGGCATAGGGAATGTTAACCTTGACTTTTGACCCCAAACCCATAGTCAGAGGTCAGGATCCCAAGGTGAACCTGTGTACCAGGTTTGGTGGCCCTAGCTTTATGCGTCGTACAGTAATAAGGCATAAGAAATGTTAACCAAGACCTTTGACCTTTTGACCCCAAACCCATAGAGTTCAGGATCCCAAGGTGAACTTGTATACCAGGTTTGGTGTAGGGCTGAAACGATTAGTTGACGTTGTCGATAACGTCGATCATAAAAATTTGTCGGCGCAGATTTTTACTGTCGACAAATCATTTAATTTTAAAGTTTATATGCATGCTGCGGAAATGTTCAGTTTAACTGTTCCAGCGAAGAAGAAGAGGAACACATCATGGCGACACGGAGAGAAAATCACGGAGAAGGCCAAAAGTTTCTAAAGTATGGGAGGATTGTACCAAAAATTAATAAATGAAACAAGTTAAATGTAGACTGTAAAGCAGTGTTGTGGACTGCACCAGTAAGGTTAGCAAGTAACGTTAGCGCTTCTTATTTTGACTGAGTGACTCGCTCAGCTTTAGAAAACTGACCACACTATTAGTGCATGCTGTTTAAATAGTTTACCTGCTCTCAGACAAAAATCTCTCTTTGACGATGGTTGCCAACAGTTGAGCTGCTCCATTATGCATGCTAATATGTTAACTGCAGTAAATGGGTGAATTACAGGAGCAACTTAGTCTGTTTCATATTCTCCATTATTGCCACCGTAATATCAGTCTTCATTCTGAACATTAGTGCATCTCGGTAGATTAGAATATCATGATTTGTAATTTAATTAAAACGAGATAACCATAATCATTACAAATAAATTTAAAACAGCTTAAATATTTAACTGTATGTGTAGTGGAGGCTCACATTCCTCCACTGACATTTAAAGTGTTTTTATTTATTTATTTCAGACTGGAAAAAGTGTTTTGAATTTTAATCTGAAGTTAAATTAAACTTTTAAACTTCTCAACCCAGCAAGATTTCAAACAGGATGGACTAGCTTGTTATTTTCTTTTTTTTACTTTAATGGAGTTGAATATTACTCTAGTTTGTTTTTAACACGCAGCTACAACAGCCTTTATGGAGCAGCAGAGCTGTTATTTGAGTTTTTACACTTTTACATCTATTATTTAAATGTGTTGCTACAAACACTTCTGATTAAGCTGTCAAGTTCAAGTTTCCAACTCATATTTGATGGGTCATTATTTTATATAGCTATCGGAACTTTTTATAATAAGCAACATTATATTAAGGCAGAGACTGACAACAAAGTGATTTTCACAGGTGTGCAAGCAAACAGGTGAGGTAAAACATGACCTAGAGCTCCAAACAGGAACTGTGCCGGCAGGAAGCTGAGCTGGCGGACATGAGAGAAATAATCGCGAATAGTCGACTAATGAAAAAATAGTCGTTAGATTAGTTAACTACCAAAATAATCATTAGTTGCAGCCCTAGTTTGGTGGCCCTAGCTTTACTCGTTTTACAGTAACAGTAAATGTAGCATTTACCACAGTGCAACTGCAATGTTAACTTTGAACCTTTGACCCCTTGACCCCAAACCCACAGTTAGTTGAGGGTGTAAATCGTCCAAGATGTGTATTAGATACAACTACTGTGTTGATTTGCAAAGCCGACATCATTTCTTTCAGTAGTTACTCTGTTTAGAAGATTTAGCGAAAAATCTGCCCTGACCTTTGACCTCAAGGTCATCCGATGAGAGTGAAATTGCAATATGTGCATCATCAGAGTATATCAAACCATGGTACTAAGTTTCAAAACAATCAGAACAAAATTGCAGGAGTTGATTTCACAAGACACTGTCTATGAAGTGAGGTGAAACAGGAGGTCATAGGTCAGGGGCAACAATTCCCACAAAAATCATCCAATCAGAACCAAATTGCAATATGCACATCCTCAGTATATATATCAAACCATGGTAACAAGTTTCAAAGCAATCAGACCAAAACTGTAGGAGGAGCTGATTTCACAAAAGTGGGATAGACAGATGGACCGACTGGCCCATAACATAATCCCCCTTTGGTCTTTGCCCAAAGGGCTCTTTGACCCCTTTAGGCGGGGGATAAAAAGCCTATATTAATGAAAAAATACTTTAAAATTTTTACGGGTCCGAAATAATCAGAATATTTACATGTGAGCAGTTTGGATGACGAGACTGATGGCTGGTGTCACAGCTATAAACACCAGGTAGGACATGACTAGCATTTTCATGGCAAATGGAGGCGCCATATTCTGATCCTATTCTGTAGGGATACAATGAAACACGCTAAATCTTCATTTAAATACGCCCGGCTCCTGCCTGTTTGCACTTGCTGTCAAACATGCAATTTTTCTTAATAAATCACATGCAAAATAGCCACTAATTAACATGCAACATGCCAGCGTGCATGCACAACTTAGTACCCTTTTTAATCTTAGTAAATAAGGACCTCTGTGAGCCTTTTTTAAAAACAGCAATCTGTCAGTGATGATTTTGAAATCAAAATCTTCCTGTAGAAATGAAAGAACCTTAATGAGCAAGTTCACATAACCCACACATCCTCATATCAGGGTTCTTGCTGACCAATGTAAAGCATTAGATGCATAGGTCAAAATTAAACTTGTCCAAGATACTGATGAGTTAAATCTTCTGTATAAATGTGAAATCAATCTGATCAAAAACGTAGATGCTATACTAGTAGTTGCACTGAACAGTGTGATGTTCCAGCTGTAAATAATGTGGCCCCCTCTATATCCAGTTTGCATTTACAATATATGATTGCTTTAGATCTAGAAGCTTTATCAGGAGTGTACATGAAACTTATTTAATTTTTAAGGACAGGAGAAAAAATACTCCAAGAACGGCTGTGCCCGGCTTTGCTCAGCATCACCATTTTATGACAGAAATTTACATTTTCACACCTTTACAATGACCCCAGTTACATGATCAGAATAAATCGATTACTGGGAATAAACTGATAATGGTAATAATCAGTTTTGTTGCCTTTACATGCACTGAATAAAAAGATTTTTGGAGGGTAAACCACTAGAGTTAATGACCTGAGTTGCATGGCCTTTTATCGGATTACTATGTTTACATGGTCACGTGAATAATCAGATAACTCCAGAAAGCCAATCATAACTTTCTTATTCATGTACATGTAAAGATGGTCAATGATTTGGACCAAGCTCTTTGTTTGGACTGTTATCCATTATCACATAGGGCTACTGCTTCCCTCAAGAGAAAACCTGTAATGTTGTTTTAAATTATAGTGGCCATGATCAACATTAGAAAAGAGAGCCAATACTGTAAAGATGCATCACATTCTCATGATCACACTTTAATTTTACTATTTTGACTACCCAGCTGAGAGGACGCTGCATGTCAGCGATTCTCGGGTCATGATAAGATTTGTTTTTCTGTGCTCATCAGTCCTATTTTTACTGGATATTGGACCTAGTTAATCTGTCACTCATACAGGCTATATAAATCTGTTATTATTATGTAAATGACAAAAATAAATCATAAATGAAAAAGTCAAAAACTATCCCTTAGCTTGTAACTTGTCTTACATACAGTATAATGATAATAATAATAGTCAATCATGCCTGTGCCAAAAAAAAAAGAATAATTCTAATTTACCAGATGCTGGCTCTACCAATAACATCAGTTATTAATATTTCAATTGATGACTCAACTGGTTTTAGTGGTTTGGTAAAGACAGCTGCTTTCCTAAATTGTACACCAAGTTCAAATTAGGGCAATACTTAAATATTTGTTTATATGGATAATCATTTGTTACATTTGCATTTAGTTTTCAAATTTGTTATTCAGATTCTGTCTGCAAATTGTCTTATTTCTTAATGGCACTATAAAATGTGGAGAATTATGTGCACCAATTACTGCTTCTAATCTCGCTCAATAACAAAGGTGACCATTCAGAAGGTTGAGACCCAATGATAGCACAAAGCCACTAAATAAAATATTCAGATAATCATCTGGGATTATTTGGGGCCCCAAAACTGGTATTTGGAAGAGTCCCATAGACTGTATACGAAAAGATAGACGATGTGCTGCCCCTTACTTCCCATTGCAGAAAGTACAGCTGTATTTCCTGGATTTAGGTCACTGCCATCTTGCAGTTTAGGACCTGGAGTTTGCACAGTAGCAACTGTGAAGTGGAACCGCAACAACGAGTTCCTGCTTATACAGCTGCCCAGTACATTCCATGCAGCAGTCCCAAGCCAACGCCCTCAAACACATCAAACTGTGTTATCGTTTGAACGCAATCCTCCGAGTCATAATCAAATTGCAAGGTGGTGAGAGAGCTCCACCCGTACAGTCCATTAGAGAGGCCAAGTTCAAACAGGTGTCTCACTTTGTTCAATATAAGGTCAACGTATGACACAACAATGAAACAATCTACATGAAAATGAGCGGCATTCTGACTCAACAACTGCTTATCAAGAGAGAAGGTTTACGTTGTGGCAACAAGAAAAGTTAAGCCTGGATGGTACATTAAGCTGGGTTTAGCACAAAGTTAAATTACACTCAGCACAGTGTGTACTGGTGTAAATTGTCTCATATTCTTGGGAAGAAACTGCTACCAAGTTTGCATGCTGCTGTAATATAGATGAAAATGCCCCAACTGTGGGATGAATAAAGATATTCTTAATCTTATATTGAAAAACAATTCTACTCCTTGTACTGTAAATGAGTCGGTAGCAGTACTGTACGACACAGGGTTCAGTGACAGTGCAAAATACAAACACATGACCACTAATTCCACAGTATTTAACACTACAGCTAACAATGTGTGCATGGTATGAGTGTGGCGCATTTAATGTCACTCTGGAGTAAAGTGCTTTACTCATGTGTAAGCTGCTCAACTGACTTGCAACAATGGGCCACTTAAAGCTTTCATGCCATGCCAAGACCACTGAACAGCCCAGTCTGCAACCATGGCCCACACAAAGAATCGATGGGAGGAGTGTCTGTAAAAGGGCTTCACATCAGAGAAACCAAGCACAGAGAGCACAGTCCATTTCCATCCACTCTATAGGCATACAATAGTTAGCATCATCAATTTCTTCACTATGAAATACCATTAATGTGGGTTGTATTTTGACTTTATTACACTGCAGAGAATGTGGAGAATGTAAAGGTGGTGGACAATGGCAAAAGTTCTGCTATCGCTAGCCAAGTTAATAAGCATTAGCCACAGAGTTCTGGCCAGAAGTTCTTTGCTAATGAAACAGTCAGTCACTTTAAGTATTTAAACCCTACACATCTAACAACTCTGAAATTATGTAAACCAATATTTTAAGGCTTTATGCTGCCTTTTATGTAACTACTGTATATCTTTCATTTATTTGATTGGCCAAGTCACCTTCTCTCCTATAAAAATCTTCTAAAGCTTGCTTCAGCTAAAGCCTCCACATTTCTTCAATATCTTTTCCATCATATCACAACAACAAATAGCTGGCAATAATTCAAAGGTTTCTGGATTCAACAAGGTCTTGGCATCTGTTCAACTTCAGAGTCGTGACCAGCAATCTGAGCAGGACAGCAGAGGGGTGACTGGTGAGCGGAGACTTCTGAGAGGATGATGGCTCCGTGACTGTGACTTAAACATACAAATCAGCTTGCTATATGAATAATAGAAATCTTGTGTTTCTCCAACACACATGTACAATACACACAGTGTCCTCACATGAAGGGGTAAAGTTCACGGTGCTCACAGTCAGCTATGTCACGCTGTTTAAATATCATGTGTGTAATGCAGCTTCCATGGGAAAAAGCGATGGCAAACAACCTTTGCCACTTAGATCTGAGTCACCACTACAGAACAGGAACGTTTTATTGACCAGAAATTTCGAACATTTACAAGCTGCAGCTTCTCCAGTGAGATTTAGTTTTCCTCAGTTAGTGAATCTGAGCTTTAGTTTTTATACTTACTGATTTAAGACATGAGGTGGTTTGTGCCACTGTTCCAGTAACCATTGCAGGACGTCTTTCCTTTTTTATCTCCTACTGTAAAATTGTGACTCCCCAGTACAACAGAAATTTTTGTTACATGTCTAATGTGTAGCAAGAAGTCTTGCGAGGTGAGCGGGCATAGGGCCCATGTCGGTTAAGACAGTTACTGTTAACAGAGGTGAAACAGGAGATCATAAGTCAAGGGCAAAAAATCCTGCAAAAATCATTCAATCAGAACAAAACTGCAAAATGCACATAATTGTGGGCTATATTAATCATATATTCCATAACCTACATATGTTGAAGCATGTGGGAATGTTTGGTGATTACATATGTAAGGCGACTTCACACCTCAGAAAGGACAAAGACTCTCAACCGCCAGTGAAGAACAAAGACGTTCCCAGACACTGCGGTGGAGACCGGAGGAGCTGCCCTCACCCCCCAGGGCCATGAGGAGGAGTACGAAGACAATGGGGGAGATTAAGATAATGAGGGATGTCAGCTTTTGATATGCATGTCTTTTGTTATGTGCAAGTATAAGTTCATAGAGCCGAAAGTGTTCCGGCCTCTTTTTCCTTCTTCTGCTGCTGCACTAGGATGAGACTTGTTAGAGGAGCTGATAATAAACTTTGGTTTATATATCACATCGCCTCGTTCTTCCAAGCTCTTCTACACTGGTGACTCTTACGCGAGAATGGACCAGAGGCGTTCCCCCGCGATCGACTCATCTGTGGCGACCCAGGCAGACGCCGGCGCCCATGCAGACAGGGGAACAGATGGACGACGTTCCCCCACGGCAGAAGTGATAGAGAGGGCTCAACCGAGCACCAGCGCCGCTGAGAGAGCCGAAGCAAGGCACTCTCATCCTGCGGACACATCAGTGACGGTCTACACAAACACCGTCACCGTCAACCTGCCGGACTTCTGGCAGGAAGACCCCGCCTCGTGGTTTCAACAAGCTGAAGCCCAGTTTGCACTTGCGGGCATCACGGCTGACGATACAAAGTTCTATCACATCGTCGCCAAACTCAACGCCGCCACTTCGAGATGTGCGCGGAGCATAATCCAGCGGCCGCCGGCCCAGGACAAATATGAAGAACTGAAAGCGACCATCGTCGCAAATTACGTCCCCTCAGCCGAGGAGAGAGCCGAGAGGATCTTGGCGGTCTACGGCCACAGAGGATGCAGACCCAAGGCCCTCATGGAGGACTTGGCTGCACGGTGGCGCAGTGGTTAGCACTGCGGCAGCACAGTTTACCCTTGGCCGGGGGATTGTGGGGATCGTGGGATCGTGGGTTCGATCCCAGCCCCCGACCAACAGTGATCTGTGTGGAGTTTGCATGTTCTCCCCGTGTTGCGTGGGTTTACTCCGGGATTTCTCCGGTTTCCTCCCACATGCCAAAGACATGCATGTTAGGTTAACTGGCTGTTGAAAACTAAATTGTCCGTAGATATCCGTTTCCTATAGGCCCTTAGAATAGAGGGTTAGTATTAATGAAAGCGCTTTGAGTGGTCTCTGTGACTAGAAAAGCGCTATATAAGTGCAGGTTAGTTAGTTAGTTAGTTAGACTTGCTGCAACTTAAAGAAGAGGACAATGACAACTTCCTCTTCCATTTCATATTCCTCAGTACGCTGCCGCCACACATGAGAGGGACGCTGGCCAACATGCGATGCAGCACCCAGCAAGACTTCCGCACGCTAGCTCACGAAGCTCAACGGCTCGTCAACGCCTGCAAGGAGCAGACACCCACAGCAGCATCCGCAGACCTCAACACTGACGTCCGGAGCCACGAGGAGCCACAAATCACTGAGCAGAGCCAGCCCGCGGTGACAGCGACACGCCCAGGACGCAACAGACGGAGCAACGTTTGTTATTACCACCACTGCTTCGCCGAGAAGGCTTAAAAATGCGTTCCCCCCTGCAAATTCACAATTTCCGGAAAACGCCGAAGCCGAGAGCCGTTAACAGCGGCGGTTCTCGGCGAAAAAAGCAAGCTTTTATATGTGACGGACGGACACACCAGCAAGCGGTTCCTTATCGACACGGGAGCTCAACTAAGTTTTGTCATGCCCTCCCAAGCAGACCGGGCCATGGGCCCCCGGGGCAATGGAGCGGTGGCAGCCAACGGCTCCATCATTGACACTTTTGGTGAAAAGAGCCTGCACCTCTGCATCCACAGCCGCAACTACAGATGGACATTTGTTGTAGCGGCGGTGAGTTTTAACTTGTTGGGCGCAGATTTTTTGTGTGCACATAGGTTATTAGTGGATCTAGCGAACAGGCGCTTGGTTAATGCACTGTCCTTTGCTTCTATTCCCTGCTCAGCCCGGCTTTCTCCACCACCTGTGCAGGCTACCGTCACCACAGCAGGAGGTAAGTTTGATCAACTCCTCACCCAATTTCCAGCACTCACAATTCCCAAATTCTCAGCCACAGTGGCTAAACACGGGGTTGAACATTTTATTCCTACAACGGGCCCACCCGTATTTGCCAAAGCTCGGCGCTTAGACGCGGCCAAGCTCGCCATAGCTCGGGACAAGTTTACCACCCTTGACAAATTAGGCATTATTAGACGCTCGAAAAGCTCCTGGGCCTCACCACTTCACATGGTTCCGAAATCCGACGGTTCTTGGAGACCGTGCGGCGATTACCGCAGATTAAACAATGCGACAGCGCATGACCGCTACCCAACTCCTCACATTCAGGATTTTTCACTGCACCTGGCGGGTGCGCGCATTTTTTCAAAAATAGATCTGGTCCGCGGTTATCATCAAGTCCCAGTTCGAGCAAAGGACATTCCTAAAACAGCTGTAATAACCCCTTTCGGCCTTTTTGAATTTTTGCGGATGCCTTTCGGCCTCAAAGGCACGGCTCAAACCTTTCAGCGGATGATGGACGCAGTATTACGCGACCTCCCTTTTGTTTACGTCTACCTCGACGATATGCTGGTAGCCAGCCCGTCTGAGGAAGAACACGAGCAGCATCTCACTATGGTTTTTCAGAGGCTAGAAGAGCACGGGTTAATAATCAATCCAGCCAAATGCAAATTCGGTGTGTCACAAATTGATTTTTTAGGACACAGAGTTTCTCCGAAGGGGGCAGTCCCACTTCCAGACAAAGTTCACGCGATAAAAAGTTTCCCACGGCCACAAACGGTCAAATCGCTGCAAGAATTTTTAGGAATGGTTAATTTTTACAACCGTTTCCTCCCCCACGCAGCTCAGCTCATGCAGCCCCTATATGACGCGCTCAGAAAACAGAAAGCTTCCAACGCGGTCGAATGGACCCCGGAGCGCGAACACGCCTTCGCGGAAGTAAAAAGCGCCCTAGCTAATTGAAAAAATAATCTCAAAACAAATCATATTGAATCCTAAACTGTTTTTGTTGGGTCTGTACCCAGAAAAGCATAATTTTAATAAAAGTGAAAGAACATTCATAGACCTCAGTTTGCTTAATGCCAAAAAATGTATTGCACTATTATGGGAAAAGACTCATAGACCAGATGTGACTCAGTGGTTAAGACAGATGTTAACAAACCTTCCATTAGAAAGAATAACATATATACTGAAATCAAAGGAAATTGTGTTTGAGAATATATGGAGACCTTTTATTGATTATGTAAAAAATTTAAACATAACTCTTGAAGAAGAAGGTGAATGATGTGTGTGGACCTTGTAAATTCCAAACTGGTGAACATAATATGTATACTTATGTATTGGATTGTCTAGACTAAACAGAGGAGCATTGTTGAAGACTTGATTTTGTTGGTGGTTGTTGGTGTTTTTAGTGCATTTTTTTTTTGTAGTACTTTAGTGTTAGTGTTTGATTGTTTGTATCATGTTTGTTAAAAAAAAAAAGGTTCAATAAAGATATTGTGGAAGAAAAAAAAGCGCCCTAGCTAATGCCACATTGTTAGTTCACCCTGATCCCTCGGCCCGCATTGCGCTAACCACAGATGCTTCGGACCTGGCTATAGGGGCAGTTGTAGAACAACATGTCAGCGGAATCTGGCAACCTTTGGCATTCTTCAGCAAATCGCTAAACCAAACCGAGCGTAAATACAGCACTTTTGACAGGGAGCTGCTAGCGCTTCATTTATCCATCCGCCACTTCCAGTTCTGGTTATAAGGGCGGAGTTTCACGGCTTTTGTAGACCACAAACCGCTCACCTTTGCTATGGCTAAAATTTCCGAACCGTGGTCAGGCAGGCAACAAAGACAGCTGGCTGCGATTTCAGAGTTCACCACAGACATTCGACATGTGGCAGGCAAACTTAACGTGGTAGCAGACTGCCTCTTTCGCGCTGTGACATCGTCAGAGCGCGAGGAGACAGATTATACTACCTCAGCCGCGGAACTCTTCACCAACGCGGACACATACGCGGCCCCAATCCATGCAGGGATAGATTATGCAGCCATGGCAGAGGAACAAAGCAGTGACGCGGACGTGCGCGCACTCTTGTCTGGACCAACAGGGTTAAGGCTGGAGGAAAGGGGTTTACGCGACGGCGTAAACCCCTTTCGGGTTTCGACGGCATGCGATATCTCAACCGGCCGACCTTGCCCATTAGTCCTAGCTACATGGCGCCGCCGTATCTTCGACTCAATTCACTCCCTCGCGCACCCAGGTGTGCGCGCTTCGGTTAAAATGGTCGCCGAAAAGTTTGTGTGGCCTGGCCTGCGCAAAAACGTAAAAGAATGGGCAAAAACTTGCATTTCTTGTCAGCGCGCCAAAATACACAAACACACAAAAGCCCCTCTGGAGCCTTTTCCAATCCCTGCTAGAAGGTTCGACCACGTTCATGTCGACCTCGTGGGACCACTACCTTCCTCCCAAGGTTTCACACACCTGTTAACAATGATAGACCGCACCATGTGCTGGCCAAAGGTAGTCAACAGTCAGTCAACAGTCAACAGTCAACAGTGATCTGTGTGGAGTTTGCATGTTCTCCCCGTGTTGCGTGGGTTTACTCCGGGATTTCTCCGGTTTCCTCCCACATGCCAAAAACATGCATGTTAGGTTAATTGGCTGTTCTAAATTGTCCCTAGATATTTGTTTCCTATAGGCCCTTAGAATAGAGGGTTAGTATTAATGAAAGCGCTTTGAGTGGTCTTTGTGACTAGAAAAGCGCTATATAAGTGCAGGTTAGTTAGTTAGTTAGTTAGTTAGTCCCTCTGGGGACAACCACAGCGGAGGAAGTCGCTCGCGTTTTTTTGACAAACTGGGTGGCACGTTTCGGCGTCCCATCGGACATCACGTCCGACAGGGGGCCTCAATTTGTCTCAGAGCTTTGGTCAGCCATGTCCAGCAGCTTAGGGGCAACAATTCACCGCACCACCGCTTATCACCCTCAGGCTAATGGGTTATGCGAGCGTTTTCACAGATCTTTAAAGGCCGCCCTCAGAGCCTCACTAACAGATACAAATTGGGTAAATAAACTTCCCTGGGTTTTATTGGGGTTGCGTGCTGCGCCCAAAGAGGATCTAGATGCCTCCCCAGCAGAATTAGTTTTTGCACAACCTCTCAGGCTCCCAGGTGAATTTTTACCAGAGAACCCAGAGCCAGGGCATTTTCCAGCCCCGAGGTTTTTAGGCAGCAACGGACCGGACTCTCTCCCCGGACCAGCACATCACTCTTTTCCACAGGTTTTTGTCCCCCAAGCTCTAAAAAACGCTGAATTCGTTTTTGTTAGGCATGAAGCTTTAAAACCAACTTTCCGCCCACCATACGATGGGCCATTCAGAGTGCTGGAACCTGGTGATAAACACTTTGTGCTTGATTTTGGGGACAGAAAAGAAACAGTCAGCATTGACAGACTTAAACCTGCCTTCTTGTTGAGAGACGAGCCTGCACAGTTGGCGAGAGCACCTCGGCGGGGTAGACCCCCCAAGAGAAAAGACTCAGCCCCCCTGCAGGGAACAAATAATCACTCTCCTCCCCAAGCTGCAGATTCCTTACAGGAAGGTCCCAGCAGGACGCTCAAGCGGACCCACAGCAGATTCGGGAGAAGATTAAAACCCAGACAGCACAGGGACTGATGCAAACTACTCAACAGTTGTTCACTAATTGTGCTGTAACAGTTTAGGACTGACTTGTGATTTTACTATGCTGTTATAATTACCACTGAACTCTCTTAGGAGCATGGCTGCTGGAAAGTTTCTTCTGTGGCAAGAGGTGTAGCAGTTAGTATGTCATAGTAATTATCTTAAACTGTGAATTTTTCTATTGTCCTTTTCTTAGTCGTTTGGGGGGGGGCTGTGGGCTATATTAATCATATATTCCATAACCTACATATGTTGAAGCATGTGGGAATGTTTGGTGATTACATATGTAAGGCGACTTCACACCTCAGAAAGGACAAAGACTCTCAACCGCCAGTGAAGAACAAAGACGTTCCCAGACACTGCGGTGGAGACCGGAGGAGCTGCCCTCACCCCCCAGGGCCATGAGGAGGAGTACGAAGACAATGGGGGAGATTAAGATAATGAGGGATGTCAGCTTTTGATATGCATGTCTTTTGTTATGTGCAAGTATAAGTTCATAGAGCCGAAAGTGTTCCGGCCTCTTTTTCCTTCTTCTGCTGCTGCACAAGGATGAGACTTGTTAGAGGAGCCGATAATAAACTTTGGTTTATATATCACATCGTCTCGTTCTTCCAAGCTCTTCTACAATAATCAGTGAATATCAAACCCCGGTACCAAGTTTCAAAACATATGGAACAAAACTGTAGGAGGACTTGATTTCACAAAACGGGTACCTTTTGTGGGACAGATGACTGGAAGCACATCACCATAACATAATAAATTACAAAAATAAAAACTGTCCTGGCTTAACAACTTTTCCAGCAGACATCATGCATTTCCAACTCTCTAGTCATCAGAGAAAGAAAGTGTTTTATCCTTGTTTTTGTATTTATTGCTATGCTATGTCTATCATCAAATGACTATTAGCAGTCTTAAGAATGTACCATTTAAAAAAAAAACCTTGAAAGTAAGTATCTATCAGGGAAGTTCCCAAGCCAGCGGACATCTATATATATAAAAAAGGGATTCTGCTATGTATGTATGTATGTACAGCGGGGAAAATAAGAATTGAACACAACATTTTTCTCAAACATATTTCTGATGGAGCCATTGACCTGAGATTTTCACCAGATATCAGTAACAACCCAAGCAATCCATACATACAAAGAAATCAGGGCAACTGTGTTCACAAAACAAGTTATATTTAATAAAGTGGAACGACACAGGGAATAAGTATTGAACATGCTTGGTGAAATTCATTTAATATTTAATAGAAAAGCCTTTGTTGGTAATAACATCTTCCAGATGCCTCCTGTATGGAGAAACTAGGCACAGGCATTGCTCAGGAGTGATTTTAGCCCATTCTTCCACACAAACTGTCTTCAGATTTTGAAGGTTTCATGGGTGTCTTCTATGAACCCTGATCTGCAGTTCGTTCCATATATTTTCAATTGGATTCAGGTCAGGTGACTGACTGGGCCATTCTAGCAGCTTTATTTTCATTCTCTGGAGCCAGTCGAGAGTTTCCTTTGCTGTATCTTTGTGATCATTGTCTTGCTGAAATGTCCACCCTTGTTTCATCTTCAGCATCTTGGCAGATGGCAACAGATTCTTATCTAGGATGTCTCTATAAATCTGTCCTTCATCTTTCCTTCAATTATATGAAGTCTGCCTGCACCATGTACTGAAAAACACCCCACACCATGATGCTCCCACCTCCAAACTTCACTGTTGGTACAGCGTTTTTGGGCTGATGTGCAGTGCCATTTCTTCTACAAACACAGTGTGTTGTGGCATCCATAAAGTTAAATTTTGGTCTCATCTGACCAGACTATATGCTCCCAGTATTTTATTGGCTTGCCCAAATGTTGTGCAGCAAACTTCAAATGAGCTTCAACATGCTTTTTCTTCAGCACTGGAGTCTTGCAAGGTGAGCGGGCATAGAGCCCATGGCGGTTGAGTGCTTTAGTGATGGTTTTCTTTGAAACAGCAGTACCAGCTAACTCCAGGTCTTTCTGGAGCTCTCCACGAGTGGTCTTTGGCTCTTGGATAACTCTTCTGATAATTCTTTTGACCCCTCTGTCAGAAATCTTACGAGGAGGTCCTGGTCATGGCCGGTTTATGGTAAAATGATGTTCTTTCCACTTCCAAATGATGGCTCCAACAGTGCTCACTGGAACATTCAGCAGTTTAGAAATGCGGCTGCAACCAATGCCATTGTTGTTTTGCAATAATAAGGTTGTGAAGGTCTAGAGAGAGCTCTTTGCTTCTACTCATCATGAGTTCTTTGTGGTGTGGCAATCTGATATTTACAGACCTTTTAAAAGGCTATCAGTCAGGACTTAACCAGCTGAAATTAATTTACACTGACGCGGGATGGGATGGCTTCCTAAATTCTGATGGGTTTTAGCTGGTTTCTTGGCTTTCTATGTCTTTTTGCACCTCTTTTTCTTCATGTGTTCAATACTTATTCCCTGTTATAAGATAAGATAAGATAAGATAAGCCTTTATTAGTCCCACAACGGGGAAATTCCAGGATTGCAACAGCACAGGGATAGCAACACTCAGAGCAACAATCAGAAGGCAAGAAAAAACAAGCAAGCAAGAGCAGCTAATATACATATGTACATATTACTATAAAATATATATATACACACACACACACACAGACACAGTGCAGAGCATTGTAGCTGGATGGAATAAATATATGAATATATGAACACACAGTGCAGAGCATTGTAGCTAGATGGAATAAATATGTAAATATATAAACACCCACAGTATGAAGCATTGCAGCTAGGTGGAATAAATATGCAAGTATATAAACACACACAGTGCGGAGCAATGTAGCTAGATGGAATAATATGTAGATATATAAAAACACAGTGCGGAGCATTGTAGCTAGATGGAATAAATATATAGATATATAAATATAAACACACCCAGTGCAGAGCATTGTAGCTAGATGGAATAAATATGTAAATATATAAACACACACAGTGCAGAGCATTGTTGCTAGGTGGGATGAAACAGCATAACCGTCTATTTAGTTATCCTACATGGTATGATTATGTGCCCATACATATTCTCACCCTCCATAGCGACCGGTATGTTCCTAGTTGTATGCCGGAGAGGACCATTGTGTAAGTCTATTGCATCTTTTGCATTCAAAAAAAAAAAAAAAAAAAAAAAAAAAAAAAAAAAACTATTAGTTTGTTACGTCTTTTTGCTATCTCTGCGAGCAGCCCTGCTTAGGTTGTACAGTCTGACAGCCGTTGGTAGGAAGGACCTACGAAACCTCTCGGTTGTGCACCTGGGATGATGTAGTCTGCTGCTAAATGAGCTCCTCAGTGCATCCAGTATGTCCTGCATAGGGTGGAACTCGGACTCCAGCAGAGATGACAGTTTAGCCACCGTCCTTCTCTCTCCTATCTCCTCCATCGGATCAAGGCGTTGCCCCAGGACAGAGCTAGCTTTCTTAATCAGTTTGTTCAGTCTCTTCCTATCGGCTGCAGTAATGCCACTGCCCCAGCAGACCACTCCAAAAGTGATGGCTGATGCCACCACCGTGTCATAGAATGACTTCAGCAGCGCCCCTTGTACACCAAAAGACCTGAGTCTCCTCAGCAGGAACAGCCTGCGCTGTCCCTTCTTGTAGAGTGTGTCAGTATTGTGTGACCAGTCTAGTTTATTGTTCAGATGAATACCCAGGTACTTGTAGGATGTCACCATCTCGATGTCTGTTCCCTGTATATTTACTGGTGCTGTGAGGGGCTGCCCATGCCTGCGGCAGTCCACCACCAGCTCCTTAGTTTTCCTCGCGTTGATCTGGAGGCAGTTCCGATGGCACCAGTCCACAAAGTCCTGGATAAGCCCTCTGTACTCAGCTTCATCTCCGCTGGAGATGAGACCAACGATCGCAGAGTCATCAGAGAACTTCTGTAGATGGCAATGTGTTGTGTTGTGTGAGAAGTCCGCAGTATAAAGAGTGAACAAGAAGGGAGCCAGCACCGTTCCCTGGGGGGCCCCCGTGCTACTGATGATCGTGTCGGAAACACAGTCCCGGGTTCTCACAAACTGAGGCCGGTTCGTGAGGTAGTCCAGGATCCATGATGACAGGTGCTGGTCCACCCCTGCGCGCAGCAGCTTGTCCTTCAGGATCATCGGTTGGATGGTGTTGAAAGCACTGGAGAAGTCAAAGAACATGATCCTCACCATATTCACGGGCTTCTCCAGGTGGGACAGAGAACGGTGAAGGAGGAAGATCACCGCATCCTCCACCCCAATGCCATGCTGGTAGGCGAACTGGAGTGGATCCATCGCTGGTTCCACCAGGGGGCGGAGATGAGCAAGGAGCAGTCTCTCCAGGGTCTTCATAAAGTGGGACGTCAAGGCCACCGGTCTGAAGCTGTTCAGGTCTTTGGGGTGGGAAGTTTTTGGTACAGGTACCACACAAGATGTTTTCCACAGCTGTGGTACCCTCCCCAGTTTCAGGCTCATGTTGAAGATATTCGTCACAATCCCACACAGCTGGTCTGCACAGGACTTGAGGAGCTTTGCGCTGATGCCGTCCGGTCCCGACGCCTTCCTCGCCTTGATCTTCCTCAGCTCCGTCCTCACCTGGGTCTTGGTCAGGGTCAGGATGGGGGGCTGTGTGTTGGGAGTGGGGGGGGTGTCGGTGGAGTGGGGAGTGGGTAGCAGGACTTGATTTCTTAGAGGCAGCAGTGGTTGTTGTGCAGACAGGGGGGAGGGCGGTTGGTCAAATCTATTGAAAAACAGATTCAGGTTGTTCGCCCACTCCCTGCCCCCCGTGGCCTGGGGGGAGGTATTCTGGAGCCCCGAGATGGTTTTGAGGTTTCTCCAGACCCCGCTGATGTCGCTCTGTTGCAGCTTGTCCTCCATCTTCTTCCTGAAGCTGTCCTTGCCTTCTCTGATCTTTCTCCTCAGCTCCCTCTGTACGGACTTCAGCATCTCCCTGTTCCCCGACCTGAAGATCCTCTTCTTCTCTCTCAGAAGTGTTTTTATCTCAGGGTTGATCCAGGGTTTGTTGTTTGAGTGACGCCGTATGGTCTTGGTGGGAACGGATTTGTCCACACAGAAGCTGAGGTAGCCCGTGAAGGTGTGAATGAGGCCATCGATGTCCTCACCATGTGGATCGCAGAGCTGCTTCCAGGCAGTGGCTTCAAAACAGTCCTTTAGAGTGTCCATTGTCTCCTCAGACCATAACTCCACAGTGTGCATGGCCGGAGGTTGTCTGTGCACTAGGGGTTTGTACACCGGTCGGAGATGAACCAAGTTGTGATCCGATCTCCCAAGTGGGGGGAGTTGTGATGAGGTGTACGCCTCCTTAGTGTTTGCGTAGAACAAATCCAGTGTTTTATTGTCTCTAGTGTGGCATGTGACATACTGGGTGAAAGTGGGCAGAATGGGAGACAGTGAAACGTGGTTGAAATCGCCTGAGATGAGGAGAAGAGCATCTGGGTGTTCTGTCTGCAGCCTGCTGGTTACTGAATGGATGACGTCACGCGCTGTCCCAGCGTTCGCCGTCGGATTTGCATAAACAACAATGCAGATCACGTGTGAGTGTTCTCTCGGGAGATATGTAGGCCTCATGCTAACAGCTAGCAACTCAATGTCTTTGCTGCAGTGTCGTTGTTTAACAGTGATATGTCCCGGTCTGCACCAGTTGTTGTTAACATACATGATCACTCCACCGCCCCTAGTTTTGCCACTCTCTGGTGTTCGGTCAGCTCGTATCGTGTGAAAACCCTCCAGCTCAATGTTAGCATCTGCTGCTAGTTCAGTTAGCCACGTCTCAGTAAACAAAAGGAGAGAGCACTCCCGGTAAGTGCTATCATAACGGGAGATAGCCGCTAGCTCATCTAACTTTCCCAGTATCGACCGTACATTTCCCATGACAACAGATGGAAGGGAGGGTCTGTACCTTATATTTTTTGTCCTCCGCCTTACTCCAGCCCGGCAGCCACGGCGTTTTCGCCTCAGTTCTCTCGGTATGTCGAGTTTTTCCAGTGGGACCGGGTGGCGGTTAAATGCTAGCAGCTCTTCCCTGTTATATCGTACGTATCCTGCTATAAACAGTGGCTCCGTCCACCGGCTCAGGAGACATTTGGGATGATCTGTGTGTCCGTGATATAAGTGGGGTGAAAAAAAAAAGTGATCAAAAGAGAGAGGAAGGGAAAAAAAACTCGGAATCGAGCCGCTGTTGCAAAAGGCAGCCGACTGGTGTGGCGCCGAGAGGAGAAAAAAATCATTCGTTGGTCATTCGTTGCTGCCAAGTACCGACAAAATCAGGATGCCTGAACCGGCCAAGTCTGCGCCCAAGAAGGGCTCCAAGAAAGCCGTGACCAAAACCACCGGTAAAGGAGGCAAGAAGAAGAGGAAGACCAGGAGGGAGAGCTACGCCATCTACGTTTACAAGGTACTGAAGCAGGTCCACCCTGACACCGGTATCTCCTCCAAGGCCATGAGCATCATGAACTCCTTTGTCAACGACATCTTTGAGCGCATCGCCTCCGAGGCCTCTCGTCTGGCCCACTACAACAAGCGCTCCACCATCACCTCCAGGGAGATCCAGACCGCAGTGCGCCTCCTGCTGCCCGGTGAGCTGGCCAAGCACGCCGTGTCTGAGGGAACCAAGGCTGTTACCAAGTACACCAGCTCCAAGTAAACTCCTGACTACACTCATATCAGGTATTGCCAGGTATTCGTTATTCCACTTTATCAAATATAACTTGTTTTGTGATCACAGTTGCCTTGATTTCTTTGTATTTATGGATTACTTGGGTTGTTACTGATATCTGGTGAAAATCTCAGGTCAATGGCTCCATCAGATGATGTGTTCAATGCTTATTTTCTCCACTGTATGTGGCAGAAACTTTGTCCCCCTAACTCAGAAGTCACTTGACCATGGGCTCTCATCTCTTCCATGGTGATGCTACAACACCTGAAGAGAAACCCTGACATGGTTTCACTGACCGCTTCCAATCCAATCCAACTTTATTTATAATGCACTTTAAAAACAACCACAGCTGACACAAAGTCCTGTACATAAAAACATAAGCTATAAAAACCATAAAATACAACTAAAAAATACAATGCAGCACAAATAAATAGTAATCATAGAATAAAAGCAACAAAAGCAAGTAAAATCAATGTCTCAAACTGGGTCAAAAGCCAAAGAATAAAAATGGGTTTTAAGAAAAGTTTTAAAACTGGACAGTGAAGAGGCCTGTCTGATGGACAAAGGCAGATTGTTCCACAGTTTAGGGGCAGCAACAGAAAAAGCTCTGTCCCCTCTGCGCTTCCTCATCGATTTTGGTATGTCTAGGAGCAGCTGATCAGCTGACCTGAGAGACCGAGCACGGGTGTAAGGATGAAGGCACTCAGAGAGGTAAGGTGGGGCAGGGCATTTCATGATTTAAAAACAAATAAAAGAATTTTAAAATAAACCCTAAAGTGTACAGGCAGCCAGTGGAGGGAAGCTAAAATGGGTTGACCATCGCTTGACCATAAAAGAGGTCAAAGGTGACTTTTTTTAATAGACCTTTACCGGTGGAGGTGTATGCTGTGGGAAGAATCAAGCGCACCTGACACAGTTGGTGAAGTTGAGGATCCGCGGATCTCTCTCCACAATACAGGCATTGTGGACTGACGGGGCAACAGAAGTACAAGATACAAATGTGTTTGTGCATTACCAAAATGGCTTTCTGCTGTGTCCAGTAACCTCCATTCAAATTGTGTCAAGAGAGGCGAATGGACAAGAGCAGATAACAACTTCTAATACAATCACTGCAACAGAGAAAAAAAAGACGTGACACAAATCTGTATGTACATCCGCTGCCGTCATCTAATTTAACAGTGTATATAATTATTAGGGTTAGGACGAGTCATACAAATGTTCTGTGTCTGCTAACTTCCTCACTATTCTTTTGAATTTGGACTGGTCTTTATCCCACTTGCTTTGTAAGTGTGAGAAACATGAACGACACAATTAGGTCTGATTAAAAGTAATGTGTTTAAACAGTATTAACAGCATACTGATAGAGTGTGTGAATTAACGTGGATTAAAATGTTTGTAAAAACATCCAGGAAAATTTCTTTTTTTACATTCATCCATCTATCACCAAAACCTTAAAATGGACCAAAAAAACAGATTCTCTTCCAACAAAAACATTAAATAAAATTGGATCACTGTCCAGGTCTACAGAAAAAATTAACTATTACATACTAACTAACTACTAACTAACCTGCACTTATATAGCGCTTTTCTAGTCACAAAGACCACTCAAAGCGCTTTCATTAATACTAACCCTCTATTCTAAGGGCCTATAGGAAACATATCTAGGGACAATTTAGAACAGCCAATTAACCTAACATGCATGTTTTTGGCATGTGGGAGGAAACCGGAGAAATCCTGGAGTAAACCCACGCAACACGGGGACAACATGCAAACTCCACACAGATCACTGTTGGTCGGGGGCTGGGATCGATCCCACGATCCCCACAATCCCTCGGCCAAGGGTAAACTGTGCTGCCGCAGTGCTAACCACTGCGCCACCGTGCAGCCCAACAAAACATACAACAAAAATTTAATCAGCATCCCTATGAACACTGCAAATTCACATGGAAAAGTAGCAGATTTATGAGAAAAAAAAAATCGGTAAGTTTGACAAACTTTTTAATTTACAAGAAAAAAAAAGCTAATTGGAGAAAAAAAATGCAAGTTTATGAGAGAAGTTACAACAAAGAAAAGTTACAAATTTATAAGAAAAGGTCAAATATGAGGGGACAAAATGTTGCACATTATGACAGACACAAATGGGAAAGTCTCATTTTTGAGACAAAAGCAGTAAATTTACAACAAAGAAATAGGAAGTTTCAGAAAAGAAATCAATTACACTAAAGCAAAACAGTAGTAAAAATTAAGGGACATACAAGAGTAAAACACTATATCATGAATGAAGACTAAAGTGATGCATTAAGTAAATGAGGTAAATGAATGTAAATTATGCCTACATGCTATTATCATCTCGTGGTGCATTTTACTTTGTGCAATAAAAAAAACTCGTGAAAAAATTGGTGGTTTAGCACTGTGGCAGCACAGTTTACCCTCGGCCGGGGGATCACGGGGATCATGAGATCGTGGGTTCGATCCCAGCCCCCGACCAACAGTGAGCTGTGTGGAGTTTGCATGTTCTCCCCGTGTTGCGTGGGTTTACTCCGGGATTTCTCCGGTTTCCTCCCGCATACCAAAAACATGTAGGTTTAGGGCGCTCGCGCACGCAGCGACCAGCAGCCGGTGGCTTGTCACCAGACTGCAAACCAAATCTACCTACGGGTACAAATAAGTAACAAAAAAAATAAAAAAAAATAAATAAATAAATTTCCCTGAATGCTACAAAACACAACACATTACCAACATTTGGAAACATCAGCTTTTTAAGTCATGCTAACACACGACATTATGTAATGCAGACATTGTCACATGTAGAGTGCTGTCTGGGAAAGGAACCAATTATATGGAAGGTCATCCCATTCAAAACGTTGCTACGATGTGTAGTTACATACACGTGTAGTTACATACACGTCAGGTCAACATAAGCTATATATTCACTACAGCCCAGCTGAACTCTGGGAGGAGCAGGGGTTGTCAGTAAGCAGGTTCTTGATATCACTGCTGTAGTGTCATCAAGACTAAAGACTACATGTCCTATTCACTGGGTATTGCTGCTAGTCCTCAGATAAAACTCTTTGGCCAAAAGCGCCTCTGTAGAGACTTGCATCTAGTAAAGACAACAAAGACTGACTCTACTGTGTTCTGTTGTTGTGAGCCAGTTGTCTGTAGTTTAACTGTTCGGGCTCACATCTAAATGATGTGAACAAACACAAACAGCAGGGGGTAAATTAATTGGTGGAGATGTGTGTTCCACTTGTGCTGAAACAAAGTAATAAACTAAATACTCATTTATTACCTAACTCAGTAATGTATAGCTGAGCCTAGGTAAGCATGTGCATGCTTAGGGAAAATTCTCTCCAAGTTATCCATTTACTTTTTGAAGGGAGGGTTATGGATTAAAGTTTAAGTATTAATTTGCCAGCACAGAAATGTATCAGTAGATAGCTGCAAACAAAGCCCTCACCCAAATGTAATGAAGCAGGTATAAGCCTGAAATACTGTATGCCAGTCTTAGTTTACAGTCAGACAATTACAGAAACATTTTCAATTCCCATTGGAGCAGGAGGATATATTTCAACATCTACACACATCCAGAAAACCAAACTAATCATAATTAGAGCAGAATTTAGATGCTTAACTGCTAGCACATGTGGATTTGTCACATCATGATGATAAAAGTCTGATTTTAATACCATGTCGTTTTGATAAATCAATTAAATGTATGTGTAATTTGTTCACATTTATCTGGATGAAGTTCGATTGGCATTATTTTTCTGCCCTTGTTATATAAGCTGAGTGAAAGCTGCGTTACACTGAATCAGATATAAAAGACTTGTTTCATATATTTTCTCTAAAGTGTTGCATAACTGCAACTAAATATAGACTGCAACATTATTTTGGAACATGCATCCTATAACAAAACCATCTAAAAGTGTAATCAATTTATCAATTAGTAATACAACTTTCCAACATTGGTGGCTCTGGCTTATGATGTAATGCAACTTAAACTTTTTAGTTGGGTTCTGCCATTTGATCACCATCTACAGACACACTCTCGGATGTGATTCAGCCCCACTGCTACAGAGAACTAGATAAGTGGATGAGAAAGTGGATGGAAAGACCAATTTAACTCATAATTTCCTGACATTTTCAGCAATTAAGAACATTATCTGCAGACTGAAAGAATAATTACACCGATGTCCTGGATGAAGAGGCGTTCAGAAATCATGCTGTTTGCTCTTGTTTGGCTCACAGACAAGGAGGGAGATGCACTGTAAATCACTGAGAGCCAACACACAGACTAACCTCATACCTGGCAGTGCAGTGAGTCAGCACCCCCACGGCTCTCTCTGCATGCCAACCACATATCCAGCTGATTTATAAGGTGTTACACAACATGAGTAGCCCGGCTATACTGAACACACTGAGAAGCTAATGTAAATGTTCAATAATGACTGGCAAAGTTAAAAAAATAAAAATAAAAAAAAAAGAATGATAATCACTTCAGAAATTTCATACTACCAAAGTCTCCAGGGAGGAACGACTGAGGTTCTTTGCATGTTTGGCCTCATGGAGACACCGATAAATGTGGAAATTCAGTTTTTCTCTGTTGGAAGCAGGGGAAAGGCAGGGGCTGCCTGCCTGTGTGATCATCTGGCTCTGCAGGAGGGAGTACAGTGGAAAATAGTCCCCATCGCTAATCCATGGCAGGCTAATTACAGCTTTGATGATCCCCTAAGCGTGTGCGTTGCCATTGGTGGGAGCAGGAAAACACGCCATTGGGCACAATACAGAGCTTTGGCTTGGAGACATCTCAGCATGCAAACAACTGGTGCAGATGTGGAACCAACTGAGAAGGATGTTCATTACTAATCATCTTAAGTAGTAATACTTTAAATAGCACATGTGCCCCCAACTACAGTAAACTGTTCACTGCATAAATGTCACAATATGATCCAAAGACACTGGATTACATAAGCTATCATTTAATATGCTGTGCAGCAGATGAAGCTCAACTCCTGGAGAAGGAGACACAGATTAAGTGGGTAACTGGGGTCTCTGTCTAAAATAGGCCGCAGTGCCGATGACAGCCGAGTCCCAAAACACATGGTGGCAGATATACAGCAAAGAGGAGAGAGGAGGAGGACAGCCGACGATGAGCAGCAGATGGCATGGAATTATCTGGAGCTTCAGCTCTTAATTTTTAACCTATTAAACTTTTATTTAGCATGTGTCTCCCCACTCCCATCAGTTTTCAATTTATAAGCCGACAACCAACACTTTAATTTACTGCTGTGCATGCATGTGTATCGAGGGAGGGACTAGCAACATGTCAATGTGTGTGAACAAAAAACTACTTGGCAGAGGACGGAGGAATCAACAAACCGCTGAAAACACAATGGAACCGCTGCAAGTGTGGACACTGCATCATCCAATAATGCATCATTTCACAAAGAATGAATCTGGAATGATATCCTCTCTGTATTCAAAAGCTCTTAATTGTTTTTTTGTTTTTTTTTCCGGATTTCTCAACGCGCTAACTCCAGCTAATCAATCTGATATATTGGATAGGAGTACCAATTAATGCTTTAAATATTCCCCATAGTAAAAGTATACATGAAAATGCTGTGTTGGTCCTGGACTCTGCAATACCCTTCCTGCTAAGATCTGGCTCTCTCTAACCCTTGACTCAGATCTGAAAAACTTAAAATATATCTTTTAGACTTGTAGTGGTGTAGTTTTAATGTGGTATACTATTCATTACTCTCAGGAAATTAATTTATAAGACTTTAACTCATATTTTTTTAATTTGTAGCAGTGATCATCTGCTGTTACAAGAGAATGTAATGTACATAGTACGTGTGTTGAAGGGCCTATTTGGTGCAAAACTGTGTTTTCTGTGTTTTATCCTAATAAAATATGGCCACTGGCCATTTAAATGCTCGCTTCACAAAGAAATACACACTGGCTTTGTGTTAAGCTCTTAAAGGTCCCACTCACTGCACACTTACCACATTTTGACAGCTCCCACACATCTGAATTAAATGTTTCACTGCATGTCTCTTTAACTCCACCCACCCTCTTACATGACTATTGCTAATCTTAGCTGGCTAGCTCCTAGCTCGGGTAGCGAGCCTGAGCCAACTAACATGAATTTGATTTAAAGAATGAATAAAACAATGCTTCACTGGTGGACAGCGGTGTGTGCTTTCAGTGGCTGATGGGATATATAACCGGTCCCTGGAGTACAATAAGCACAGAAACATTCATGAAAGAACGATTTAAACTGCTACCCAAGCTAATGTTAACATGCTGCTGTAGCATCACAGCGAAAATATAACAAAATAAGCCGGAATGCTGCAAAATATATTATCGGCTGTGGAGTAGTGAACTAGGTGGAAACAGGGATGTGTATTAGGGTGACTGAAATCTAAAGAAAATAACAATACAAATTGCGCTTGGTAAGCCAACTCCGTAGTTCTGAAGCAAACATCTTGGCTGGGCTTCCAGACCATCTATGTGTGCAGACATGCTATGCTGGCCAATAATAGAGCAGCAGCACGTGTCAAGTATGGGCTTACCTTTTCTTGACGTAAAGGAACAAACCTTGAGTTTATATGGATAATCGGACATGTGTGTTTTTTTTAAAGAGAAGTGAGTTTTGATGCTTTTTTTTTTGATAATCACGTGACCAATAGATGCATTTCAGAAGGTTAAAACGTCCAAAGACAATTTTTCCGTAGACTGCACTTTTACGACATCACAACCCACGAAACCCTGACCATACTCCCTAGTTGTGATATGCGTTCGCAAAATAAATAAATAAAAATTCATATGAAGATTCACCTTATCGTGGTGGGGGGGTTTGCGTGCCCCAGTGATCCCAGGAGCTATGTTGTCCGGGGGCAATTTGCCTCTGATAGGGTCTCCCAAGACAAACTGGTCCTGGGTGAAGGGCCAGACTAAGAACGATCCAACAGACTCTCATGATAAATTGTATATCAAGGATTCAGTGTACCCCGCCCGGTATGGGGTTACCGGGGCCCCACCCTGGAGCCAGGCCTGGGGGAGGGGCTCGAAGGCTAGCGTCTGGTGGCCGGGTTTCCACCCATGGGACCCGGCTGGGCTCAGCCCGAAGGAGTTACATGGGTCCGCCCTCCAGTGGGTCCACCACCTGCAGGAGGGATCATGGGGGTCCGGTGCTATGTGGATTAGGTGGCGGTCAAAGGCGGAGACCTTGGCGGACTGATCCCAAGCTTTCTAAACTGGCCTTTGGTACGTGGAATGTCACCTCTCTGGTGGGGAAGGAGCCTGAGCTGGTGTACGAGGTTGAGCGATACCGGCTAGATATAGTCGGCCTCACCTCAACACACAGCTCCGGTTCCAGAACCAGTCTCCTGGAGAGGGGCTGGAGCTTGGCCTTTTCTGGAGTTGCCCCGGGCGAGAGGCGACGAGCAGGGGTGGGTATTCTTGTATCGCCCCACCTTGCTGCCTCTATATTGAAGTTTTCCCCGGTGGACGAAAGGGTTGCTTCCCTGCGCCTTCGGGTTGGGAAACGGGTCCTGACCATCATTTGTGCCTATGCACCAAATGATGTTTCACAGTACCCACCCTTTTTGGAGTCTGTGACTGGGGTGCTGGAGGGTACTCCTCCTGGAGACTCCATTGTCCTACTGGGGGACTTCAATGCGCACGTGGGCAACGACAGTGAAACCTGGAGGGGGGTGATTGGGAGGAATGGCCTGCCCGATCTGAACCCGAGTGGTGTTCAGTTATTGGACTTCTGTGCTAACCACAGTCTGTCTATAACGAACACCATGTTCAAGCATAAGGGTGTCCATATGTGCACCTGGCACCAGGACACCCTAGGTCGCAGGACGATGATCGATTTTGTTATCGTATCATCAGACCTGCGACCGTATGTCTTGGACACCCGAGTAAAGGGAGGTACAGAGCTGTCAACTGATCACCACCTGGTGGTGAGTTGGATCCGATGGCAGGGGAGGAAGCCATTCAGACCTGGTAGACCCAAACGTATAGTGAGGATGTGCTGGGAGCGTCTGGCTGAGGCCCCTGTCCGGGAGGTCTTCAACTCCCACCTCCGGAAGAACTTCATCCACATTCCGAGGGAGTCTGGAGACATGGAGTCTGAATGGGCCATGTTCTCCACCTCTACTGTTGAAGCGGCGGCCCAGAGCTGCGGCCGCAAGGTGGTCGGTGCATCTCGTGGTGGCAACCCCCGAACCAAGTGGTGGACACCAGTGGTGAGGGGGGCCATTAAGCTGAAGAAGGAGTCCTATCAAGCTTGGTTGGCTTGTGGGACTCCCGAAGCAGCTGAGGTGTACCGGCAGGCCAAGCGGAGTGCAGCTCGGGTGGTTGCTGAAGCAAAAACCCAGGTATGGGAGGAGTTCGGTGAGGCCATGGAACAAGACTTTCGGTCGGCTTCAAAGAGATTCTGGCAAACTGTTCGGCGGCTCAGGAGGGGAAAGCAGCTCCCCGTCCACACTGTGTATGGTGCGGATGGGACACTGTTGACTTCAATTGGGGATATCGTCGGGCGGTGGAAGGAATACTTCGAGGATCTCCTCAATCCCACTGATACGCCTTCCACAGAGGAAGCAGGGTTTGGGGACGAGGGGGATGACTCGCCTATCACAGGGGCTGAGGTCGCCAAGGTGGTTAAAAATCTCCTTGGTGGCCGGGCCCCGGGGGTGGACGAGATTCGCCCTGAGTACCTCAAGGCCCTGGATGTTGTTGGGTTGTCATGGTTGACACGCCTCTGCAACATTGCGTGGAGGTCGGGGGCAGTGCCTTTGGCATGGCAAACCGGGGTGGTGGTTCCTCTCTTCAAAAAAGGGGACCGGAGGGTGTGCTCCAACTTTAGAGGGATCACACTCCTCAGCCTCCCTGGGAAGGTCTATGCCAAGGTACTGGAGAGGAGAGTCCGGCCGTTGGTCGAACCTCGGATTCAGGAGGAGCAATGTGGTTTTCGTCCTGGCCGTGGCACATCGGACCAGCTCTTTACCCTCTCGAGAATTCTTGAGGGTTCGTGGGAGTTTGCCCAACCAGTTTACATGTGTTTTGTGGACTTGGAGAAGGCATTTGACCGCGTCCCTCGTGGATTTTTGTGGGGGGTGCTTCGGGAGTATGGGGTATCGGGCTTGTTGTTACGAGCTATTCGGTCTCTGTACGACCGTTGTGAGAGTTTGGTTCGTATTGCCAACACTTGGTCGGAGTCATTCCCAGTGAGAGTTGGACTCCGCCAGGGCTGCCCTTTGTCACCGATCCTGTTCATAATTTTTATGGACAGGATTTCTAGGCGCAGCCAGGGAATGGAGGGTGTCATGCTTGGTGACCAGAGGATCTCATCTCTGTTGTTTGCAGATGATGTTGTCCTGTTGGCTTCATCCAGCAATGACCTACAGCTCTTGCTGGGACGGTTTGCCGCTGAGTGTGAAGCGGCTGGGATGAGAATCAGCACCTCCAAGTCCGAGTCCATGGTCCTCAGTCGGAAAAAGGTGGATTGTCCTCTCCGGGTTGGGGACAGGCTCCTGCCCCAAGTGGAGGAGTTTAAGTATCTTGGGGTCTTGTTCACGAGTGAGGGGAAAATGGAGCGAGAGATCGACAGACGGATTGGAGCAGCAGCTGCAGTGATGCGGACGTTGTACCGGTCTGTTGTGGTGAAGAGGGAGCTTAGTTCTAAGACAAAGCTGTCGATTTACCAGTCAATCTACGTTCCTACTCTCACCTATGGTCACGAGCTTTGGGTAATGACCGAAAGAACGAGATCGCGGATACAAGCGGCTGAAATGAGCTTTCTCCGTAGGATTGCTGGGCTCACCCTCAGAGATAGGGTGAGGAGCTCAGTCATCCGGGAGAGGCTCAGAGTAGAACCGCTGCTCCTCCACATTGAAAGGAGTCAGTTGAGGTGGTATGGGCATCTGATTAGGATGCCTCCTGGACGCCTCCCACTTGAGGTGTTTCAGGTACGTCCCACTGGGAGGAGACCCTGGGACAGACCCAGGACTCGGTGGAGAGACTATGTCTCCCAGCTGGTCTGGGAACGCCTTGGTATCCCCTCTGAAGAGCTGGAGCAGGTGGCTGGGGAGAGGGAAGTCTGGGCTTCTCTGCTTGAACTCCTGCCTCCGCGACCCGGACCTCCGGAAAAGCGGTAGAAGATGGATGGATGGATGGATTATGGGTAATTATTAAGGAGCAGGTTGAAAAAGATTCTTTCAGACAGAACTTTACAGACAGCACTTTTCGAAGTCTGGCATCTGACACTATATAGGCCTTTTAGGATGTCTAAACTGGTCTTGTTACTTTAGCTACAATGCATTTCCCTCAACATTACAAGACTCATCATTTTAATTTCCCTTAATCAACTGTAATCCATATATTTTCTTAAGGAAATTTTCATAAAATTGAACAACTTCCGCTTGCATACACACACACACACATATACGTATATATATATATATACATATTTTTTTCAAAATAAAATGGTTTAAATAAATTATTTCAACGATTTGTCTGATTCAGCTTTCTTGGTAAACAGTGGAGATGTTGCACATGTATACAAGCATTAAATACCAAATGCAACATTGACTGTTTCAGGCGGTAAACACGAGCTGTTTCACCTTAAACAGTGAAAATGCAGCTAACCGAGAGGTCACGCGGCTCCGTTAGCCACCGAGTTACCTGCTAACAGCTAGCGGTCGGTGCGACGCTGCCACGAAAGCTCGAACCTGAGCGCCGACGTTAGCCACCTTAGCTCGGCTTGAATGTCGTTAGCACGCCCGGTAAGAGTCGGCAAGCTGATGGTGGACACCCTCCATCTCCCATCAGTCGTGACCAGGCCGAAAAGGCTGAGTGCTGGCAGCCTGGCTCCAGCCCAGAAAGCATCCTGCTTTGCTGTGTGGTCCCCGGTTAACTAAAGACAGCCAAAGCTGGTTTCGCCTGAGCCGACGTAGACTCCTTTCACCACCGGGTGGATGATGATGTTCCAAGTCAACAGCATACCTGGAAGGGGGGGGGGGGGGGGGAGTAAAGAATCCTGGATGTTTTGCCAGTTAAAGAGAAATAAAATACTCACTTGCGCCAGTAACGGTTACGAGAGCACCACAGAGGTGAGTCTTTCGGGAGGGGGAAACGAGGGCGCCGTTTTCCCGGTCACTCAGCTCTAGCTTCTTCCGTCAAACGGTCCCTCTTCCTCGGCGAGCAGCAGCAGTATTCTCCGCGTAATCTTGCCACACTGCAATGATGGTGCTGACTGCTGAGCCACCGAAACACACGATTGGCCGGTGTGAGCGGAACTCAGCGGGCTGTGGGAAGCGGCAGGCGCAGCGCGGAGCTCAGACGACCTGCAGGGGGCGCAACAGCCATGGGTGAAATCATGAGGACGCCGCCACACGACAGATCAGCAGCTTTGGCAAGCGCACCTCACTCTGTGGACGCCACGGGTGTGTCATGTGACCATGTGACACGAGCACAGCACACGAGGTCCAAATGCTAAGAATTGCTCTTGAGTCGCATCTTCACCTCTTAGTATTTTGCAAGAAAAATTGGAAAAGTGCAGCACTTTAGTGAAACATACGCAAAGGGAATAACATAATGCAAGAGTTTGCATGAGCTTGAAAGTCAATATTTAGGGTGACCACTGAGCACCTTCATTCTTCAACACAACCTGAATTCATTAGGCTTTCCTGTTACTAAATAAGGTGAATTTAGCCTATGTGTTTTATTTATCTCAGACTGTCATGACATTTTGAATATTATGCTCAAGTTTGCATGTTTTCAGACATTAAACTGAGAGTGACTTGTGATCTCTCGCAGTTCAGTACTAGTTAATTTATGTAAGAACTTTTTTTCCACAATATTTTTATTGAACCTTTTTTAACAAACATGACACGAACAAACACTAACACTAAAGTAATTTAAAAATAAAAGAAAAAAAATATATACTAAAAACACCAACAACCATTAACAAAAGCAAGTCAAACAATGCTCCTCTGTTTAGTCTAGGCAATCCATTACATAAGTATACATATTATACATTCACCAATTTGGAATTTACAAGGTCCGCACACATCATTCACCTTCTTTTTCAAAAGTTATGTTTAATTTCTTTACATAATCAATGAAAGGTCTCCATATATTCTCAAACACATTTTCCTTTGATTTCAGTATGTATGTTATTCTTTCTAATGGAAGGTTTGTTAACATCTGTCTTAACCACTGAGTCACATCTGGTCTATGAGTCTTTTTCCACAGTAGTGCAATACATTTTTTGGCATTAAGCAAACTGAGGTCTATGAATGTTCTTTCACTCTTATTAAAATTATGCTTTTCTGGATACAGACCCAACAAAAACAGTTTAGAGTTCAATATGAATTGTTTTGAAATTATTTTTTCAATTGTTATCCTCACCTCTTCCCAAAACATTCTAATTTTCCTACATTCCCATAAACAATGAAATAGGGTTCCTTTACTTTCCATACATTTTGTGCACGTATCTGGTATGTTTTTGTTATATCTATTTAACTCCACCGGTGTAACATACATCCGCATTAACCATTTAAAATGTATCAATTTAAGACGTACATTTATTGATTTGGTTTGAGCTTCTGTACAAGTCAATTCCCATTGTTCCTCTGAAATTTCAGTTTGCAGGTCTTCTTTCCAATAATTCATTCTTTTCTGTGAGTTTTCACTTGAGAATAGTGTCAATGAGTTATAAAACTCTGAAATAATACCCTTTCTCTTACTATCTTTCGTCAAAATTTTTTCCA
Organism: Pholidichthys leucotaenia; assembly: GCA_020510985.1. Lineage (NCBI taxonomy): Eukaryota > Metazoa > Chordata > Actinopteri > Cichliformes > Pholidichthyidae > Pholidichthys > Pholidichthys leucotaenia. The sequence goes on along the minus strand of CM035843.1, from coordinate 38,001,526 downwards.
AGGATGAATAAGTAGGTCAGGTGAGAACATTATTTTGATTTGATCGAATAAAATTCCTAAGCTGAAGATATTTAAAAAAGTGTTCTATTAAGATTAAATTTGACCCTCAGTTCTTCAAAAGACATTATGTTATCTGAACGTGACAAATATAAGTCTTGAATCTTTTGAATCCCTTTTAAATTCCATACTTTAAATACAGCGTCCGCTCTCCCTGGTGTAAAATATTGATTACCCCATATTGGGCTAAATTGTGACAATAACTGTGGTTCTTTTAAATATTTTTTGATTTCACACCATATTTTGATCATATGCTTTACAATAGGATTTTTAACTTGTTTCTGTAATTTTTTAGCCGAGTCTGAGTACCGTATACGAATAAGGGAAGAGGTAAAGGTAAATTGTATGATTCCATTTCAGTCCAGTGAGGGAGATCATTTGATGAAAAATAATATGTCATAGACCTCAGTTGTGCTGACCAGTAATACAACATAAAGTTTGGACATTTCAGACCTCCACGATCAAATGGTAAATATAGTAAGGACAGACGTAATCTAGCCTTCCTATTGTTCCATATAAATTCCACTAACTTTTTTTTAATTCTTGAGAATAGATCTGAAGGTGGTGGTAAAGGAATGTATTGAAATAAATATAGTATTTTGGGTAAAATATTACTTTTAAGTATATTAATTCTCCCGATCAACAACATTGGTAGTGACATCCATCTCTGAAGCAACTCATTAATATCTGTCATTAAGGCTTCATAGTTGGCACTGGCGACTGATTCTAGCTTAGGCACAATTTGAATTCCTAAATATTTAAACTGATTTACAACATTGAATTGATTTACCTCAGGAGCTGGGTGATTTCTCTGGGTCTCATTTAGCATTAATATTGAAGATTTAGTTTTATTTATTTTATATCCTGATATTTCCCCAAAGTTCTTTATTAAATTTAACAAGGTCGGAATTGATTTTTTAAGATTCGACATAAACAAAATTATGTCATCAGCATACAGGGAGATTTTATGTTCTGTTGGTCCTACTTTAATTCCATATATTTGTGGATGTAAATGTACTGCCATCGCTAAAGGTTCAATTGCCATAGTGAACAGTAAAGGTGAAAGTGGACAGCCTTGTCGACATCCTCTATTGATTTTTATCGATTTTGAGATATTGCTGTTTGTTAGGATTTCTGCTGTAGCATTATTGTATATTATCTGAACCCATTTTATGAAATTATTTCCAAGTCCAAACCTTTGTAGGACTTCAAAAAGAAAGGGCCATTCGACCCTATCAAGGCCTTTTCAGCGTCCAATGATAGGAGAGCTGTATCCGGTGCTTCTTTATTAGAATAGATAATATTAAATAGTCTTCTTACATTATGGAAGCCTTGTCTTCCTTATGTAAGAACTTTGAGTTTTTTATTGACAATTTCAAATAAAACAGAAAATCTGTCTTAATATTATCTTTCTCTTCTTTGTATGTATCCCTTACATGAAAGCTATTGATTGATTGATTGATTGATTGATTGATTGATCGACTGCAATAATCCCTCATTTGGATAATTATTTTTCTTCTCTTGAGGTACCTGTTATGTATGTAAATAGAAGGTATTAGTAAGATGGCGGCCGAGGTGGACGGGGAATGAGTAGGGGTGGTGAACTGCTGGTTTCCGGTGGTGACGCCACTCCGGGTATAAAGGATGTGGGTGGAAGAGGCCAGTCCTCTTTCGTCGTGGGATACCTGGCCTGTCGTAGAGTGCCGAACACCTGAGGGTATTGTACAAAGTATTTATAATAAAGCTCCGTAAACAGTAGTCGCTGTCTACTCGTTATTGCCTCAATTATGGATACAACAGTACCAATGAAAAGAAGTACATTTTAAGAAGATAGAGTAGGGATAATTTAAATCAGACTTTGATGTTAGTGCTTTGATGTTTTAGATGTTAGTGCAGTTCTACACGGCCATCATCGAGTCCATCCTCACCTCCTCCATAACTGTGTGGTATGCAGGAGCCACTGCCAGGGACAGACTAAGGCTGCAGCGCGTCGTGCGCACTGCTGAGAAGGTGATAGGCTGCGAGCTCCCATCTCTCCAGGACCTGTACATCTCCAGGACCCGGAGGCGTGCTGGCCGGATCATAGCCGATCCTTCACATCCTGGTCACGTACTGTTTGCTCCCCTCCCCTCAGGTAGAAGACTTCGGTCCATTCGGACTAAAACCTCCCGGCACATGAACAGCTTTTTCCCCTCTGCCATCAGACTGCTGAACATTAAGTGACTTTTTGACTCTCGTGCACTATGTACAGCAGCTCAACCAGACTCACGTCATTCATCACTGTTTTCTGTTGCATTATCAACTGCACTATGTGGTACTTCACATTATCTGCTACTTGCTAATTTTTTAAAACTGCCTTGACTAGTACTACTCATTATTACTAGTATTGTTATTATTATTATTATCATTATTACTTATTATTACTTATTTTTCTACACTTATTGCACGTTTTCAGTCCTTTAGTTTTTTAGTTTATCTTTTTTTCTCATCATGTTTTTAATGTTGCAGCATGGCATCGAGACAAATTCCTAGTTTGTGTACTACATGAACAATGGCAATAAATCTGATTCTGATTCTGATTCTGACTTTGAAAATGGTTCATTATAAAAAAGCGACTGTCATGAGCTGAGCACTGGAGGTTTCCGCCATGCTCAGTCTCATGGCTTTTTCTCTATATTTATATATTTGTTGTATTTTGTGCCTTTTGGTTTCTGTACTTCTCGTACCATTTTCTATTTTCCTGTTTATGCCATAATTTTGTTACGGTCTTATTTTGTATTAATTTGTATTTATTTCTCAGTCTGTTCTTGTTTTATTCTTTAAATCCCTTACTGTTATGTTTTCCCTCTGGGTTGACAGCTGTCACTGGCGCTTCCAGGGTTTTGCTCCGTGTGGGCGGTGTCCTGTCAGCTGGCAGCTCTGATCTCTCCCCTTTCATTGCTCCCAGCTGGTCCAGATTATTAATCATTGTTTTCTCCTGCCCGCTCTGATATCCACACCTGTGTCCTATTGTATTGTGCCTTATTTAAGACCACTGTTCTCTGTATTGCTCGCAGAGGTCTTGACTAATGTCTGAACTCCCTGAAGTAAGTTTTATGCTCTGTGTTTTCTCCTTGTACTGGGTTTATTTTTCTCTGGCTTTTTATTTTGTGCACTTTATGTTTGTAATAAATTATTGCAAGCTCACAGTTCAGCGCGTGGGTCTTCCTCTCTGCCCTGAGGGGCAATTCATGACAGCGACTGTCTCTCGGGATCGTTATCAGAGAAGTGACAGGAAGACCAGAGGACACAACAGACCAGGGATGTGCACAGATGTTTTGAAAGACCCGTTACTCTAAACAAATGCAAAATGACAAGGAAAAATGTGAAATTATAATGCAAAAGTCAAAAATTCATGAGAAAAGTTTCATGATCTGCACCACCGCCACCATCCGCCACCGTGCATGGGCTGCACGGTGGCGCAGTGGTTTAGCACTGTGGCAGCACAGTTTTACCCTCGGCCGGGGGATCGCGGGGATCATGAGATCGTGGGTTCGATCCCAGCCCCCGACCAACAGTGAGCTGTGTGGAGTTTGCATGTTCTCCCCGTGTTGCGCGGGTTTACTCCGGGATTTCTCCGGTTTCCTCCCGCACACCAAAACATGTAGGTTTAGGGCGCTCGCGCACGCAGCGACCAGCAGCCGGTGGCTTGTCACCAGACTGCAAACCAAATCTACCTACGGGTACAAATAAGTAACAAAAAAAAAAAAACAAAAAAAAAAAATGATCTGAGCACAGGGGGATTCCGCCATGCTCAGTCTCATGGCCTTTTCCATATTTGTATATTTGTTGTATTTTGTGTTCTTTGGTTCCTGTCATTTTGTCTTTGGTTGGTTTTCTTATATCTTGTATTATTTCTTAGTTTACATTCATCACAGTCTTGTTATTTATATGTTTGGTATTATCTGCATTTATCCTTCAGTTTATTATGTGTCCTTATTGTAGTTCTCTCTTTCTCTCCGGGACTGCAGCTGTCAGTGGCACTTCCTGGTTTCACTCTGGTAGCGGGCGGTGCCCCTGTCAAGCTGTCAGTCCCGTCTTCCCTCCTCTCTTAACTCTCAGCTGATTCCTGTCATGTAATTAGGTCAACCTGCCCACTCATGTGATCCACACCGGCTGCCATTCATTATCATCGGGTTATGCCTTATTTAAGATTGATGGCTTCATTCACTCTGTCAGAGCTGGGCGCATGTGCACACAGCGACCGGCAGCTGGTGAAAAATACGTCGTCTGTGTTTTTATGTACTTTTATATGTTTTTACGAAATCCTCTGTGTCGTTTCTGCCCTGGAGTGTTTGTGGACTGTATGGCAGAGCGCTCCCTGGTTCCTACAACATGGACTTCCTCCCCTCTCTTGCATTGCTGCTACTTTTCCTCCGGCTCTTTGTCTATGAGGTAAACGCGTTCGGCACCATGGCGGGCAGAATACATTATTCCAGGGACATGTTGCTGCATTTAAACACGGTTGATGCAGCGGCTGTGATTGAGCCTAAGCCGCAACTGCTGGACTTTATTTTGAGAGACGGACATAGCGGTGAAAAGAGAGACGGCAGAAGGAAACGCGGAAGACGTGGAGGTGTGAAATTGCGCCTGAGGAGACGTCAGTTTGGTAACATTCCTCTTCCTTCGATGATTTTTGGGAACGTACAGTCTCTGAGAAACAAGGTGGATGAAATTCAAGGGAATGTACGCTACCAGAAGGACTTTAAGAACTGCTGTGTCATGGCTTTCACGGAATCTTGGCTTACTGCGCATGACCGAGACGCAGACCTGTGGATTGATGGCTTTGGAGCCCCGCTGCGCTCGGATCGACAGGAAGAGGTAACGGGGAAACGTCAGGGGGGCGGCGTATATTTATACATTAATAAGCAGTACTGCACATCTGTCACGGTCAGAGAGCGCATTTGTACACCCGATGTGGAGCTGCTGTCTGTGTCATTACGCCCCTTTTATTTGCCTCGCGAGTTCCCCCAACTTTTCATCACAATTGTGTACATTCATCCGAGGGCAGACGCTGAATCCGCCTGCAGCACAATCTTTGATGTGATCCAGCAGCTGCAATCAGTTTCTCCAGAGGCGCCAAACTTCATTCTTGGGGATTTCAACCATGTTTCTTTAACGAAGACACTTAAAAACTTTTATCAGTATGTCTCCTGCCCAACCAGGCGAAAAAAGACATTGGACCTGTGCTATGGATCCATTGAGAGGGCCTATAAATCACTCCCCCTTCCTCCTTTAGGATCCTCAGATCACAACTGTGTACATTTGCTGCCCACATATAAAACTGCTCTCAGAAGAGGCAAGGTGGAGACCAGAGACATTGATGTGTGGACAGAAGATTCAGTGCACAGCCTCCAGGAATGGTTTGACTGTACAGACAGACTGGGAGATGTTCACACTGTCCTGCGGGGATGATTTGGACTCTTTGGTGGACGTCACATGCTCATACATGGCTTTCTGTAAAAATAAGATTGTTCCATGTAAACGTGTCAAAATATATCCCAACAACAAACCATGGGTTACAAAATCAGTTAAATCCTGCTTACAGAGGAAAGCACTTGCCTTTAAACAGGGGTCTGTTTCTGAGCTACAGGTTGCCACAAAGGAGCTGAAGGCCGAAATTTTAAGAGCAAAACAGAATTATAAATCAGAGTTGGAAAGCAAGATGGCAGCAAAGAAACTTGGTTCAGCCTGGGCCAGTATGAAAACTATTGCAGGCCTTCAGAGCACAGAGCGCAGTAATCGTGTGTTTTTAGATGGTTTCAATTCAGACACAGAGCTGGCTAATGCTCTTAATTATTTTTATGGTTGTTTTGACTCCTTTGATTTTAGCACTGAAACCCAAGATTTGAAACAGAAACTCAAAGACAATCAGCACTTTAATATTGAGGTGCAGGATGTTGAAAGGGAGTTCTGCGCTGTAAAAGTGAACAAAAGTCAGGGCCCTGATAATATACACTACCGTTCAAAAGTTTGGGGTCACTTAGAAATTTCCTTATTTTTGAAAGAAAAGCACTTTTTTCAATGAAGATAACTTTAAACTAATCAGAAATACACTCTATACATTGCTAATGTGGTAAATGACTATTCTAGCTGCAAATGTCTGTTTTTTGGTGCAATATCTAGATAGGTGTATAGAGGCCCATTTCCAGCAACTATCACTCCAGTGTTCTAATGGTACAATGTGTTTGCTCATTGCGTCAGAAGGCTAATGGGTGATTAGAAAACCCTTGTGCAATCATGTTAGGTCTGCAATGCTGTAATTGCTGCAAATGGAGGATTCTTTGACGAAAGAAAAGTTTGAAGGAAAAAATTATTATTTCCAAATACAAATCATTATTTCTAACCTTGTCAATGTCTTGACTATATTTTCTATTCATTTTACAACTCATGGTGGTAAATAAGTGTGACTTTTCATGGAAAACACAAAATAATTGTCTGGGTGACCCCAAACTTTTGAACGGTAGTGTATGTGGGCGCTTGGTAAAGTCCTGTGCACATGAACTGAGTCCTATATTTCATTACATTTTCAATAAGTCCTTACAGACACAACATGTGCCTAAGATCTGGAAAGAAGCCGTGGTTGTTCCCGTTCCAAATTCCAGCTGTCCTAAAACGGTAAACGACTTTAGACCAGTTGCTTTGACTTAAATTTTAATGAAAATTTTTGAAAAATTGGTCAGATGTGAGGTCCTAAAGCAGACTGAGCATGCATTGGATCCTCTGCAGTTTGCCTACAGGCCTCACAGAGGAGTGGAGGATGCCACTGTCACTCTGTTTAACATGATTTTTAAACATCTGGATTTTAATGGGACACACGCCAGACTTTTATTTGTGGACTTTTCCTCCGCCTTCAATACAATCCAACCTCATATCTTAGTTGAAAGGCTCCTGCAGCAATTTGATTTGAGCAATAATCTGGTGGGTTGGATTCTGGATTTCTTAACCAACAGGACGCAGAGAGTAAGGGTCAATGGTACATTGTCGGACCTAAAGTGCTCTTCTACTGGCTCTCCTCAGGGGTGTGTGTTGTCACCACTACTCTTCTTCCTGTACACAAACATGTGTTGGAGCAGACATGACAACAGACACATTATAAAGTATGCTGATGATTCAGTTATTGTCAGTTTCCTCCAGGATGGTGAGAGTGGCCACGGCCCAGTAGTTGATGATTTTGTTCACTGGTGTGAGGATTCCTACCTGCAGCTGAATACGACAAAAACTAAAGACATGATTATTGACTTTAGGAGGAAAAATCCCAGGCACAAAGTTACCGTACTAAAAGGCCAGACCACCGAATGTGTACAATCCTACAAATATCTTGGGACGATTATTGATAGTAGGTTAAACTTTGAAGAGAACTGTGAAAGGGTGTGCAAAAAGGGTCAGCAACATTTGCATTGTTTGAGAAAACTTGCACGCTTCCAAGTTGACCGAACCATAATGACAATGTTTTATCGGGCTTTTATTGAATCTGTTTTATCCTTTTCTTTAGTGTCATGGTTTGGTCAGATAAAACTGAAACAGAGGAAATCCTTGGATCAGGTAGTTAGATGGTCCAGTCATTTGCTTGGTGAGCCACAGCTGAGCCTGACATCCCTGTACACCAGACAAGTACAGAGGATGGCTACCTCCATTTTAAATGATGACTCCCACCCTTTGCACTGCAACTTTCAGCTTCTTCCCTCAAGACGGAGGTTTGCTGTCCCAAAAAGTAGAACCCAGCGCTACAAAAACAGCTTTGTCCCTGCTGCTGTCAAAGAGTTGAACAAGCTGTAACAATATATTGCACATAATTTAGGTACTGACATAGTGCACGGCTCAGGAGACACACACGCAGGCTCAGGGTAGATCTAATAGCTTTATTAACAACAAGTGTGTATGAATGTGTGTCTGCGAGATGTAAATGTGTTGGTGGTGGCGTCTGCGTCGGGCACGGAGGCAGGAGGCCGTACAGCCGGACAACCCTATGGGAGAAGCAGAGGGAGAAGGGTAACGGGCACCACACCAACACAGGAGATATGGTAATGATAACTGGCTTACTTGGAAATGGCAGGTGGCTGGCACAGCAAGAGCGAAGCCCGGAAGACAGCGACCTGGAGCGTCCGGTGCAGCAGCGAGGGAACGGAGACGGAGAGGAGTGGTCCGCCGCCGGGAAATCCACCTGTGCACAGGGGAGCAGACTAGGAGAAGAAGGAGGTAAGAGATTCTTACTTGAATGTTTGCTGAGCGGTTGGGATTCCTTACAGCAAGGGAAGCGAGTGAAGACTGACGGCTTCAGGCCGAAGCCCAGGGCGAGGCGGCTTAAATCCCTCGCCGCTGATGAGGTGCAGGTGTGCGTGCAGCTGGCACCGCAGATGAGCGGCGAGGCGTGACAGGTACCTATTTATTAACTCCATTTTATATTTACTTATTTTTGTAGGATGTCACTTGGGTTCTAAATATTTTATTGGGTTTTAGACCTTTGAGTTTTTAACCTCTTTGACTAGTTTTTAACTTTTAATATGACCACTTCTCTCTTACCTCTGGTTTTTCTCCCATCTCTTTGTCTTTTTATACCCTGATTGATGGAGCCTTGAGTATTTTTATCATGTTTATAGTCAGCTTCATATGTGCCTGTGTTTGTGTCTATGTTGAATGTAATTTGTGGCTTGTATATATGGATGTCACCAGACTGCAAAACAAATCTACCTACGGGTACAAATAAAGGAACCTGAACCTGAGCCTCATCTAAGTTACTTATTCCCATCGGCACCCATTCCCTGTTCCGACAGTTGCCTCTCTATCTTCTAGCACTGCTCATTTGTAAGTTTATTTTGTGCACTTTTTGTATTTTGTGTTTCTGTTAATAAATGCCACAAACTGCAGTTCAGCATCTGGGTTTTTCCTCTCTGCCCTGGAGGGGCATTTGTGACAAAAAGCTACAAATTTGTGGAGGTAAAAGGCACATATTTACAATAACAGCCACTGGAAATGTATAAGAAAACAGAAAAATGCATTTTAAAAAATGCCAATTTTGTGAGGAAAAAAGTTCTAAGTTTTACAAAACATCACAAAATTACAATAGAAAAATAACACATTTACATGAAGTCTCAGGTGGAAAAGGAACAGAAAAATAAGGGGAAAAATATTGGCAAAAAGTCACAAAATTGGGAGAAAAATATGAGAATTCATGACACAAAAGTCATAAATTTAAGTAAAAAAGAAAAATTCACCATCAAAAATGTTTGTGAAAAATTCTCTAATTACCAGAAAAAAAAAGAAGAAAAATATCTCAAAATGACAATAAAAAAACAGCTAATTTATAATGCCAGATAAAATATTCCTTCACAAGGACATACACTTTTCAAAGAAAAATCAAATTTATGAATAAAAAGAATAGTCTTGAAATTACAAAAAATAATGAGCAAACCAAGAAAAAAAAACCCTACAAATTTATTACTATAAAGGGAGACATCTACAGGAAAAAAGTCACATTTTTTGAAAGAAAATGCCCAAATTTTACAAGGAAATGTTACAACCTGCCGCAGGCGTGGACAACCCCCCCCCACAGCACTGGTAAACACCCAGGGAACAGACATTGAGACGGTGGCATCTTACAAGTACTTGGGTGTTCACTGAACAATAAACTGGACTGATCACACAACACCAACACGCTCTACAAGAACGGGCAGTGCAGGCTGCTCCTCCGGAGCAGACTCGGGTCTTTTGGAGTGTGGGGGGCACTCCTGAAGGCCTATGATTCTGTGGTGGCATCAGCATTTACATATGGAGTGGTCTGCTGGGGCAGCGGCATCACGGCAGCCGACAAGAAGAGACTGAACAGGCTGATCAAAAAAGCCAGCTCTGTTCTGGGGCAACGCCTCGACACAGTGGAGGAAAGAGGAGGATGATGGCTAAGCTGTCATCTCTGCTGGAGTCTGAGTTCCACCCCATGCAGGACACACTGAACACCCTGAGGAACTCATTTAGCGGTAGGCTGTGCTATCCTAAGTGCTTAAGGGAGAGGTTCCGCAGGTTCTTCCTACCTACGGCTGTCAGACTGTATAATCTAAATACTGCTCATAGAGGCCGTATTAAATGTTACAACTCTGCGCAACAGAGATTGTCCCCTCCAATACACAACTAAGATAATTACAGTTATTTTCGAGGGTGGCAACAATACTGTCTGGGTCGATATTTATATTTTACCGGGTAAATTAACTAAGTGTAATGCTGTTGATAACATCTAACTGCAATGCTCCTGCACTGTGTATATAACTGTGTGCATATGTAAATTTAATTACTGCTTTGGCTAACTTATTCTTATCTTATTTACTATTGCTCTGAGTGCTGCTGCCCCTGTGCAGCTGTAATCCTGGAATTTCCCCATTGTGGGACTAATAAAGGCTTATCTTATCTTAACCTGACACACAGTTGCAATCAAAATCATTCAACCCCCATTGCATTTTAGGTTTATTGACAAAATTTAAAAATTTTCATAAGTTTGCAATGAACAAATCACACAAGAACAGTTTACATAGTTAAAACTAAAACAATATTACTAGGATTTTATCCAAATTCAACACTAAATCATACTTTCAATGATGACTGCAGTCTGAAGGGCTCCATGTCTGAACTCCAAGACATACACCACTACTGACCCAAAAGCAGTAGAAAAGCCGGCTCCAATTTGCTCAAAATTATAAAAATAAGCCAAAGAGGTTTGGGGGTCTGGACGAGGGAGAAAGAAGCATACAGTATGTTGAAAAACACCCTGCCTACAGTGAAGCATGGCAATGGCTCAGTGATGCTCTGGGGCTGCTTTGATTCCTTTGGCACTGGGAACCTGTAATGAGTGGAAGGCATGATGGATTCAATCAAATATCAGGAAATCCTGGGAGAAAATCCTGTCCCTTCTACAAGATGGGACAGCGCAGGCTGTTCCTCCTGAGGAGGCTCAGGTCCTTTGGTGTACAAGGGGCGCTCCTGAAGACCTTCTACAATTCGGTGGTGGCATCAGCTATCACATTTGGGGTGGTCTGCTGGAGCAACGACATCACAGCAGCCGACAGGAAGAGACTGAATAGACTAATCAAAAAAGCTAGCTCTGTCCTGGGGAAGCGCCTCGACCCAGTGGAGGAGATAAGAGAGAGAAGGATGGTGGCTAAGCTGCCATCTCTGCTGAAGTCCAAGTCCCACCTCATGCAGGACATGCTGAACGCACTGAGGAGCTCATTTAGCAGTAGGCTGTACCATCCTAGGTGTGCGACCGAGAGGCTTCACATGTCCTTCCTACCCAAGGCTGTCAGACTTTACAGGTACATCTCAAAAAATTAGAATATCATTAAAAAGTTCAATATTTTTTGTCACTCATTTCAGAAAATGAAACCCATATATTATATAGAGTCATTATACAGAGAGTGATATATTTCAAGTGTTTATTTATTTTAATTTTGATGATTATGGCTTACAGCCCATGAAAACCCCAAATTCAGTTTCTCAAAAAATTAGAATATTACATAAAATTAATTTTAAAAAATAGTTTTTAAATAGAAATGTTAGCCGACTGACAAGTATATCCATGTACACACTCAATGCTTGGTCGGGGCTCCTTTTGGATTAATTACTGTATCAATGGGGCGTGGCATGGAGGTGATCAGCCCGTGGCACTGCTGAGGTGCTATGAAGGTCCAGGTTGCTTTGATAGTGACCTTCAGCTCACCTGCATTGTTGGGCCTGGTGTCTCTCATCTTCCTCTTGACAATACTCCATAGATTCTTTATGAGGTTTAGGTCAGGAGAGTTTGCTGGCCAATCAAACACAGTGATGCCATGGTCATTAAACCAGGTTTTGATACTTTTGGCATGGTGGGGGGACACCAAGTCCTGCTGGAAAATGAAATCAGCTTCTCCATAAAGCTTGTCAGCAGAGGGAAGCATGAAGTGCTCTAAAATTTCCTGGTAGACGACTGCGCTGACTTTGGTCTTTATAAAACACAGTGGACCAACACCAGCAGATGACATGGTTCCTCTAATCATCACTGACTGCGGAAACTTCACACTAAACCTCAAGCAACTGAGATTCTGTGCCTCTCCACTCTTTCTCTAGACTTTGGGACTTTGATTTCCAAATGAAATGCAAAATTTACTTTTATCTGAACAGAGGTCATCTGCTGGTGTTTGTCCACTGTGTTTTATCAAGACCGGTGTCAGCGCAGTCGTCTACCAGGAAATTTAAGAACACTTCGAGCTTCTCTCTGCTGACAAGCTTTATGGAGAAGCTGATTTCATTTTCCAGCAGGACTTGGCACCCCACCACCACCACCATGCCAAAAGTATCAAAACCTGGTTTAATGACCATGGCATCACTGTGCGTGATTGGCCAGCAAACTCTCCTGACCTAAACCCCATAGAGAATCTATGGAGTATTGTCAAGAGGAAGATGAGAGACACCAGACCCAACAATGCAGACGAGCTGAAGGTCACTATCAAAGCAACCTGGACCTTCATAACACCTCAACAGTGCCACAGGCTGATCACCTCCATGCCACGCCACATTGATGCAGTAATTAATCCAAAAGGAGCCCCAACCAAGTATTGAGTGTGTACATGGACATACTTTTCAGTCGGCCAACATTTCTATTTAAAAACTATTTTTTTTAATTAATTTTATGTAATATTCTAATTTTTTGAGAAACTGAATTTGGAGTTTTCATGGACTGTAAAACATAACAATCAAAATTAAAATAAACACTTGAAATAGATCACTCTGTGTAATGAATCTATTTAACCACTTGCACTCCGTTGTTCCGCGGGCGGGCAAGTCTCTGCGTTCTAGGGCGCACAAGGGCGCACGAGAGCACCCTCGTGCGCGCTTGGACGCATGACGCATGATGGTGGTGATGGTGATGTAGTGGCGTCCAAGCGCCACTAAAAAAAAAACTGCAGAGACAGCCGCGAACAGATTAGTTCATCTGATTGATGTCTCATTCGACTAATAAGAGCCTTGAATTGGGTTTCTGAAACCTTGAAGAGCCAATGAATGAAAATCTAGGAAGGAGGACCCGCCTACTGTGAACGCAGGAGCCAATTGAAGCACAGAAATTCAGGCTGGGTGAAGAGAGATTTACTGTTGCAACAGATGAAAACAAAGGACCCTGGACGAATCTACTACAGACCCAGGCTCACCCAGCAGCATGGAGAACACCCACAAGTGGGACCTGCACTCATTCCAGCAGAATAGACGGAGGCCGACGACAAAAGTCGTAAATCATTCGCCAAAACGGCAATAATGGAATTATGTTTTGATCGGGATCCACGAGCGGAGCAGCGTCGCGTTCGTCTGACAATGGGGGAAGAGATGTTCGCCACGACTCTGCTGCTGTGAAGAGGTAAGGTGTTATAAGCTAAATTATTATTTATCCCTGAAAACTGTAATCCAAAAATGACTTTTGACCGATCGGTAAATTACAACTGTACTGCGCACGAAGTACGAAGTGCGTGCGCCGCGATAAACGGTTCATTTGCCGTGTTCGGACCGTGAACGCCCCCCCCGCCCCGCTGCAGAAGAGGAGCGGGGGCGGGGGGGCGTTCACGGTCCGAACGCCCCCCGGTCTGCGGGGGGAAGCATATGAGTCTATTCCTTCATGTAGCGATGGCCCTCTTCTGTAGCGGGGGGGGGGGGCGTTCACGGTCCGTTCACGGTTCCCCCCCCCACACACACACACACAGTAGCGAGGGGAGGGGAGCCGCTGTGAAAACATGCAAGGAGTGTAATCCGTCATGTAGCGAGGGCCGAACTCGGTCCTTGGTAGCGGGGGGGGGGGACGACCCCCCGCCCACACACACACACACACAGACACAGCCCTGAGTGTGACCTTTCATTAGAGCCTAAAATGAAGATTCTACATTGAATTATTCAAAAGTTACAGACGTTTTTCCAAACTGTGCCATTTGGCACAATTTGGCACAGTTCCAAAACGCCTGGGAACAGCCTGAGAACAAAGCTGTGTAAAATATTCATTTTTTGTGGTATTGTTACCAAATTTGGATCTCAGCTGGATAACACTTGGTTCTACATTTCTGTTGTATTTTCCAGCCGGATCGGACAGCTGTGTGTTATTTACAAGCATTTGTATCCAAAAAAACACTGTCTAATTTTTTTTCTTCAAGTTCAGTATGTTTAGATGACTGTAACTCAGTGGCCGGAGCACGTAGAGAGATTATGTTTTTTTTGCCAAAAAATTCAAAGTGTTTTCTTTTAAATGAGACCAACCCCATAAAGATGCTGCAAAGGGTTGAATAACAGCTTTTGATTTACTTTGGGCATGTTATTTTTTGGCATTTTTAGGAAAATTGCCCGGAGTGCAAGTGGTTTTAATATATGGGTTTCACTTTCTGAAATGAGTGAACAAAAGTATTGAACTTTTTAATGATATTCTAATTTTTTGAGATGTACCTGTATAACCTAAACAGGGCTGCTCGTAGAGGCTGTATTGAATGCATAATAAGTAACAAACTTGCACAATAATGGTCCCCTCCATTATACAACTAGGACAATATCAGTCGCTACAGAGGGTGACAACTAGGCTGATTCAAATATGCAATATACTGTATGGGTACATATTCATACTAGGTGGGGTAACTGAATAGACCATTATGCTGTTTATTACATCTAGCTACAATGCTACGCACTGTGTATATTTCTGTGTACATATGTGTATTCACTGCTCTTATTATCGTATCTTCTGAATTATTGCTCTGAGTATTGCTATCCCTGTGCTGTTGCAATCCTGGAATTTCCCCATTGTGGGACTAATAAAGGCTTATCTTAAAATGTCATGTCAAGTTTGGGCGTCATTGGATCTTCCAACAGGACAATGATCCTAAGCATACCTCAACGTCCACCAAGGCTTGGTTTCAGAAGAAGTCCTGGAAGAGAGTGGCCATCACAGCCGCTTGACTTGAACCCCACTGCAAATCTCTGGTGGGATTTGAAAAAGGAGGTTGCAGCACACAAACCCAAGAACATTAGTGAACTGGAGGCCTTTGCCCATGAGGAATGGGCTATGATTTTAACAGTCTGAGGTCTCCATTGTCATATTTTGCGTTTCATAATGCACCACACATTTTCAATGGGAATCAAGTCTGGACTGTAGGCAGGCCTGCACTCTTTTACTATGAAGCCATGCTGTTGTAACATGTGCAGAATGTGGCTTGGCATTGTCTTGCTGAAATAGGCAGGGATGTCCCTGAAAAAGACGTTGCTTGGATGGCAGCATATGTTGCTCCAAAACCTGTATGTACTGTTCAGCATCCATGGTGCCTTCATAGATGTGCAAGTTATCCATGCCATGGGCACTAACACACTTCCATACCATCACAGATGTTGGCTTTTGAACTTTGCACTGATAACAATCTGGAGGGTCCTTTTTTTCTTTAGCCTGGAGGACACAACGTTCATGATTTCCAAAATCAATTTGAAATGTGGACTCGTCAGACCACAGCACACTTGTCCACTTTGTGTCAGTCCATCTCAGATGAGCTTGGGCCCAGAACAACCAACGGTGTTTCTGAGTGTTGTTGATATATGGCTTTTGCTTTGCATGGTAGAGTTTTAACTTACAACTGTAAATGTAGCAATGAACTGTGTTAACAGACAGTGGCTTTTCAAAGGGTTCCTGAGCCTAAGTGGTAATATCTTTTACAAAATGATTTCAATTTATAACACAGTGCCACCTGAGGGATCGAATGTCACGGACATTCAATGTTTTCAGCCTTACCACTTATGTGAATCTTCTGTTGATATTACTGTAGATGATGAAATCTCTGAATTCTTTGCAATTGTACGCTGAGAAACGTTCTTAAACTGTTGGACTCTTTGTCCACGCAGTTGTTCACAAAGTGGTGAACCTCACCCCATCCTTGCTTGTGAATGGCTGACCTTTTCAGGGCTGCTTCTTTTATCATCATGACAATCGCCTGTTTCCAATTAACCTGTTCATCTGTGGATTTTTATGTATTAATTTATTTTTTGTGTGTACTTTATTGATCCCCAGAGGGAAATTCAGGGCATCCACCTGAATGGATGAAGCAGCCACGGTACAGTGCCAATCCCTTCACCATTCACACACACATTCTGTCATGAATTGCCCCACGGGGCAGAGAGGTGAGACCCATGCGCTGAACTGTGAGTTTGTGAGGTTTATTGAAAACAACAAAACATAAGTCCAAACAGCACTCAACACAAAATTCCAAACTGACAAACAAACAGCCCTGCATGGGGCAACCATTACACTTACAAGTTTAACCACACCAGAACAGGGGCTGGGTTCTGGTGGAGACGAGGTGCAAGAAAATCAAGACTGCGGCAATGAGAAAGAAAAATAACAGTCTTTAAATAGCTGAAAACAAAAGGACACAATTAATGACAGGTGCGGATAACATGAGTGGGCAGGTGACCTAATTACAGAGCAGCTCACAGCTGAGACAACTAGGGAACAGAAACAACATACACAGCCCATGCAAGATGATGACAGGGTGGGAGTGTCTGGAAGAGGAGATAAAGAACTTGTGTCACAAAGAAACAAAATATAAATCCTAAACAACAGAGGCTGACAAAATAACAATAATACTAAGGCCAATAATAACTAACCGAACAATTAACCACCAAGAACACATCTTAAATCATCACACAGGAAAAATACAGAAAATACTCAGAGGAAAATTAAGAGCCTGAGCCCGGTGACACACCGCGTTCGGCCTCGTGACAGAGCCTCCCCTTAAGGGGTGGGTCCAGACACCCCAAGGTAACATCAAAAAAAAAAAAGCCCCTTCCCACCTCTCCCCCAAAAAGTATAACAATAAACCACCAGGGGTGGGTGGTGGGGGGAACAGGCTAGGAGGTAACAAAAACACAAACCCCGCTCAGGACCCACACCTACACAATATCAGGCCCCTAGGCCCCCTAGATCAAAGAACTAAACAGTTCAGGTGGCCGGCCAAAGTCCCAGGCCTGACAGATGGCGACATGATGCAAATTGGGTGGCCTGCCGGAGAATATGAGCCACCCAATCCAACGGCACAGTCTGTCAGGTGGTCGGCCAGGGTTCTTCAGCCACCTAAACAGAAGGGGTGGCCCAGGAGGCGTCTGCCCTACGGGGAAGCCCAATGACCGAAGGGGCAGAGGAGTTGGGGGGGACCATGATGATGTCAAGCTGAGGAGAGGAAACCAAGACGGCCTCGAGCAGAGGAGAGGGAACCATGACGGCCTTGGGCAGAGGAGAAGGAACCACGACACCGTCTGGCAGAGGAGGGGAAACCACGACAGCGTCGGGCAGGGGAGGGGGAACCACAACGCCCTCGGACTGGCCTGTAGAACTCTCAGTGGTCCTGGACTGGGACTTCGCAGCACCCTCGGTGGTCCCGGACTGGAACATCGCAGCACCCACGATGGCTCTGGGTTGGAGCAGAGCTGCACTTGCAGTGGCTGGGGCTGGAACGGAGATGCACCCACAGTGGCTCCGGGCTGCAGCGAAGCTGCACCGGCGGTGGTCCCGGACTGGGACATAGCTGCACCCACAGTGGGCCCGGACTGGGCCAAAGCTGCACCCTCGGTGGACCCGGACTTGGCCAGAGCTGCACCCACGGTGGCCCCCGGGCTGGAGCGTAACACCCATGGCGGGCCCACACTGGAGCGCAGCACCCATGTAGGTTTCAGGCTGGGGTGCAGCACCCACAATGGTCCCCGACTGGGACACAGCACCCACGGAGACCCAGACTGAGGAGGAGCTGCACCCGCGGAGGTCCCAGGCTGGGACGGAGCACCCATGAAGACCTCATCCGGAGGGGGAGCAGCACCCACGGAGGTCCGGGGCTGGGACGGAGCACCCGCAACAACCTCTGCCACCAGAGAAGCAGCACCCTCAGAGGTCCTGGGCTGGGACAGAGCACCCACAAAGACTTTGGCAGGGGGAGCTGCATCCTCGGAGGTCCTGGGCTGGAATGGAGCACCCGCAATGACCTCGGCAGGGGGAGCTGGACCCACGGAGATCTCAGGCGGCAAGGCCGGACCCATGGAGACTTCTAGCAAAGCTGGACGATCCTCGATGACCCTGGGGAAAAGCTCAGGCAAGAGAGGCAGAGAAACAGGGTCAGGGTCACCGGCAGCAGTGGAGCCCGGCGAGGTGAGCTCAGTGCAACTGATGGCTGCACTTGGCTCTCCCCACCAACAGCCTGACAAGATCTCTCCAAAATTGAAACAATGAAAACAAAGGAGAGCACTTGCCTGAGCTCGAGCTCCACCGTCGTCCAGGACTCTGTTGATCTAGGTGACAATGTCTCGGGCCCGGCCCTCTGGAGATTCAGCTCTGGCTCTCCTGCAGCAGCCTCTGCAGCAGGCATGGCGGTCAATGCAGTCCTGGGACCCCCCAGCAAAATGACACACACAGGTGGCTCGCCCGGCGTGGCAACAAGAGGTCCATTCTGTGTTGGCGCTGGATTCGGCACAGCTGAAGCCCGGGGACGCTCGCTTGCCGGTGCAGGCTTCGGATAACAGGTAGCTCTCTCCCTCCATCCTAACCATGGCTGCGGGGCTGGAACCAGGTTCTCCAGGGCCGCAGGCTTCTCCATCATCCGGCAGCTCAACCCAGTAGTCGGCGGACTCTCGGGGGCAGAGGAGGAGACACGGAGAGAGCAGGTGAAAAGTCTTTAGGTGCAGCAGGCGGTAAGAGCTCACAGGACTGCGGGGACTGAGCCTCACCACCGGGAATCAGGCAAGATAATTTATATGTTGGTAAAAGAGAATGAAAAGACACTTGCTTGTGTTCCCGGGGCGTGATGTTTTCTGCTGCAGCAGGTGTGGAATCCGCCCTCTCTGTGGCCTCAGTGGTGGTGGGCCCCTCAGTGGAACATGGAGGAGCCGCCCCTGCAGACACGATGACGGGTGGAGCCAGGAAGGAAACGGCTGACCTCTCAGCAGCGGGAGGAATCGCAGAGGAGGAGCAGGAAACAGCAGCTGCGGAGAGGGGGAAAGCTGATGAAACAGCCGAAGAGGAAAAGCACTGAGAGGGCACTGCTGCGTGAGTCTTCTGCTTCGGTGAAGCGGAGGTTGCTGCCTGAGAGGCGGAGGTATTCCTCTGGCAGTCCGGAGCCGGATGGTGGCGTCATGGAGCAGAGGAAGCTAGAGTAGGAATGGGCGAATTGGAGGTGGAGCAGGCCATCTACCGTGGAGCGTGCTTCCGCGTCAGCTTTGGGCTTGCTGGAGGCAGCCCCCACGTCAGCCCGGGGAAAGACTGCTGCAGGACGGAGAGCGTAGCCAGCAGCTCCGCAAACTGGGGAAACCGCCACAACCCAGGACGAGCCTTGACTATGTCGGTCGCCGAATCCACCTTCTCCCAGATTTTCTTTGGGCTGTGGGAGGCGAGGGCTTCATCCATGAAGCCCTGGATGAATTCGACGGCCCATTCCTCCTCCACACTCGGGGATCCCGCTGCCGATCTCCCTTTGATTGGCGAAGGTTGGCGTGCTGGGGACATGATTCGCTCCACAAACAGGTGAGTGAAATAAAAAAGAAAACAAAAACCCACAAACCACAGCAGCTGGGTCTTTTATTGGCCGCAGCCTTCTGTCATAATTGCCCCACAGGGCACAGAGGTGAGACCCACGTGCTGAGCTGTGAGTTTGTGAGGTTTATTGAAAACAACAAAACATAAGTCCAAACAGTGCTCAACACAAAATTCCATACTGACAAACAAACAGACTTACTGTGGTGATCCCAAGCACGGGTCTGCTCCATGCTCAGGTCACTTATTATTTTCTCATTTTGTCTCTTTATTTGGGCGTGTTATGGTGGAGTTTATTTGTGCTTTTATTTTGACAGCGCTGCGGCAGGACTTCCTCCTGTCAGTCTGCTTGGGGGCTGTCACAGCTGCTTGCACTTTATTCATCATTATCTGTCTCACCTGTTTCTGATTAGTTTGTGCACTATTTAAGATCGCAGTTGGGATTCATTCCTCACTGCGACCTCACCCTTCCTGGCTGGTATCCCTACGTCCAATGCCAGCCTTCATTTACAGTGAAAAGGTTTTGCCCTCACTGTGTTTTATGTAAGTGACTTTTTTGATCCTTTATGTGCTCAGTTATTTCACCCTCCGGGGTCGTATGTGTTTAGTGTATTGTGTTTTGCCCCTCGTGGCACATTATTTTGTCACTTTTTTTAATCAAATAACAAACTCACTGTTGGCTTCTGGTGCCTCATCTTTGCCCTGCATGGGGCAAACATAACAGTAGGTCGCAGCCAAAGCAGGTGCCAGCCACAGTGAGTTTAGTTTTTTGGCTCTGAATTTTTTCCCTTCACTGGGTGCCAGCGTTTTTTTTTTGTTTTTGTTTGTTTTTTTTGGGGGGGGGGCGGTTATAGCATCATTCACCAAATGGTATACTATGAGCCTGGGTTTTGAGTTCGGCCAGGCTTTAATGGAAATAGATGACCTCCTGGCCATAGCTCATGATCGTTCCCCCGAAGACGCTTTATGGTACCTGGGCCTCGTGGAGGCGGCTGTTAAATGACATCCTCGCCTTGCTGATCACACTGAGGCCAGGGAGAGGATGGCTGAGCTATCGGCGCTCCTACAGAAGAACCATGAGTTGGACTGGAAATCCTCTAGGAAGCCTAAGAGGGGGCCAATGGTGAAGCACTCCCGTTCCTCAGCTCATTATGAGGTTCCTGTCACGGCTCCAGCTCTCGTATCTGTATTGCTGAAAGACCATCTTCCAGCGCAGCGGAGGAGGAGGGCAGCCGGGGTTCCCAGCAAAGATGAACAGTGGGCAGCTGATTTCATCGGGGACCGGATGGCTGAAGCTCTTTCTTCCGTTATCCCGGACAAGGTTCTAAAGAGCGTGATGGCAGCAGTTAGGGTTGTGGAGGCATATTCCGGGCTAAACAATTATCCTGAGTTCGCCGAGCTGCTGGCCACTGTTTCCGCTCAGCAGCGGCGTTTTCCAAACCTGAAGTTAACCTCATCTTGAGCCAGGAGATGTCGCCGCTCGGCACAGAATCCTTCTCCTCCCCGGGACACGGCTGTTCCGAAGCAGAGGGAGGAGAACCACCAGGTGAATACACCACGAGGCTCCCATTTGGATCCAGCTACGGCCCGCCAGAAAAACTCCCCTGTCTCCCAGTCAGCTGTTTTTTCCTCGCCACGGCAGACAGGTATTACAGCAGCTTCAGCCTCTGGGTCTTCATTGTCAGCTGTTTTGCCAGCTCCCCTACCCCTGACTGCCTCAGCTGCTCCTCCCCCCACTGCAGCGCTTCTTCCAGCTACTGCGAACAAAGGGATTTCTTCTCCAGCTGCCTCCATCTTCGATCCATCAGGAGCGGCTCCTCCTTGTCTTCCCGAGGGGCCCACCTTCATTGCTATAACGGGAGAAGAAAGAATAGAGCCTGCTGCAGCAGTGACCACCGTTCCCCAGGAAAACAGGTGTCTGTTTTCATTCTTTATCACTGATTGATGAATTACCTTGTCTGATTCCTGGGGGTGAGGCTCAGGTCATGCAGTCCCCTGAGCCCCCACCACCTGCTGCAGCCATTATCACATCTCCTGCTTCCTCTGTGTCTCCTCCATTATTCCTCGAGTGTCCATCGGTGCCAGGATTAGACTGTCGGATGGAGGAGGAGCCTGCGGCCCTGGAGAACCTGGTTCCAGCACCGCAGCCACAACGTAGACAGAGGAGGAGGGCAGACTGGGATTTGGAGCCTGTGCCGACAATGAAGCATCCCCGGGTCTCCATCGGGCAGAGCCCTACCCCAGCTGGAGACAGACCTCCTGTCACCCCTTCGAGCAAGCCATCAGTGGGGGCTGCAGCGCCAGGGTTTTCTGAGACTGCTTCGACCATCATGCCTGCTGTTGGGACCCCCGCAGCAGAGTTCAAATTGGACCTTCAGGAGGCCAGGCCAGAGTCATCGCCATCTAGACCATCGGAGTCCTGGATGGCGGTGGAACTTGAGCTCAGTTAAGTGCTCTCCTTTGTTTTCATTATTTCAGTGTTGGAGAGATCTTGTCTGGCTCTTGGTAGGGAGAGCTGATCGCTGCCATCAGCAGCGGCTACGCTCGCCTCGCTGGGTTCCACTGCTGCCGGTGACCCTGACCCTGTGCCTGTTTGTCCTGTTCCCGA
Source organism: Pholidichthys leucotaenia (assembly GCA_020510985.1). Lineage (NCBI taxonomy): Eukaryota > Metazoa > Chordata > Actinopteri > Cichliformes > Pholidichthyidae > Pholidichthys > Pholidichthys leucotaenia. The sequence continues at coordinate 37,979,279 of CM035843.1, read as the reverse complement.
GTCCACTTTCAGGGTCACTGGGGTGCATCCTGTAACTCCGGAGGTCTCCTTGGGTTTGGTCCACCACCTGTGGTCTTCGAGGGTGCAGCCGTGGCCCAGCTGTGTCCCACTGCGGGTGCAGCCATGTCCCGGACTGGGACCACCGCGAGTGCAGCTTCTTTCCAGAGTGGGATCCCTGTGGGTGCCACGCTGGCCCAGCCGGGGTCCTCTGCGGGTGCAGCCATGTCCCAGATGGGGACCACCGTGGGTGCTACAGGTCGCCTCTTCCCTGCTGTCGCCTTCATTGGCCCTGTGGGCATTGCTGTGGAAAGGTTGCTTCCCAGTCCACCTCTCCTGGCCTGGTGGCTGAAGCATCCAGCCGGCTGCCTGATAAGACTGTGCCGCTGGGTTGGGTCGCCCATTTTCCCTGGCAGGCCGCCCAACTCATGCTATTGGCAGGCAATCTGGCGGTGGTGGGACATGAGTAGGCCACCAGAACTTTTTTTGTTGTTGTTGTTGAATCACCCTGTATTGCTTTGCGCTCTTGCTCCTCTTTTAATCGGTGTACCTGCATAAGTTATCCTTTGCCTTATTCTCTTACCTGTTAGTACAAGTTGGAATGTTCAGCCTTCTTTGTCTTTTTTTTTTTTTTTTTTTTTGTGGGGTTGACATTTCTGGGGGGGGGCACCTTCACTTGTACTTAAGAGTTTTGGGCCTGCTTTGTTACTTTTGTATTGGTACATTGATGTATTTTCTCTTCTTTGGGTGCTGGGAGCTTTGCTAAGCATTTTGGGTTTTTTTCTCTTTCCTTTTCTCCCCTTTTCAGTGTCTCCCTCCAGGCCTGGATTCCCCCTCCGCCCTCCCGTGGCTGATTTTGGTAGCTATTTCTGGTTCAGGTGGGGGTGGAGGGTTCCTGGATGTTACAGGGGGATGTCTGGAAGCCATTCTTTAAATGGGGGGTACTGTGGTGATCCCGAGCGCGGGACTGCTCCGCACTCGGGTCATTTATTATTTTCTCCTTTTGCCTCTTTATTTGGGCATGTTATGGTGGTGTTTATTTGTGCTTTTATTTTGACAGCACCGTGGCAGGACTTCCTCCTGTCAGTCTGCTCGTGGGCTATCACAGCTGCTTGCACTTTATTCATCATCTGTCTCACCTGTTTCTGATTAGTGTGTGCACTATTTAAGATCGCAGTTGAGATTCATTCCTCACTGCGACCTCACCCTTCCTGGCTGGTATCCCTACGTCCGATGCCAGCCTTCACTTACAGTGAAAAGGTTTTGCCCTCATTGTGTTATATGTAAGTGACTTTTTTGATCCTTTATGTGCTCAGTTATTTCACCCTCCGGGGTCGTATGTGTTTAGTGTATTGTGTTTTGCCCCTCGTGGCACTTTATTTTGTCACTTTTGTTAATAAAATAACAAATTCACTGCTGGCTTCTGGTGCCTCATCTTTGCCCTGCATGGGGCAAACATAACACTTATGAGTTTAAACACACCAGAACAGGGGCTGGGTTCTGGTGGAGACAAGGTGCAAGAAAATCAAGACTGCGGCAATGAGAAAGAAAAATAACAGTCTTTAAATAGCTGAAAACAAAAGGACACAATTAATGACAGGTGCGGATCACATGATCAGGCAGGTGACTTAATTACAGAGCAGCTCACAGCTGAGACAACTAGGGAACAGAAACAACATACACAGCCCATGCAAGATGATGACAGGGTGGGAGTGTCTGGAAGAGGAGGTAAAGAACTCATGTCACAAAGAAACAAAATATAGAATCAGAATCAGAATCAGATTTATTGCCATTGTTCATGTAGTACACAAACTAGGAATTTGTCTCGGTGCGATGCTGCAACATTAAACATGAAAAAATAAAAGATAGAAATAAAACTATACATGCAATAAAATGTAGAGTATGAGAGTAATAAGATAAGATAAGCCTTTATTAGTCCCACAATGGGGAAATTCCAGGATTGCAACAGCATAGGGATAGCAACACTCAGAGCAACAATCAGAAGGCAAGAAAAAACAACATCTAGTAAACATATGTCCATATTACTATAAATGTATATATATAGACACACAGTGCAGAGCATTATGGCTGGTGGATGTGCAGCAGAAAGTCTAAGCTCTCTCTCCGCGGATGCAGCGGGCCAGCTGGAAGTGTTTGGGCATGATGGTGACCCCCTTAGCGAAGAAGAGACCACCAGGTGGGTCCCGCTGGTCTCCTGCAGAGCCATGACGGCGAAGCTCAGGAAACGCAGGACGGTCTTGAAGTCCTGAGCGATCTCCCTCACCAGGCGCTGGACGGGCAGCTTACGGATGAGCAGCTCCGTGGATTTCTGGTAGCGACGGATCTCTCTCAGAGCCACGGACCTGTGACGGCGAGGCCTCTTCACTCTGCCGGTGGCCAGAGCGCCTCTCCGAGCAGCCCTGTGGCTAGCTGTCTCCTGGGGGGCTTCTTCCTCCAGTAGATTTTACGGGCGGTCTGCTTGGTTCTTGCCATCGCTCTTTATTATTCTGTCTTATATTTCTTTCACGCCGCCTAAACTCCAGCCCGGCACCCGCTTCGTTTTCGCTACAGCTCCCGGTATGTCGAGTTTCCCATTAGCACCGGGCGGCGGCCAAGTGCTAGCTAGCACTAGCTCCTCCCCGCTGTAACGTCTCCCGCTGCAAACCGTGGCTCCGTCCGCCGACCCGGGAGACCCCCGGGGCGATCCGTGCGTCCGTGATATATATACAGAGTGAAAGGTGTAGAAAGAAGAAGGAAGATTAAAAAAAGGCTGTTGCAACAGGCAGCCGACTCGTGTGGCGCCGCCGGTCCGGCGGAACTGGAACCGGAAATTATGTGTAATACTAGTCAAAGCAATTTTAAATATATTAGCGAGTAGCAGATATTGTGGAGTACCACATAGTGCAGTCAGTAATGCAAAAAGAAAACAGTGAATTGACATGAGTCTGGTTGAGCTGCTGTACATAGTGCACGAGAGTCTAATAAGTCACTTAGTGTTCAGCAGTCTGATGGCAGAGGGGAAGAAGCTGTTCATGTGACGGGAGGTTTTAGTCTGAATAGATCCTAAACAACAGAGATTGACAAAATAACAATAATATTAAGGCCAATAATAACTAACAGAACAATTAACCATCAAGAACACATCTTAAATCAACACACAGGAAAAACAGATAGTTACATACTTTATTTCGAACAAAAAAGTAAAAAAAAAACAAAAACAAATGACAAGTGCGACAAAGTGACAGTATATAGTGCTCGGAAGGGAGAAGGAAGAAGTGAACAGAAAATACAAAAATACAGAAAATACTCAGAGGAAAATTAAGAGCCTGAGCCTGGTGACACACTCACACCTAGAGCCACTTTTTTAGAGTCTCCAATTAACCAAACCTGCATGTTTTTGGCTGTGGGAGGAAAACTGATAAATCCCAGAGTAAACCCACGCAGACACGGGGAGAACATGCAAACTCCACATAGATCACTGTTGGTCAGGGGGTGGGATCGAACCTGGGATCCCACGGCCAAGGGTGAGTTGCTGTACTGCCACAGTGCTAACCACTGTTTCGTTGCACCACCCCCAAAAATGTTTTTGAGCATTCCTCAACTTTCCCAGTCTTTTCTTGCCTCTGTCCCAGCTTTTTTGGAGTGTGTTTAAGGCATCAGATTCAAAGTGAGTGAATATTTGAAAAAAAATAAATAAATAAAGGTTATCAATTTGAACATTAAACATCTTGTCTTTATAGCATATTCAATTGAATATAGGTTGAAAAGGATCTGCAAATCATTGCATTCTGTTTTTTATTTACATTTTAAACAACATCCCAACTTCATTGGAATTGGGGTTTGTATAATGTCTGTGAGCCCTGCGATGGACCGGCGATCTGTCCAGGGTGTACTCTGCCTCTCACCCAAATATGCTGGGATTGGCTCCAGCACACACACACACACCCCCGCGACCCAAAAAGGATTAAGTGGTAGAAGATGGATGGATGGATGGATGGATAATTAATGTCTGTGAAATGAGGCAAGGTGACAGGCATTTAGTCAAATGAGACATCTTGCTTGAGCCTCATTTTAAGTGATGCTAATTAAACATGATATGCATTCATGTTTCCTTCGTCTTGTTTCAGCAGTTCATTTCACATTTTTCTAATCACAGAGCACAGCACATTCAAAATTACAGCAGTCCATGGTCAACAGAATGTATCTGTATATGTATATACAGTGGACCCACAAGGACTAGCAACAGCAGTTAGTGAATTTTGCCCATGAAGGAATCTCCATACAGGGTCCGATATCAAACATATCTGCTCTGTCTTCATTATAGAATCTCTCTGAATGAATTTTGCACCATGTTTGAATAAACCCAGGTATCTTGGTTCTGTCATGGTCCGCTCTGCTCATTATCCACAGCTGCACGCACACCTGATCCTCGTTAGGCTGGGCCTATATCTTCCACGCTGCCCGGAGTGGCAGTGCGGAGATGTCTCACTGCGCTCCAGGAGAGCTTCATTGCCTAATCGTCTCAGCTACCAGAGCCACAGCTGAGCCAGCCCTCACCTACGGCAGAAAGAGCCAACCAGCCTTCCACGTAAGCTCCATTAACAACTTACCACTTTCTACTAATCCCCTGTGCACAGGCGGAGTCCGTGGCGGCGGAGCCTTTTCCTCTTCCTCCCGGGCGGCGGACTTACCAGTCTCCTTCCCTCACCACCTTCACCTACACTCTCCTGTCGGGACAATACCACCGTCTAAAGAGCACTGTCTCCCTGGCCACAGCCGCAACGCTGAACCGGAGAAACTCACCATCTGTTCCCACAGTCAGCTACACAATAACGGTTTAACTCCAGTTGTGACGCCCAGTAACCATCTCTCTCTGTGTGTCTCCAGGGTTGCCAGGCAGTACGGTGTCTCGCTCAGGTCCCAGCAGCTCCAGCTAGCACTTACACTACTATTCATTCACACTGGTTGTTAATAAACATAACTGTATCAGTTTGGAGTCCATGTCTTGTCACTGGGTCAGCAAACCATGTCAGTACATCTCCGCCAGAACGACCCAGCGGACAGCGCTTTGGTGCACCGTGTCAACCGCATGGAGATTGAAATTGATCAATTGGTTTATCAGCAGCAGATCATTCTAAACCAGCTAACCCGTGTCACAGATCGGTTGGCTAGACTAACTAATTCTCAGCCGTTTTCTCAGGCCTTACCTGTCGCCAGCAGCCCCTCAACTCCTGCAAGCATTCCAGCTAACCAGCTCAGGCAGAATGTTCGGCTTACTCCCGTACCAACTCCCAGCCGTTTCAACGGTAAGTTGGGTGAAGCCAGGGGGTTCGTTATGCAATGCGAGGTGGTGTTTCAGCGGGTGCCAGAGGACTTCCCTTCCGACCATAGTAAGATCGGTTACGTTATTAATCTGTTGGAGGGGAGAGCACTAGCTTGGGCCTATGCGGTAATGGCTAGGGCAAATTATGCTAGTCTCACTTTTGGCCAACTCATGAGTGAATTTAATGAAGTGTTTGATCATTCCGATCAAGATAGCGTTCTCACCACCCACCTATTAAATCTAAGGCAGGGGTGTAGGGCAGTGGCAGATTATGCTGTAGACTTCCGGGTGGCGGCTACTGAAATAGGTTGGGAGGACGTTTCTCTTTGCTGTATTTTCATCAGAAGCCTCAGTGCTAGCCTTCGGGATGAGTTAGCTCCTTAAGAGAAACCAACTAGGTTATCCGAGCTCATTTCTCTGGCCATTAGTCTGGATAATAGACTGAGGGAGCAAACGGCGGAACGTAGGTCCTATGGACGGTCTGGGGAACCGTCTCGCCATTCCCCTCAGTCCTCAATGTTGGCTTTTCTGTCCTCTGAACCCTCAGCACCCGCAGAGCCTATGACGGTGGGACATTCTAGGCTATCTGCGGCAGAGAAACAGCGTCACCGCGAGCTTGGGTTGTGCCTGTATTGTGGGAGCGGGGAGCATGAGGTCGGGTTGTGTCAGCTTCGGCCCAAAAGGGGGAGTCCGTGCGTCAGAGTAGGGGGACTCAGGGACTTACCTCGGTCTAATCCCCTATCCAGTTTGCTTCTATCCATTAGATTCATACACAAACACACAGAGATACCTACACAGGCCTTAATCGTCTCCGAGGCGGAGCAAAGCTTTATGTCCAGAGACCTGGCAACCCGTTTGGACCTTCGCTGTATCCCCCTTGAGTCTCCTCTCCGGCTGATTGCGTTGTCTAATGCCCCCATGGCTACAGTATCCCACCAGACAGCTCCAGTCTCCATTATAGTATCTGGTAATCATCGAGAGGAACTGTTCTTCTTTGTGTTGCCCGTCTCGATGTCTTCGGTCATCCTGGGTTATCCCTGGCTACGCCTCCATAACCCGACGATTGACTGGAGTGCCGGTAGTATTAAATCATGGAGTTCATTTTACCTCAGTGCCTGTCTGCAGTCAGCGGCGTGCTCACCTTCAGTGACCCTAGGGGCTCCCTCTGATCCCCCTCCCGACTTGTCTAAGGTGCCTCCTGAATATCATGATCTCGGTGCCGTGTTCAGCAAATCCTGGGCCCTGTCCCTTCCCCCCCACCGACCGTATGATTGTGCCATCAACCTCCGTCCGGGGGCTCCTCTCCCGTCTAGCCGGCTGTATAGCCTTTCCCCGCCGGAGCGGGTGGCTATGGACACGTACATCAAGGAGTCCCTGAGCTCAGGCATCATTCGCCCGTCCTCTTCGGCGGTGGGGGCGGGGTTCTTCTTTGTGGGAAAAAAGGACAGCTCATTGAGACCATGCATCGATTTCAGGGAGTTGAATAATATTACTATCAAGGATAAGTACACCCTCCTGTTGCTTAATTCTGCCTTTGACTCTCTTCAGGGGGCTTCCTGCTTTACCAAGTTGGATCTGCGCAACGCTTATCATCTGGTGCAGATCCACGAGGGGACGAGTGGAAGACAGGTTTCCGTACCCCTAGTGGTCACTTTGAATATCTGGTGATGCCATTTGGTCTGACCAGTGCGCCTGCTGTGTTTCAGCGGCTCATCAATGATGTTCTGAGGGATTTTCTGAACGTGTTTGTGTTCGTTTACCTGGATGACATTCTGATCTTCTCCCATTCCTTAGAGGAGCACCGGGTACATGTGAGATGTGTTCTTCAGTGGCTATTGGAGAACCACTTATTCATCAAGGCTGAGAAATGTGAGTTTCATACGTCCAAGACGTCCTTCTTGGGCTTCATTATTTCTCATAAGGAGATCCTTCCAGACCCGGGCAAAATTAAGGCGGTGGTGGAGTGGCCGGTCCCGTCCTCAAGGAAACAGCTCCAGCAGTTCCTGGCATTTGCTAATTTCTACCGCTGATTCATAAAGAACTACAGCAGCCTGGCCCTTCTCCTGACGCGCCTTACATCCACGAAGGTTCCCTTCCGGTGGTCGGAGGAGGCGGCGGCCTTTGCGGACCTGAAGAAGCAATTCTCTGATTCGCCGATCCTGGTGCAGGTGGATCCCAGCCTGCAGTGCCTCGTGGAGGTGGACGCCTCGGATTCTGGTGTGGGGGCGGTCCTTTCTCAACGTTCTCCGATGGACGGGAAGGTCCGGCCTTGTGCTTTTTTCTCCAAGCAACTATCTCTGGAGGAGCAGAATTATAGCATCGGTGACAGGGAGTTGCTGGCTGTCAAACTGGCTCTGGAGGAGTGGCGCCATTGGCTGGAGGGGTCCTCGCAACCGTTCGTGGTTTGGACGGACCATTGCAGTTTGGAGTACCTTAGGACGGCCAAGTGCCCGAATGCCCGTCAAGCCCGCCGGTCTCTTTTCTTTGGTCGATTCAACTTTACTATCACTTACCGCCCTGGGTCCAAGAATACTAAGCCAGACGCCCTCTCCAGGCAATTTGCCACGGACACCCTGGAGGCTGAAGACCATCCCATCTTCCCTACCTCCTGTGTCGTGGGCACCCTCTTGTGGGGAATCAAGGAGAGGGTCCTGAGGTCCCAGGAGTTGGAGAGGGACCCGGTTGAGGGCCAGCGGGGAAGCTGTTTGTGCCATCGGCCATCCGGGGTGATGTCATCCAATGGGCCCACAAATCCAAGTTCACCTGCCATCCTGGAAGACGACGCATGGAGGAGTTGTTGCAACGCTCGTTCTGGTGGCCCTCTCTTCAAAAGGATGTTGGGGAGTACATATGGGTCTGTCCCCAGTGTGCCACCGGGAAGTCCCCATCATCCCCACCGGCAGGGTTGCTCCACCCCCTTCCGGTTCCTGGCAGACCCTGGTCCCATGTGGCGTTGGACTTCGTGACCGGCCTCCCTCCTTCCAACAATCACACCGTGGTTCTCACCCTTGTGGACAGATTCTCCAAGGTGGCCCATTTTGTTCCTCTTCCAGGTCTGCCTATGGCAAAAGAGACAGCTGACCTGTTGGTCCAACATGTGGTAAGACTTCATGGGATCCCCACGGACATCGTCTCGGACTGGGGGCCCCAATTTATTTCCCAGGATTGGAGGTCTTTTTGCAATGCCCTTGGAGCCAAGGTGAGCCTGTCATCTGGATACCATCCACAGTCCAATGGCCAGTGCAAGCGTGCCAACCAGGAGCTGGAGGCGGCCCTGCAGTGTGTGGCTTCTTCCAATTCGACGGCATGGAGTTCATTCCTTCCATGGATCAAGTACGCCCACAATTCGACAGTCTCTTCAGCCATAGGTATGTCCCCGTTTCAAGCTTCTCTTGGGTATTCTCCCCCTTTGTTTCCCGAGGAGGAGGGCGACATCGCCGTGCCATCTGTGTGGGCGCACATGAGACGCTGTCGTCGTCTATGGAGGGCAACTCGGGCCACGCTACATCGTACAGCCGAACGCAATACTGCTGTGGCAAATCATCATAGGACCCCAGCTCCGGCGTACCAGGTGGGTCAGCAGGTTTGGCTGTCTACAAAGAACATTAATCTGAAGGCTGAGCGCAGGAAGATGCAGCAGCAGTTTATTGGGCCGTTCGCCATCTCTCGCATCATCAACCCTGTGTCAATACGGCTAGATCTCCCCCCTCCCTCTGCATATGTCCCACATTTCATGTGTCGCAAGTTAAACCTGTGTCTTCCAGCACCCTGTGCTCTCCTCCCAGGTTGCCACTGCCCCCTAGGATGATCGATGGCAGCCCGGCGTGGAGTGTGACTGCTATCCTGGATGTCCGCCGCCGGGGCCATGGGCTGCAATACCTGGTGGACTGGGAGGGCTATGGTCCGGAGGCCAGGTCCTGGGTGTGTCCTGCCTGTGTGCTTGATAAAGATCTCATTAGGGAGTTCCATCGGACGCATCCAGGTAGGCTGGAACGACCGCCAAGAGGCGCTCATTGGGGGGGAGTACTGTCATGGTCCGCTCTGCTCATTATCCGCAGCTGCTCGCACACCTGATCCTCATTAGTCTGGGCCTATATCTTCCACGCTGCCCGGAGTGGCAGTGTGGAGATGTCTCACTGTGCTCCAGGAGAGCTTCATCGCCTAATCGTCTCAGCTACCAGAGCCACAGCCGAGCCAGCCCTCACCTACGGCAGAAAGAGCCAACCAGCCTTCCACGTAAGCTCCATTAACAACTTACCACTTTCTACTAATCCCCTGTGCACAGGCGGAGTCCGTGGCGGCGGAGCCTTTTCCTCTTCCTCCCGGGCGGCGGACTTACTAGCCTCCTTCCCTCACCACCTTCACCTACACTCTCCTGTCGGGACAATACCACCGTCTGAAGAGCACTGTCTCCCTGGCCACAGCCGCAACGCTGAACCGGAAAAACTCACCATCTGTTCCCACAGTCAGCTACACAATAACGGTTTAACTCCAGTTGTGACGCCCAGTAACCATCTCTCTCTGTGTGTCTCCAGGGTTGCCAGGCCGTACGGTATCTCGCTCAGGTCCCGGCAGTTCCAGTTAGCACTCACACTACTATTCATTCACACTGGTTGTTAATAAACATAATTGTGTCAGTTTGGAGTCCGTGTCTTGTCACTGGGTCAGCAAACCATGTCAGGTTCATCTCATACATACAGTAAGCTTACTCTGTACTCATCCAAAGAGTACTGATATTTGTAGTCATGCACCATGGTACAACACCATATTTGATTTCAACTTCCCATTCATGGTTATGATGAGCAATCCTCTTCATTATGTTTTACTACCAGAGACCAGTGGTAGCTATTGTTTTGTCGTAACTCGTAGACAAGAGTGATGCCAGGAGTGGAGCTGAACTCTTCTTTATTATTAAGCTGATCTCAGTGCACCTGCCGTGCATGCAGCTGCTGGCAGAGGTAAGGCGGAAGAGACCGTCCCTCTACCTGCAGCCCCTTATATGCCCACGGGGTTGGTGGAACCGGAAGACGGAGCCACCACCCCGTGCCACACAAATAAGAGCTCCAATAGTATAACAAAATATATGAACAATAACTACATAATATCCCGCCCCCACCCCCCATAGAAAAATCCAAAACACACAATCAGCCCACCCCAATTTGAAACCCAAATCATTCACTAAACATAATTAAACCAAAATCACCAAAAGGGGCCTATAGCATTCACACAAAATAACTAAAATTAGGGTGGACGGGTAGACTGCCATCCTACCCCCCACACAGCAAGGCGGGCTATTCTGCCGCCTATGTTATAAAAGTCCATTAAAAAAAACTCCTGCTGTGTCTCCTATACAAAACATAGTACTAAAACAATCCCCAAAACTATTAACACAGAACAAAATTTAACAACTGGAACACGTCCATGACTCGGTGAGGATGACCCGTGGCCCCCCCAGACCCTTCACCATCAGTCTGCCCCTAGAGGCAGTCCGCTTCCCGGACCACAGCTGGTCGCCTCAGTCTCGAAGCGTCTTCTCTTCCACACCTCTGAGCACTCCATCCATCTCGGGCCGTGCCTTTCCGCCTTCCTTGGGGCACACCGTAGCTCATTAGGATGACGCCACGAGCCATCCGACAGCAGAAGATAACCATCATACCGCACATCCGTCACCTGCAGCCGACCCTGGTACCACTCCATCTTCCGCTTTTCCCTCACCCGCCTGGACCTCGCCTCCGCCCGAGCCCGAACCCAGTCCGCGACTCCAAGCAGGGCCTTGCACGGCATGCAGTGCTTCCGCCTGGCACTCACTCCTCCAGTACCACTCGGTCCCGCCCGACTGCTTGTAGACCCGCTGCTGACCCCGCCCCTGTGGTCCTGTGTTCACCAGTCCTCCATGGCCGTGCTCCGGGAATGCCTGAGACCATCGTTTGAGCATTGCTCACTGCCGCAGATCCTCCCCCGTGCCACCCAGCGCCCACATCCAGGGCAGCTCAGACGCTGACACTAGTGCTCTCCTGCGGCGACCCTGAGCGCGACATGGCCTGTCCACTTTCCGGAATGTCCAGCAACTGTTCATCCCACGCAGCATCGTTCGGAACTCTCGGAACCGGTCGGTCCCACAGTCCGCAGCTCGACCATTCTTCCCCAGCGCCACTCTTGATGGAAAATCCAAGGCCATAAAACAGGTTGCAGCCCATGATGTTAGAACCATAGGCCATCACAACGAACTCCACATCAGCCATCTCTGCCAATTTGTACTGAGCCGTCAGTGTGACGGCACCCACCGTGGCCAACCATCCTCCTCCATAGCCGCAAAGTGGCACTGAGACACATCCAATCCTGTAGTGGGGAAAACACTCTCTAGCCGTAGCCCAATTCAGCACCAAACTCTCCGCTCCTGTGTCGACCAGCATCGGTACTGGAACTCCATCTCAAACCACCGTGCAGTGTGTGCGCCCACAGGTATTCGGGGACAGTGTGTATCACCGTCGGGGCGGGGGGAGCTGAATTCCTGCGTGGGCTCTCCTGCTCTGCTGACTGGCATACTCTCGCGAAGTGGTGTAGACGGCCACATTTTCCGCAGCACTTCCCTCTTGCCGGACACTCTCTAGCCTTATAGCGGTGCTTCGTGGACCCACAACCCATATACCTGGGCTTCCCCGGGGCAGACCTCATCCGTGCAGCGTTGGCCTCCTCCACGTCATCCTTGACACGCCCATCACTGTCCAGGTCCACTACCTGCGCGGGCATGGGGGATCTTGAATTTTCCGGTGAAAGGCGCTCGCTTAGTTCCTGAGTTAACTTGTCCACTGCTTCCAGCTGTAGCGCCAACTCGACAGCCCTAGTCAGCATCAACTCACCTGGGAATGAGAGCAGCTTGGAGTGGACCGCAGTACAGTTGGTGTGTTCTGCCAACTGGTCACGAACAATTTCTTCCTCCAACGGCCCGAACCGGCACTCAGCGGCCAACTGCCTTAAGTCCGACACAAACCGCTGGGTCAGTTCGCCTACCTGTTGGCGGCGCTGTCTGACCTTAATCCGTCTGACAATGACGTTGTCCGGCGCCCTAAAATGGTGGGCCATTAACTCAACTGTTATATATTGAGGGACAGGAGTCTCATCTGTCATACAGCAAGTTCACCCTTTATTATGAGAACCGAAGTATTTATAAACAAGGGCCGTGCCCGCCTGATGTCACACCAGGGGCAGGTACGACAGCACACACACACCACACTCACTACACCACAATTCCCCTCCCCCTCACAAAAATGCAAACCAAACACATAATCAAGACCCTCCCCAATTTAGGACCCGAATCATGCACTAAGGAACAAGGAATTATGAACTGTAAGTAAATGGCCTATCACATTCACACAGAATAACTCAAAAAAGCATTTTTCGACTTTTTTTTTTCAAAATATATATACAAAAAATAAATAAATTGGACCATGTCTCTAAAATAAGTAAAATAATCCCATCACATATATACTCACATGCACACCAGCAGAGTATATATCTACATATTTACATCAGTTGTAGACATTGAGAGTTGACCCATGGCTCCCCATGTTATTTTTAAAGTAACACAACATTTCAGAAAAGGAACATCATACCAACAGTATGCATCTCGCCTGAACTTACTTTTCCTCCACACTGAAGCCTGGTGGTGATTTAAGAGCGTGAGTTGTCTTTACAACATGTGAAAATCCCAGCAGATGAGCAATTTCTGAAATGCAACAACTATGCTACAATCATTTGTAAAGGACATTTCAAGGTAAGACAGCTGTGTTTTATATTAAACTATTTTCCTTCTTGCAATACTCTTAACTTTAGTGTGTGTTTTAAACTTGCTTGGTTGCAATAACTCGAGCCATCTGTTTCAAAGTGAAATGGCGGTTCCACGTTGTCGAAGCCACGAAGGGCTTAAATGACATTAACAGCCGGTTTAACCTCTGGATTATCTTAGCGACTTTGAGCCTTTTGTGATACACTGACTTGGCCGTTTTATACAAAGGTGGACTCTCCAACACTTGAGACTTTTAACTGGAACAGTAACCCCTTAAAGACGAAGCCAAAGCAAAATTTTTAACATTTTGTATGGAATCTGGTCCGTCTCATGAGTGGTAATTGGAATGTTTGAGTGCAGGTGATCTGCAGGCAGAACTTCATTAAGGAATCCAAAGATTTTTATTCTTAAACGCTCCCAGTTGTATTCAGATTGATTGTTTTTGTTCAAGTCTTAATTAAGTTGGTTGCAAATGTAACTGGGATCATCCTGCGCAGTTCGCCCACTCGGGGACACGAACCCGCGACCTACCAGTCAACTACACAGTTCGAGCATGGGAGACACAGCACGATCGCGCTGAGCTAAAGGTCCGACCGATAGCTCAGCGCTATCGATACTGTATGAGGCTTTTCGGGAGGGAGGTTTTACTAACGTTCTACACCGAACAGTGCTAGTTGGCATCCGTTACACAAATATTCTGCTTGTTTGAATTAAGATCTAAATGTGATCATGTGGCGTAACATTATGTAGCTCACATATTCCTTGGCAGAGACCCAACCATAAAAGAACTTTGAACTCGCGGTGTGTATTGACGTCACGCCTCAAATGGACAATGAGTCTGGACCACCTGCGAACTGGGGAAGAAGTGAGAAGATCTGGAGAGTGAACCTGAAAGGACTGTCTGACCTCCTGGGGTCAGACAGAGGAGCCGAGAGGACAATGGAGGGATTAAATGTGGATGTGATTCTGTGTTTGATGTGGAGGTATAAATGTATGTGGTTTATCACAGCTCGGTCTCTTATTCCCTGACTGAGAGAAGGAGCTGTGGGACGTGAGATGGAAATAAACCAATACTGTGAAATCATCCAGTGTCATCATTTCACGATTCCTACATTGGTGACCCACACGTGAGACATATGGAAAGGCTTGGAGATCGTCTCTCTGACCCGGATTCACCGGAGACCGCCCGCACGGGCGTAAACTCAATTAAACTCCCCGAGTTCTGGCAAGATGACCCGCACTCATGGTTCCAACACGTGGAATTGCGGTTCGTGCTCAATGGGGTATCAGCAGATGACATCAAGTTCCATAATGTCATCGCAAGACTCGACAGCCGCACAGCCCGGTGTGTGCGGAGCCTGGTGCAGCAGCCGCCCGCTGCTGGCAAATACGACGCCCTGAAAGCCGCCCTCATCCGGAGTTTTGTGCCATCAGCCGAGGTGAGGGCCAGAACACTTCTGGACCTGCGCGACAGAGGAGGACGCAGGCCGACCGTCCTCATGGAGGACATGCTGCAGATGATCGGGGCAGACAACGATGCGTTTCTATTTAAACACATCTTCTTGAGGACCCTCCCAGCACACATGAGGGGTTCCCTGTCCAGCATGAGGTGTGTGAACCAGCAGGATTTCCGCGCGCTGGCCGTGGAAGCGGAGCGGCTCCTCGATGCCTGCGGCGAGCAGGAGACTTCAGTGGCAGCAGCAGACCTCGGCGCGGCAGCCGAGGGCGGTGGAGAAGCAGTGGCAGCAGAAGCAACCCCAGCGACGACAGCAGCAGCGCGGTCCCGAAGCAGAGGAAAGGACGACCTCTGTTTTTACCATCAACGCTTTGCGCAGAAGGCACACAGATGCATCCCACCATACAGCTTCAAGATACAGAGAAAGCGCACGAGCCGGGGGTCGTTAGCAGCTTCGACTCTCGGCGAACAGAACAAGCTGCTGTACCTGACAGACGCGAGCTCCGGACGACAATTCCTCGTTGACACCGGAGCACAGAGGAGTTTCAACACCGCAACCTATGCGGATCGGGTGGCCGGCCCCCGCGGAGACGGGGCAACGGCCGCAAACGGCTCGTCGATCAAGACTTTTGGCGAAAGGACTCTGCGCTTGTCCTTGCACGGCCGCATCTATGAATGGACCTTCATAGTAGCGGCGGTGAGTTTCAACATGTTAGGCGCTGACTTTTTGTGCTCACATGGCTTGTTGGTAGATCTGGTTAATAGACGCTTGGTTAATGCACTCTCTTTTTGTTCCATCCCTTGTGCAGCTCGAGTGTCCCCGCCGCCAGTACAGACCAACGTCGCCACAGCAGGTGGTAAGTTTCACACTCTCCTAAACCAGTTTCCAGCACTCACAGTTCCCACGTTTTCAGCTAAGGTGGCGAAGCACGGGGTGGAGCACTTTATAACCACAAGTGGTCCACCAGTTTTTGCGAAGGCTCGGCGCTTGGATGCAGCTAAGCTCTCCATTGCACGTGAGGAGTTCGCCAACCTGGAAAGGTTGGGCATAATTCGCCGCTCAAAGAGCGCCTGGGCTTCCCCCCTGCATATGGTGCCTAAGGCTGACGGCTCGTGGAGACCTTGTGGTGATTATCGCAGGTTAAACAATGCCACAGCGCAGGACCGCTACCCAGTTCCGCATATCCAAGATTTTTCGGTGCATTTGGCCAAGGCGCGCATTTTTTCTAAAATAGACCTGGTCCGTGGTTATCATCAGGTCCCGGTCCGACCAGAGGACATTCCCAAGACAGCGGTAATAACCCCGTTCGGGCTTTTTGAGTTTTTACGCATGCTTTTGGCCTTAAAGGCGCCGCACAAACCTTCCAACGCATGATGGATGCCGTGTTGCGCGACCTCCCTTTTGTTTTTGTCTACTTAGACGATATTTTGGTCGCTAGCGCCTCTGAGGAGGAACACGAAAGTCACCTCATGACAGTTTTTCAGAGGTTGGGAGTGCATGGGTTGATAATCAACCCGGCCAAGTGCCATTTTGGCACAACGCAGATCGATTTTTTAGGGCACCGCGTCTCCCCAGAGTGGGAGCAGTCCCGCTGCCGTCCAAAGTACGCGCAGTGGCTGAGTTTCCCCAGCCACAAACGGTAAAAGCGTTGCAGGAATTTTTAGGTATGGTAAATTTTTACAACCGTTTCATACCCCACACGGCGCAGCTCATGCAACCGTTGTACGCCGCGCTAAAAAAACAGAAGCCCTCCAATGTGATTGAGTGGTCCCCAGAGTGGGAGCGCGCATTCACTGAGGTTAAAAAAGCACTGGCAGACGCAGCACTGCTGGCTCGCCCAGACCCAGCAGCCCGAATAGCGCTAACCACAGACGCGTCAGATGTGGCCATAGGAGCCGTTGTAGAACAGCAGGTCGCCGGGGTTTGGCAGCCACTCGCTTTTTTCAGCAGGTCCCTACGCGATGCGGAGCGGAAATATAGCGCGTTTGACAGGGAACTGCTAGCGCTCCACCTGGCCATTCGCCATTTTCAGTTCTGGTTGGAAGGGCGGCGTTTCACCGCGTTTGTCGACCACAAACCGCTCACTTTTGCAATGTCCAAAATCTCAGAACCGTGGTCAGGCCGACAGCAGAGGCAGCTGGCCGCAATTTCAGAATTCACCACCGATATACAGCACGTAGCCGGTAAACTTAATGTAGTAGCAGACTGCCTCTCGCGAGCGGTAACAGCGCCTGTCCACGCAGATGGGGACTGTAATGCCACAGATGCGGAGCAAGTTAACAGCGCGGACGCGCACGCGGCTCCGGTGCACGTGGGGATAGATTACGCAGCCATGGCAGCGGAGCAGAGCGAAGACACAGACGTGCGCGCGCTCCTGTCTGGACCAACAGGGTTAAGGCTGGAGAGCATAAGTTTACAAACCGGTTCACCCCCGCTAATCTGCGATGTATCCACTGGGCGACCGCGCCCAGTGGTACCAGCCACGTGGCGCCGTCGCGTTTTTGATGCGGTGCACTCCCTAGCGCACCCGGGAGTACGCGCTTCGGTGAAAATGGTAGCGGAGAAGTTTGTTTGGCCGAGCCTGCGCAAGCACGTGAAGGAGTGGGTGAAAGCCTGCATGTCCTGCCAGCGGGCCAAAGTTCACAGGCACACAAAGGCTCCTTTAGAACCTTTCCACATTCCTGCTAAGAGGTTCGATCATGTGCACGTAGATCTAGTGGGACCCCTGCCACCGTCGCAAGGGTTCACACATCTCCTAACAATGGTGGACCGGACCACACGTTGGCCGGAAGTAGTCCCATTGCAATCGACCACAGCAGCAGAGGTGGCTCGCGCTTTTTTAACAGCCTGGGTAGCGCGGTTCGGAGTCCCGTCAGACATTACGTCCGATAGGGGTCCGCAATTCGTGTCGGAGCTGTGGTCAGCAATGGCCAGCGGCTTAGGAGCGACAGCCCATCGCACCACCGCTTATCACCCACAGGCCAACGGTTTATGCGAGCGTTTTCACAGGTCGTTGAAGGCAGCCCTCAGAGCGTCGCTCACGGATACAGATTGGGTAAACAAACTACCATGGGTTTTATTGGGGTTGCGTTCGGCACCCAAAGAGGATTTAGATGCCTCACCTGCTGAATTAGTTTTTACTCAACCTCTCAGGCTGCCAGGAGAGTTCCTGCCAGCCCATGCGGCACCAGAGCGCCCCCCGGTGTGGGGACATCTAAGTGGCACGGGAGCAGAAATGCTCCCGGACCCCGCTCATCACACTTTTCCGCGGGTTTTTGTTCCCAAGGCTTTGCAAAACGCAGAGTTTGTTTTTGTCAGGCACGACGCCCAGCGTCACAGCCTCCGCCCACCTTACGACGGTCCATTTCGAGTGCTGGAAACCGGGGAGAAATGTTTTGTGCTAGATTTGGGGGGCAGGAAAGAAACAATCAGTGTTGACAGATTAAAGCCTGCTTTTGTGTTATGTGACGAACCTGTATGACCGGCGGGGGCGCCTCGACGCGGCAGACCTCCCAGGGAACGGCCCCTGCTCTCCCCGCAGGGGGCAAACAACCCTTCTCCCCCTCATTCCACAGGTGCGCCGCAGGACGGCACAACACAGGCTGCAAAGCCTGCGTTCAGCAGATTCGGGAGGAGATTGAAGCCTAGGCAACGGGCAGAGTGATGTGTATTTTGATCAACCCGTGTAGATTGTGCTGTAGATCCTGCAAAGGGGGGGGTGACATAAGCCCCATTTCCACCAGTATCGCCTGGGCTTTACTTTTTTTTACTTGTTTCGGTTTTTCGCCATTTCCACCCAAGTCCTCACGGTTTAACCGTTACGATTTTCGTGCCTGTTCAGAGGCAGGGTACAAGCGAGCGAAAAGCGAGGTGTGAATTGACGTCAATCGACTGCTAAACGCTGATTGGTCAGGGCGTAACGTCACCAAACGCGTCCGTTAGTTTTCTGTTGAAGCTACACGTCCGCCATTTGTAATTTCAGCGAGTAACCGCAGTGACTGGATTCAAAATTGTGTTTTCATATAACGATGTCCACGCGCAAGTTTATTCCATGAACAAACGAGGAGGTGCGGACTTTTCTGTCCCTCGTAGCCGATGACTACATCCAGAGCGAGTTGGTGGGGCAACTTGCAATGAAAAAATATACCAGGAAGTGTCCGGCCTGCTATTATTGGCAGAGAATTTGGACTCGACACGGCCACGGAATTGGAAAACGGTGACGGTGAGTGTTGTTTTGTTATTGTCCGTCTTCTTGCCTTTCGGTCAAAAGCGCACTTTATTTTAGCAATAAAGAAAGTTGTTTGATTGTGGGCAATTGTGGTGATGGCTAGCCCGCTAATAGCTAGCTACCTCTGTACCTTGCTGCTACCTGGCATCAAGCTGCAGAATCGCGCTTTTATTTCAGTATTCACGTGAACAAAACGCTGACGTAAGCTTATTGTATTCTGGTTAAAAAGTTTTGTGTTTGCGGTACATGTTGCACTTTGTTTGTGAGCGTTATTGTGTGTTTTTTTCCTTCTATACACAGTTTTCAAATCCCTTGGGTCCGCCTCACTGGACTGCCCCGGCATCTCCCAGTCAAGTGCTGGTAAGGCACAACAAACTGAAAATTACCACCCGGTTGTTTTTATATGTGATTGTTTTCTATAGACGCATAACAAGGAATTTAAAATGTCTTTCTACGTTTATAAAAAATACTAGATTCAGGGGTGTTCATAGCCACAGTGGCCCAGTGTTATAGGTGTGTTGGTGGTGAAATACTGTTGTATTTTCACAAAAAAAAAGGAGCACATGTACAAACTTCAAATCAAAATGCTTGATTGAAATTCTTCAAGTCAGCTAACACTATTAACCCATTCTGATTTATGAGGCCACAGTACAAAGAAATTCTTTTAAAAATAACCCATTAAATCAAAATACTTTTTACAATTAATCCTTTTTGAAATGAAGGGGGGCCTAACCACATCACCACAGAAGTTTCTTATAGTCCACTCTACTGAGGGGCAACGACATGACAGTTGAGCTTAAATACAGCAACGAAGCATCCCACCACAGGCTTTCAACAGTTTAATTCCATAATATTTTTTCTGACATGTTTTGATCCGGTGTTATCTAAATACAATGACTTCTGTCTTTCATATAGGCAAGCTGAAGAGGTCCAGCAACATTGCAGACCTTGCATCACTGATGGCCCAGAATCATGCTGAGGAGATGCGGATCCATGAAAGGATGCTCGAACAGCGCGAAAGACACCTGCAGTTAGCCGCATTAAGAAGGGATGAGCTGACAGAGACGGCTTCCTTCCACGGAGCCTTCCGAAACCATTTTGGCAGTCTGGTCGAAGTACTGAAAGCTCCCCATTTGTTAACATGTTTTGGGAATATTTGTAATGTAATAAAATGTTAGTCTTTTGGATAAAAGTGTGGTTTGTATATTATAACACTGGATGATAAAGGCGAATAATTACATACACATTCCATTGCCTCATATGACCCTAATCCTGCTGTTCAGCCATAAAGGTGTCAAGATTTTTAATGGTAATGTAATTGTTATTGTTAAATTTAATAAATATTACCACTGCTGTATCCATTGCTCTACATTGGGTACAGTTTTTAAGTAAAATTGTAAGCAGTTGCACAGGTGTAATTTACATTCAGCAGTAGACACTGATAAAGGTGAAAGTCGAATTGGGTAAAAGGTAAGTACATGTGAATTGAATGTTATATCGGCATTCCAAATTCTGAGAATTCCAATAAATTATAAGCAGTCTAGTATAATATAAAGCGAAAATACCCATACATGTAAACCCAAATATAACATTTTCGATGTTGTAAACGTTGACATGTATATGATAAACCTATGCTATTGTGATTCAATAGATCCATAGTGATCTTTGGTTTGAAAAAGAAAATTATAATTTGGTGTTGGCAGTGTGACAATGTCAGTGTATTTAGTAGGATTAAAAAAGGTTTCATCATAAAATTTCTAGGTTCATTGGCAATTCCATCAAACCAAAAGTGAGTTGTCTAGCTGCAGCATATTTTTTTTTGAGTCATTTCTACGTTGTTTTAGTGTGTAATTAGCCACCACTGAACAGATAACCCTTATAAATAACAATAGATTGGAAAAATGATACACAATGGGCCTAGATTTGGATTGGCTTTTTTTATAATATCAATTATTTGGTAAGTTAAAGTTAACTGGAAGTATAACAAGTTTCCACATATAATTCCAAGGTCAATTGGCAATTCCATCAAATCAAAAGTGACTTGGCTAGCTGCAGCATTTTCTTTGCAGTCATTTTCTACGTTGTTTTAGTGTGTAATTAGCCACCACTGAACAGATAACCCTTATAAATAACAATAGATTGTACAATGATACTCAAATGATACACAATACAAAAAATGGGCCTAGATTTGGATTGGCTTTTTTATAATATTTTTAATTATTTTGTAAGTTAAAGTTAACTGGAAGTATAACAAGTTTCCACATATAATTCCAAGGTCAATTGGCAATTCCATCAAACCAAAAGTGCGTTGTATAGCTGCTGCTTTTTTTGGGAAGTCAGTTTATCATCAGTGTATCATTATTACACAATATACAAAATGGGTCTAGATTTGGATTGGCTTTTTTTATAATATTATAAATTATTTGGTAAGTTAAAGGGGTTTCGGATTAAGCTTCTGCATAATTTTAAATTACCCCGGTGTTTCAGCATTTAATTAACCGTCTGTTAACATTTAACCGTTTTGAACAACAGAGGCGACGTAGTTTAAAAGTGCACAACATTTTATTTAAAAAAGACGTTTGACATATGTATGCACATGAACACTGAACAAATGAAATGATCTCTGAATGATCTCTGCTTCATATGCAGCTGCTTCAGATTCCTCCTGGGCAACCGCTATTCTCCTCTCCTGCTCCAACGTGTGTTGTCTCAATCCACGTCGTCTTCTCCTGTAAAATTCTCTTGTCTCGTTAAAGACATTCATTGTGTTAAAAACCGTGGAAATCCTCCGCTCGTAATCCGCTATTTTTTTCTGTGTTGTTGAGGAGTCAGTCTCGTCCTTTATACGTCAGCAGTGTAGCGCCACCTCGATCCCGCCCACCCCAGCAATTCTCGGCTTTCCGCGGTTGTGATGGAGGCGCAGCCGCGGGAGAAACAAGTAGAAAAGAAAAGAAAAGAGTAGCGCAGAACTATATAGTGGAAATGTGGCTATAATGGTACAGCTCTTAGAGTGATGCTGATGTGTGTGTCCATTCTTGACATAATGTGTATAACTGTTAGAGTAAAGTTGGTGTGTGTCCATTCTTGGGCGTTTCGGGGGGAGTGATGTGGCGTAACATTATGTAGCTCACATATTCCTTGGCAGAGACCCAAACATAAAAGAACTTTGAACTCGCGGTGTGTATTGACGTCACGCCTCAAATGGACAATGAGTCTGGACCACCTGCGAACTGGGGAAGAAGTGAGAAGATCTGGAGAGTGAACTTGAAAGGACTGTCTGACCTCCTGGGGTCAGACAGAGGAGCCGAGAGGACAATGGAGGGATTAAATGTGGATGTGATTCTGTGTTTGATGTGGAGGTATAAATGTACACTACCGTTCAAAAGTTTGGGGTCACCCAGACAATTATTTTGTGTTTTCCATGAAAAGTCACACTTATTTACCACCATGAGTTGTAAAATGAATAGAAAATATAGTCAAGACATTGACAAGGTTAGAAATAATGATTTGTATTTGAAATAATAATTTTTTCCTTCAAACTTTGCTTTCGTCAAAGAATCCTCCATTTGCAGCAATTACAGCATTGCAGACCTAACATGATTGCACAAGGGTTTTCTAATCATCCATTAGCCTTCTGACGCAATGAGCAAACACATTGTACCATTAGAACACTGGAGTGATAGTTGCTGGAAATGGGCCTCTATACACCTATCTAGATATTGCACCAAAAACCAGACATTTGCAGCTAGAATAGTCATTTACCACATTAGCAATGTATAGAGTGTATTTCTGATTAGGTTAAAGTTATCTTCATTGAAAAAAAGTGCTTTTCTTTCAAAAATAAGGAAATTTCTAAGTGACCCCAAACTTTTGAACGGTAGTGTATGTGGTTTACCGCAGCTCGGTCTCTTATTCCCTGACTGAGAGAAGGAGCTGTGGGACGTGAGATGGAAATAAACCAATACTGTGAAATCATCCAGTGTCATCATTTCACGATTCCTACAATCAAATGAAATTGTATGTTAAATGGCATATTGTATGATATAGTGTAGTTAGAAATGTACTTTAAGTCAGTTAACATTATTCTTAAAATGATGTTTTAAAAACTCAAAGCAATCAGGAAGTGGCCATAAGGACTGGAAGAGAAGCGAAAAAAAAAGAAAAGAAAAATCAGCAAAATTTAAAACGATGTGTCATGGATTTAAGTTTCCCCTGAAGTTTGTTTCCTGAAATTGTGACTTAGATTAACCATTATAATTCAATAAGTGACTCCATGAAACACTCATGGCTGCTCTGTTCATTCACAGACCAGAAAATTCACGCTGTTATCCTGTTAAACAAAGGGAATCTTCATTCTTTTGCATATTCTTTTGTTGTTAAAATTGTGTTAACAGGTCTGAGGAGTTGTTAGTTCCTGTCCAGCAGGTCAGTTGTAGGGGGGATCATCCATCCATCCATCTATCTTCTACCACTTTTCCGGAGGTCCAGGTCGCGGAGGCAGCAGTTCAAGCAGAGAACCCCAGACTTTCCTCTCCCCCACCACCTGCTCCAGCTCTTCAGAGAGGATACCAAGGCGTTCCCAGACCAGCTGAGAGACATAGTCTCTCCACCGAGTCCTGGGTCTGCCCCGGGGTCTCCTCCCAATGGGACGTGCCCGAAACATCTCAAGTGGGAGGCATTCAGGAGGCATCCTAATCAGATGCCCGTACCACCTCAACTGACTCCTTTCAATGTGGAGGAGCAGCGGTTGTACTCTGAGCCTCTCCCAGATGACTGAGCTCCTCACCCTATCTCTGAGGGTGAGTCCAGAAATCCTACAGAGAAAGCTCATTTCAGCCGCTTGTATCCACGATCTTGTTCTTTCGGTCATTACTGGGGGGGGGCGGGGGGGATCAGTGCTGCTGATAAAGCCACGTCACCCTTTAACCCGGGTACAAATAAAGTAACCTGAACCTGAACCCTTTGGTTTCCATCTCAGCAGCAGCTCTGTTTGAATTGTCCTCAGAAGGGAACATGTAAATCGACAGAGGTGTGAAGTTTGGCCCAGCTGTTCCCACTGATGTCATGGAGGGGTGATCTGTTGGGTGTCATGGGGTGTCATGTGTTTACTCTTCCTGGGTTAACTGGATTATTTCTGCTCCTGGGGATCACCTATTCCCTTCTTCTCCTTTTCCCTGCTGATTAATGCAGATCTACAGAATTTAACACCTCCTTTAGTTCCTCCTCATGGCTGTCTTTTAAAAAAATGGCCAACACACGCCAATTTATCACATCCTTTTTCCATGTAAATTGGAAACATTCTTTTGTAAATGTGAGGATTTTTCTCATAAATTTGTAGGATTTTCCTGCAGAGTTAGAGCCATTTTACTCAGAAATGTGCAGCTTCTTACTTGAAAATTTGCAGCTTTTTATTATTCATAATTTTGCAGCTTTTTCCTCGTGAATTTAGAACTTTTCTTACTCTTGAATTTGCAGTTTAAAAAAAAGCTTAAACTTGCAGCATTTTACTCAAATCTTATATCTGCAGCGTTTTTAGGTTGTAAACAGTTGGAAATTTACACCTTCTTTTGTCTTTTCGCTAAAGTTGCAGCTTTTTACCCATAAAATTCCACTTTTTTGGTCAGAAATTGGCAGCTTTTAACTGAGACTTACATCCCCCCCTTTTTTTTTGTCAGGTCAGGCATTGGCTTGCTTGCTACCGTATAACCATGAAAACCGGTACTACCTGTCTCATGGGTCGGGCCGTCGGCGACTCAACCGGCATCCCCGCCCTTCCGAGGGCATGGAGGGTGAAACAGGGTATCCTGGCAGAACTAAAAACAATATCTGCCACAGGTCTGTGGTGGACCACTCCCAGTTACACAGGGTGAGACTGGACATCCTGGCAGATAAACACATCTGCCGCAAGGTCTGTGGTGGACTGTGCCAGTCGGTGCATTGTGACATGCACTACACAAAGAGCAGAGATAAACAAATCTATCATCTGGTCAGTCACTGCAACAGATACTGGAGTCAGTTTGTCTTGGCTTGTCCTTGCCACTGATAATACCTTTATCTGCCAAGAATGTGCTGCTAGTCCAGCAAAAGCTAGCAGTACTCAAATACTTTGCAAGCAGTTCCATGAAATGGTCAATAAGAAAGCAACTCATACCGGCTCGGACATCGCCCGGGCTTACAAGGTCCACGCTGATCTGTTCACACTCCAACAGGCAGCGAAAAGTAAGCTAGGAGCAGGAAGACAAAAGAAGAGGAAAACGGCAATCTTGTGTGTAGCAGAATGGAATGTACGCAGTCTGTTGGACAGAACAACATCATAGCGCCCAGAAAGACAGACCGCGCTTGTGGCCCTGGAAATGAACAGGTACAATGTAGACATAGCTGCACTTAGTGAAACAAGATTGCCTGGATATGACAGCTTGGAAGACCATGGGTACATCTTCTTTTGGAGTGGGAGATCAACTCAGGAAAGGAGAGACGCAGGAGTGGGTTTTACAGTTAGAAAGGAGATAGCAGCAATGCTTGATGAGGAACCGGTGCCAATCAATGACAGGATAATGACTATGAGACTCCCACTACAGCGGAAGATGTATGCCACACTCATCAGTGTATATGCCCCAACAATGACCAACACAGAGGAGGTGAAGGAAGAGTTCTACAGTGATTTACGTGAGACTATCAGGCGTGTACCGACTGATGACAGGCTGATACTCGTTGGAGATTTTAATGCCAGAGTTGGTTCGGACACCGAGAAATGGAAAGGAGTGCTAGGCAGTTATGGAGTAGGCAAGTGCAATGCTAATGGAGAACTTCTACTTGCACTATATTCAGAGTACAACCTTGTGATAACCAGCACTCTATTTAAGCACAAGGACACACACAAGAAGACATGGATGCACCCAAGATCCAAGCACTGGCACTTATTAGACTACATCATAGTCAGGCAGAGAGACATAAGGGATGTACTGGACACCAGAGCAATGAGAGGCGCGGACTGTGGCACTGATCATGTTATGCTGAGATCTAGATTAAGGATTTGGAGACGAAAACAGCACTGCAGGATGGGTGCGAAGCCACCACGGAAGCTAAACACTAGTGCACTGAAAGGCCAAAAGAAGCAGGAAGAACTTAGACAGCAAATGGATAAAACTTGAAAGCCTGGGACAGCAACAACTCAAAGAATAACATAGAAGAGAAACGGGCAACACTGAAGGATAAAGTGTATCAGACTGCGAGTGATGTATTAGGCTACCCTGAGAGGAAACATCAAGATTGGTTTGATGAGCATGATGAACACCTGAACAAACTACTAGAAGTGAGGAATACAGCTAGGCAGGAAAACCTACAGTGTAACACAAGGTCGAAGAAGAAGAAATACTCAAAGGCTCAGAGTGAGCTACAGAAGTACACCAGAGAGATGAAGTCCAACTGGTGGGATGAAAAAGCGGAGGAACTTCAAACTGCAGTTCTTCACAGGTTTGAGGGAAATCTACGGCCCTAAACCAAGAGGACTGATCCAACTAAAGGCTATGGATGGTGAAACAGTTTTGCAGGAGAAAGACAAGATCCTGGACAGATTTGCAGACCACTTTGACCAACTACTAAACAACCCTGGAGATCTCACTGAAGAGGCTAAAGAAGCTCTAGTGCAGCGACCAGCTGTATCAAGTCTGGATGAACCACCAGATTTTGATGAACTAATGGCAGCTATCAGGACAACACAGAACGGTAAAGCTCCAGGAAGGGATGAAATTCCAGCAGAAGTGTGGAAATTTGGTGGTGTTCAGCTGACCAACTTCCTGCACAAGCTCATCCAAGAGATATGGGATGCCCAGAAAGTACCTCAAGATTGGAAGTATGCAAGTATTGTGCCTTTGTTCAAGAAAGGTGACAGGAAGGATTGTGGAAATTACCGAGGTATATCACTGCTAGCCACTGTTGATAAGATTCTCTCACGTGTACTACTTAACAGACTCAGTGAACACATCTCGCAGAATGTACTACCGGAAACCCAGTGCGGCTTTAGAAGTGGAAGAAGCACAATGGACATGATTTTCTGCTTGAAACAGGTTCAAGAAAAGTGTACTGAACAGAACATGCCGCTTTATGTAGTCTTCATAGACTTCAGTAAAGCCTTCGATACTGTTTTGCGACAAGGACTTTGGCAGGTACTCAAGAAATATGGTTGTACAGAGAAGTTTGTCAGCCTGATCAAGGCACTCCATACAGGTATGCAAGCAAACATGGCAATGAGTGGTTCAGTATCTAAAGACTTTTCAGTTAGCAACGGGGTGAAACAAGGGTGTGTGCTGGCGCCTACACTCTTCTTGCTATATCTGGCAGCCATGCTTGAGGTGGCCTTCAAAGACACTTCTGAAGGAGTATACATTCAAACAAGGAAAGTAGCAGACTTGTTCAATGTGGCACGGTTTAAAGCCAAGAGTAAGACATCGATAAAGGTAGTAAGAGAAATGCTCTTTGCTGACAACAGTGCTCTAGTTGCACACAGCGTGAAAGATATGCAATCTTTAGTGGAGAAATTTGCAAGAGCAGCTAGCCAATTCAGCCTCCAAATCAACATCAAGAAGTACAGAGTGCCTTTATCAACCACCAAAGTTCCAATTATCAACATCACTACCAGAAGAGATCAGCATTGGTACAGAGCCACTAGTCAAGTGCAAGACTTTCAAGTACCTAGGGAGTACTGTTTCAGAGAATGCTAGGCTGGAGGATGAACTATCTCTCAGAATGGGAAGAGCGAGCACTGTGTTTGGAAACTTGAGGGAGAGACTGTGGAACAATCGACATGTGTCTGTCCATGTAAAATGCAAAGTGTACAGAGCAACAGTACTGGCTACTCTATTGTACGGTGCTGAAACTTGGACTGTCTACAGAGTGCAGGTGAAGAAACTACACGCGTACGTGATGAGACACCTTCAAGCCATAATGAACATCTCATGGAAAGACAAGATAACCAACTTAGAAGTGTTGAAACGAGCTGGTCTACCATCAATGGAGGACATGCTAATACAGATGAACCTGAGATGGCTCGGTCATGTTGAGAGGATGGACCACCAGTGTCTCCCTCGGCAGTTACTCTACTCACAGTTGTGCGAGGGCAAACGCAATCAGGGTAGACCAAGGCTCAGATTTAAAGACACTGTAAAAAGAAACTTGAAGAAGTTGGACATAGACAGGAGTTCCTGGCAGCGAAAGGCTAAGGACAGAGCTGTGTGGAGGAATCTGTCGCCCACGACAGACTGCTATGATAAGATAAGATAAGATGAGCCTTTATTAGTCCCACAATGGGGAAATTCCAGGATTGCAACAGCACAGGGATAGCAACACTCAGAGCAATAATTAAGAAGATATGGAAAATATAAATAAGAGCAGTGGATATACATACATACACATAAATATATAAATATATATACAAAGTGCGGTGCATTGTAGCAAGATGGAATAAACAGCATACCCGTCTACTTAGTTATCCTACATGTTATGAATGTGTACCCATACATATTGTCACCCTCTGTAGCGACTGATATTGTCCTAGTTGTATACTGGAGGGGACCATTTATGTAAGTCTGTTGCGTCTTTTGCATTCAGTACTTTTAGGTCGTCGCGTTTTTTTGCTATCTCTGCGAGCAGCCCTGCTTAGGTTATACAGTCTGACAGCCGTAGAGCAGGAGGTCTGGTATCTTGGGGTGAGGTGGAGGAAGAGGTGTCCTAAATGGCGTGAAATGACAGTGAAATGAGTCACAGTGCAGATGGCTGTGGATGCTGGCTTTAGGGGGGCTGACATTAGCATTTGGTGATCGTGTTAAAAACTACACCTTGTGATGCACCAGTTCAAAATGAACACAATGACAAGCTAAAGAGAACAAGCGCGGCTGAAGAGACACGCTTTACCACACCAAACACACAGGGGAAATTCCCCAAAAAACAGAGCTCCAGTTAAACAAACACAGACATGGTTATAAAACTGGAATTTGAACATAGGACGTGTTTGCATAACAAGGACACTAAACTGAAATTCTAAAAAGGTCAGCAGATCAAAGCCTGGGCAATCATGTGGAAACACACAAAGTCACTTTGAAACAGACAAAAAAGAGAAAAGAAAAACCCAGCTGCAAATTTCATTATATGTAGGTTTGAAAAAGCTCTGGCACTCAGACATAACACATTTATGCATGGAACCTGTTGTTTTGTTGGTTTGCTTGTTTGTTTTAGCAGTGACATATCCTCGGCTAATAGCAAAATCAATGTATCAAACAACAGCTATTTAATGTTAATTAAAACATAAGAGAAGTGTGGCTAAATTATAATTTTAATACACAAAGAATCACTCTATATTCAGTAGGAACGAGCCGGCTAACGCTTCATTTAAATTCTTACCTAGCAGGACTACTACTACTACTGACTTGGGTTCAATAAAATTTGGTGGAAGGATGAAGCTTCTGCCATAGAATAACCCATTACACTTTGGAGAAGATTTCAACCTTCTTCTACACTGTGAAATTAGGGCTGGGCAATTTTGGTTTGGGCAATGTCAAAAAATTAATACAATGAAAGTCAATTTTCCCCTTCACAAGAGGAAATATGGTAGCCTACAGCTCTAAATCCCTCCCCCATCCTTAAAGTTAATTTTATAAAAGTTAAGCTGGTACTTTATAATCAGAAATGTATGGATTCCTCTTTGATTAAGATTCAAAGATTCAAGACTCAAAGGCTTTATTATCATGTGTGTGGCGGTTTGGGAAAACCCCCACAAACAGACTAAGGACAGACAATTCGCTACTCCTGGTTTTTTCCGCTACACTACTGTGATAATGTCACCTTTCATGTATTGTGTTCATGCGTCCTGTCCTTACTGTGACCTAGAGACTCAGATCAATATGTAGATGTGCCTGTTAACCCCTTTGTTCTGCACCTAGAGCACAGTCTAGCAAATCTGCCTCTTGTGATGTATGCCTCTCAAATGCAAATGCCATACTCCCTGCTGTGAATGCCTTTCATGCATTGTTTGTAACTGGTATTTAAGCTGACTGAAATCCATGCTCTCTCTCTCACTCTGATCCTGCAACTGGTAGACACACACGTGTCCGCCTCTCTTCTTCTTCACTGAGAGCCGTGGGCTCACTCCCGGCGCGCACGCACGGCGCCGGGAGAGGAGCTCGTGACGGTGGTATGATAATAAAACTCTACTTAAAACCTCCAACAACGCCGCTTTATTTCATGCCGCCGCACTGGTGACCCGACGCTGCAAAGAACACGCTGCCAGCGAACGCAACACCCGGCGGTGATTCTCCGACGACAAGCGAACGCGGCAGCCTGACTGACCTGCCCTTCCTTCTGCTCCAGGGAGACCGCAACGCAGAGTTTCCAGGCGAAACTCCACGGAGAACACCCACGACCGGGAAAGCTGAGCAACGTTTCATGGTGAGATCTGCACGCCTAGATCGGCACATCCACGCTGGACCGGCCGCGCTCACAGCTCCTCCACTCGAGAGCGCATGTACTTCGTCCTTTCTCCGCGACGGCGACTCCCATGGCCGACGGAGCACACGTGGACCTGAACGCACCATGACCGAGCGAGGGACAAGAGCGTCTACTTTCCTCGCACCGCTCCAACGCACCACGACCGAACGACGCAACAGACAACAGGGATGATCTCCAGCAAGCTCCCTGACCCTGGTTCTCCTCTCCAGCGGCCCAACCACGCATGGGACCCCAGCACACGCACCGGGGAGTTACGAGGATGGCGCACACCACGCACGGGACAAATACGGCTTTTCTGACCGCCTTCCTTCCGCTGCGCACTGGCCCTTCAGGCTTGCTGTTCACCTGAGGCACGCAGCTTGCTCACTGGATTTTATGGTCTTAGCCACGGCACACAAGGGGAATTCAGCTGTCTGCGGTTCCCGAGGCTTTAGGGTTACGCCTGAACCTTAAGTCAACACGCCAGTCCCTCTGCCCTCATCACAGCCGCCACGCAGCCTCGTCTTTTCTTCATGGCCGCTA
The DNA here is from genome assembly GCA_020510985.1 of Pholidichthys leucotaenia. Lineage (NCBI taxonomy): Eukaryota > Metazoa > Chordata > Actinopteri > Cichliformes > Pholidichthyidae > Pholidichthys > Pholidichthys leucotaenia. Next base: position 37,948,467 of record CM035843.1, on the reverse strand, counting down.
TTAATCCTTGCAGGACTTAATCGCGAGAGGAGCCAGTAACTAATTTTTCTTCTTGTGGACCTCTGCACGTTCAACGGGACCAGCCCTTCGACATCGCGGACCCACAAGCAATTTTGGCGCGGCCCAGACTTTTCATCGTCTCCGGCCGGCTTTTACTACCCCCACCCCCCTCCACCCCCTCCTGCACAGAGCTTTTCCCTGCTCGCTGCCCAAGCTGCACTATCGAGGTCTCGACCACCTGCCGAGCCCTCTGGGGGGGGAGCTGTGGCGGTTTGGGAAAACCCCCACAAACAGACTAAGGACAGACAACTCGCTACTCCTGTTTTTTTCCGCTACACTACTGTGATAATGTCACCTTTCATGTATTGTGTTCATGCGTCCTGTCCTTACTGTGACCTAGAGACTCAGATCAATATGTAGATGTGCCTGTTAACCCCTTTGTTCTGCACCTAGAGCACAGTCTAGCAAATCTGCCTATTGTGATGTATGCCTCTCAAATGCAAATGCCATACTCCCTGCTGTGAATGCCTTTCATGCATTGTTTGTAACTGGTATTTAAGCTGACTGAAATCCATGCTCTCTCTCTCACTCTGATCCTGCAACTGGTAGACACACACGTGTCCGTCTCTCTTCTTCTTCACTGAGAGCCGTGGGCTCGCTCCCGGCGCGCACGCACGGCGCCGGGAGAGGAGCTCGTGACGGTGGTATGATAATAAAACTCTACTTAAAACCTCCAACAACGCCGCTTTATTTCATGCCGCCGTAATGTGCACAGTTAAGAAATGCTACATTTTCTGAGCAATGAAATTCTTACTTTGCTCTCCGAACGAATGCCAAGGTAAAAGGTACAGAAACAATTCTAATAGGTCATGACACACTAACACAGTTAAGATAAGATAAGCCTATTTATTAGTCCCACAATGGGGAAATTCCAGGATTGCAACAGCACAGGGATAGCAACACTCAGAGCAACAATCAAGAAGACAAGAAAAACAAGAGCAGTGAATAATAATAATATATGAGTATATAAACACACAGTGCGGAGCATTGTAGCTAGATGGAATAAATATATAAATATATACACACAGTGCGGAGCATTGTAGCTAGATGGAATAAATATATAAATATATACACACAGTGCGGAGCATTGTAGCTAGATGGAATAAACAGCATAACCGTCTACTTAGTTATCCTACATACGTAGTATGAATATGTACCCATACATATTGTCACCCTCCGTAGCGACCGATATTGTCCTAGTTGTATACTGAAGGGGTCTTGCGTCTTTTGCATTCAATACTATTAGGTCATCATGTTTTTTTGCTATCTCTGCGAGCAGCCCTGCTTAGGTTATACAGTCTGACAGCTGTAGGTAGGAAGGACCTGCAAAACCTCTCGGTTGCGCACCTAGGATGATGTAGTCTGCTGCTAAATGAGCTCCTCAGTGCATTCAATATGTCCTGCATAGGGTGGGACTCGGACTCCAGCAGAGATGACAGTTTAGCCACCATCCTTCTCTCTCCTATCTCCTCCACTGGGTCAAGGCGCTGCCCCAGGACAGAGCTAGCTTTCTTGATCAGTTTGTTCAGTCTCTTCCTATCGGCTGCTGAAATGCCACTGCCCCAGCAGACCACTCCAAAAGTGATGGCTGATGCCACCACCGTGTCGTAGAATGTCTTCAGCAGCGCCCCTTGTACACCAAAAGACCTGAGTCTCCTCAGTAGGAACAGCCTGCGCTGTCCCTTCTTGTAGAGTGCATCGGTATTGTGTGACCAGTCTAGTTTATTGTCCAGATGAACACCCAGGTACTTGTAGGATGTCACCATCTCAATGTCTGTTCCCTGTATGTTTACTGGTGCTGTGAGGGGTTGTCCTTGCCTGCAGCAGTCCACCACCAGCTCCTTAGTTTTCCTCGCGTTGATCTGGAGGCAGTTCCGATGGCACCAGTCCACGAAGTCCTGGATAAGTCCTCTGTACTCAGCTTCACCTCCGTTGGAGATGAGGCCGACAATCGCAGAGTCGTCAGAGAACTTCAGTAGATGGCAGTGTGTGGTGTTGTGTGAGAAGTCCGCAGTATAAAGGGTGAACAAGAAGGGAGCCAAAACCATTCCCTGGGGGGCCCCCGTGCTATCGATGATCGTGTCGGACACACAGTCCCAGGTTCTCACAAACTGTGGCCAGTTAGTGAGGTAGTCCAGGATCCATGATGACAGGTACTGGTCCACCCCTGCGCACAGCAGCTTGTCCTTCAGGATCATCGGTTGGATGGTGTTGAAAGCACTGGAGAAGTCAAAGAACATGATCCTCACCGCATTCCCGGGCTTCTCCAGGTGGGACAGAGAACGGTGAAGGAGGAAGATCACCGCATCCTCCACCCCAATGCCATGCTGGTAGGCGAACTGGAGTGGATCCATCGCTGGTCCCCCCAGGGGGCGGAGGTGAGCAAGGAGCAGTCTCTCCAGGGTCTTCATTATGTGGGACGTCAGGGCCACTGGTCTGTAGCTGTTCAGGTCTTTGGGGTGGGAAGTCTTTGGTACAGGTACCACACAAGATGTTTTCCACAACTGTGGTACCCTCCCCAGCTTCAGGCTCAGGTTGAAGATGAGCTCCACAATCCCACACAGCTGGTCTGCACAGGACTTGAGGAGCTTTGCGCTGATGCCGTCCGGTCCCGACGCCTTCCTTGCCTTGATCTTCCTCAGCTCCGTCCTCACCTGGGTCTGAGTGAGGGTCATGTTGGGGGGCTGTGTGTCGGGAGTGGGGGGGGGAGTGTTGGTGGAGTGGGGTGTGGGCAGCAGGACTCGATGTCTTTAGAGGCAGCAGTGGTTGTTGTGCAGTCGGGGGGGAGGGCAGTTGGTCAAACCTATTTAAAAAAACAGGTTCAGATTGTTCGCCCACTCCCTGCCCCCTGTGGCCTGGGAGGAGGTATTCTGGAGCCCAGAGATGGTTTTAAGGTTTCTCCAGACCCCACCGATGTCGCTCTGTTGCAGCTTGTCCTCCATCTTCTTCCTGAAGCTGTCCTTGCCTTCTCTGATCTTTCTCCTCCGCTCCCTCTGCACGGACTTCAGCATCTCCCTGTTCCCCAACCTGAAGATCCTCTTCTTCTCTCTCAGAAGTGTTTTTATCGCAGGGTTGATCCAGGGTTTGTTGCTCGAGCAACACCGTATGGTCTTGGTGGGTACAGTGTTGTCCACACAGAAGCCGATGTAGTCCGTGATGGTGTGAGTGAGGCCATCGATGTCCTCACCATGTGGATCGCAGTGCTGCTCCCAGGCAGTGATTTCAAAACAGTCCTTTAGCGCGTCCATTACCTCCTCAGACCATAACTTCACTGTGCGTGATGATGATGATGATGATGATTTACATCAATGATATTTAAGTCACACAATGTCCACCGGCAGCCAGCGGTAACACCGGCCCATTGTCTTCAGTGACTGGGGACTCCTCCATTCATGGCCCCAGTCCTACCTCAAAGTCTAGCTGGTAGCTTGGTTTTGGCGCGAAGCTAGCTTAGTGGCTAACCTGTCCATAGGCACAGAACGGGTCGTTAGCTTCCCCCAGCTAACTAGCTTAGCCGTTCCTTGCGCCAACAGCTCCATTACCCACAGCTTCGTGGTCCTCATCTGCTCATTGAAGTACTCGGCCAGCCACTCAACAGCATCCTCATAGTGCAGCACGGTGGTGCAGTGGTTAGCACTGTTGCCTTACAGCTAGAAAGTTCCAGGTTTGAATCCCAAGGCTGGCAGGGGTAGGAACCTTTCTGTGTGGAGTTTGCATGTTCTCCCTGTGCTGCATGGGTTTACTCTGGGGGATCCGGTTTCCTCCCACAAGCCAAAGACATGCATGTTAGGTTAATTGGTTGTTCTAAAATTGTCCCTAGATATGTCTCCTATAGGCCCTTAGAATAGAGGGTTAGTACTAGTGAAGCGCTTTGAGTGGTCTTTGGAGATTAGAAAAGCGCTATATAAGTACAGGTCCTTATCCCTTACTCCGTTTCACCCAACGTACCGAGAATTCTTTGGTCTTCCGTGCCGAGATTGTGGGCCAGGAGTGCTCGCCGTCGTCTCCCGTTGAGCCTACTTAAGCCCAGCGCCCTGATCTAATTCTCAAACATGGCCCACCACTGCGGCCACAGGATCACCAGCTCTACCGTGTACTCTAGAAATGGTGCTAGTGGTGGAGGTAGCCCGTACGCTGCCATAATTTTTATCCTCGTCCCCAAAATGTTATGTATGTAAAATGAGGGACAGGAGTCTCATCTGTCATGCAGCAAGTTCTCCCTTTATTATGAGAACCAAACTATTTATACACAAGGGCCGCACCCGCCTGACGTCACACCAGGGGCGGGTACGACAGCCCACACACACCACACTCACTACACCACATCGACCACTTGTTCGTAATTGTCCGCGTCTCCAAGCATGCCCAAAATTCTCTGTCCCTCCATTCCTAAGTTGTGTACCAACAACGCATGAGCCCTCAGCTTCTCCATTCACCCCAGGTCCAACGCCACCATGTACGTATGTATGGAAAGCCTCGTACCAACGAGGCCATGGCACATGTGGCTCCCCCAGGAGCTCCAGGAATGGACGAATAGGTGTTCCACACGCCTTCATGAGTTTACCTCTCGTCGCCAAATGTTATGTCGTAACTCGTAGACAAGGATGACGCCAGGAGTGGAGCTGAACACTTCTTTATTATTAAGTTGATCTCAGTGCACCTGCCGTGCATGCAGCCGCTAGCAGAGGTAAGGCGGAAGAGACTGTCCCTCTACCCGCAGCCCCTTACATGCCCACGGGGTTGGCAGAACCGGAAAACGGAGCCATCACCCCATGCCACACAAATAAGAGCTCCAACAGTATAACATACAGTATATGAACAATAACTACATAATAGCTATAGTTACAATGACTTAAGTGCGTGTAATCAAGTACCCTTTTTATAAAACTGTACTAGTTTTATTGCAGGATACTTTTTCTCTTACTTGAGCAAATTTCTAAGGAATAAAATTACTCAAGTAGATTTGTTTTTACTTTAAGATGCTTATGATTTCAGATTTTAAAATTGGTTAGTAATGTGCTTGCCTATAATGTAATAACTAATGACTACCCGAATTGCCTAGTTGTCATGACCAGGTGAGCGCGCTCCCCCTCTCTTCCTGCAAGACTTTCTCCGGCTCCGCAAATAATCACCTCACCGTGGTGATTAGACGCACCTGCTGCCTCTTCTATGCCAGCGCTGAAAAGGACCAGTTTGTGAACGCTCCAGCACTGGCTCGTTGGGTATACTGCCTAAAACTAGCAAGTGCCTCAGCCTTTAAAACCGAGGAAGTAAAAATGATTCCTCTCCTCTTCTCTCTCCCTTCAGGTTGCTGCCATCTGTGCGGCGCGCGTCTCCGGGGATTGTTGTGCGCTCACCTGCCTCATCATCCTCATCTCCGCCTCAGCCACCTGTCTCCACCCGGTCAGACCTCGTCCCCAGCTCCTCTCCATTCCTACTACCTGCCAGCCTCATCCCACTGGTTCATCTATTTCTGCTGGAGTTTTCTGCCGGGCTTTCTGCTCAACTCCTTTAAGTGGCAATTTGTTTTCCACTTTCCCTGATCTCTTCTCCTGTTAACCAGCTCTCATCTCCTCTCCACAGGCTGAGTCTTCCTCTGGTGAGTAACGTATTTTCTCCTAACTCTGCTGGCTTTTGGATTAATAAACTGTTGAAACTTAGCTTCTCTGTGTTGTGTGTTTCCTCTGGTGTGACTCCTGCACTTGAGCTGACCCTTCTATCATCATGACACCAGTGGGACAACCAATCCTTACCAGAATGGCTGCATCTTTGGTCATTTTTGTAAATGTGTAATTTTACTTCATTAAGACATCCAGGGTGTACCCCGCCTCTCACCCAAAGATGCTGGGATAGGCTCCAGCCTCCCCGCAACCCAAAAAGGAGTAAGCGGAAGAAGATGGATGGATGGAAGACTGGTGTTGAGGTCATTGTTCAAATTCAGGTTCAGTTGCAAAGAAATTGGGGGGGGGGGGTACAAATTTTCGAGAAAAACACTGCAAATGTATGAGTTAAAAGATGCTTGAAAAAGTCACAATTGTGGCGGGTTGATTCAACCCCCCCACAACACACAGGACAGTCAGCTCTCTTCTCTTGGTTTTTCCCGCTGCACTACTGAGATGTAATGTGCCATTCATGTATCGTGATGCAATGTGCCATTCATGTATTGTGATGTAATGTGCCATTCATGTATAGTGTTCATGCGTCCTGTCCTTACTGTGACCTAGAGGCTGAGATCAATATGTAGATGTGCCTTGTAACCTCTTTGTCCTACACCTGGAACAGAGGCTAGCAAATCTGCCTATTGTTATGTAGGTCTTTCAAATGCAAATATCTCATGCCTGTTCTGCAGTCCCTTTGATCGTACCAACTGCTGGGGAATGCTCTTTGATGTATTGTTGTAGTTGGGTATATATGCTGCAACTCTGTAACACAAACTCCTCTCATTCTGATTCTGCAACTGCTGCTGCTGGACACAGACTTTGTGTCCTCCTTCTCCGAGAGCCGCTTGGGCTCGCTCCCGGCGCGCATGTACGGCGCCGGGAGCGGAGCTCGTGACGGCGGTATGATATAATGAAACTCTACTTAAAACCTTCAGCATTGCTGCTTATTTTTTATCATCCGCCGCACTGGTGACCCCGAAGACGCACACGCTTTGTGCGACGCAGCCTTCTGGTCTGGACATCCACGCTGAACCGGCCGAGGGACACAAGACGTCTCCTCCCTCTCGCCACCTCAACGCACCATGACCTGAAGGCAGAAAAGAACACGCTGCCAGTGAACGCTTCACTGGTTACCCCGAACATGCACACGTTTTGTGCAAAGTAGCCTTCTGATCTGGACAGCTGCACTGGTGACCCGTTCTTCATGATGAGATCTGCACGTCTGAGATCTGCTCATCCACGCTGGACCGGCCGCGCTCGCAGTTCCTCCACACGAGAGCGCAGGCACCTCGTCCCCTCTCCACGACGGCGTCCTCCATGGCCGGCGGAGAACGCAACACGTGGACCTGAACGCACCACGGCCAAGCGGTGCCAAAGATCGTCTATTCCCTCCCACCGCTCCAACGCATCTGCACGAGCCTGAGGGTCAAAAGATCGTCTATTTCCTCCCACCGCTCCAACGCACCATGGCCAAGCTGCAGCCACAGCTCAAACCTGGATTTTATCGGCACCGTCTGCGCCGATCTCCACCAAGATTCTGCACCCTGACTTGCCACTCCAGCGGCTCACCCACGCACGGAACCCCCGCGTGCGCACCGGGGAGTTACGAGGACGGCACACCATGCACGGGACAATAATGGCTTCACTGACCGCCTTCCTTCTGCTGCACACTGGCCCTTCAGGCTTGCTTGTACACCTGAGGCCCGCAGCTTGCTCACTGGATTTTATGGTCTTAGCCACGGCACACAAGGGGAATTCAGCTGTCTGTGGTTCCCGAGGCTTTAGGGTTGCGCCTGCCCTAAAGTCAACACGCCAGTCCCTCTGCTTTTATTTTTTTTTCTTACAGCCGCTCCTGCTTTTCTTCATGGCCACGAGAGGAGTCAGAGACAAATTTTTCTTCTTGTGATCTCCGCACGCCCAACGGGACAGCCCCTCGACGTCACGGAGCAGCAAGCAATTTTTGCGCGGCTCGGACGATTTCACCGCCCCTGCCGGCACTTACTACCCCTCCCCTCCCTCCCCCTCCGCCTGCAGCGAGCTTCTCCCACAGCTCGCTCCCATAGATGGATTATCGAGGTCTCGGCCCCCTGCCGTGCCCTCTGGGGGGGAGCGTGTGGCGGGTTGATTCAACCCCCCCACAACACACAGGACAGTCAGCTCTCTTCTCTTGGTTTTTCCCACTGCACTACTGAGATGTAATGTGCCATTCATGTATTGTGATGTAATGTGCCATTCATGTATAGTGTTCATGCGTCCTGTCCTAACTGTGACCTAGAGGCTGAGATCAATATGTAGATGTGCTTTGTAACCTCTTTGTCCTACACCTGGAGCAGAGGCTAGCAAATCTGCCTATTGTTATGTAGGTCTTTCAAATGCAAATATCTCATGCCTGTTCTGCAGTCCCTTTGATCGTACCAACTGAACTCGTATCTGAAACTAAATTCCTTGGAGTAATAATTGATAACAAACTGTGTTGGAAGTCACATATTAATTATATTAAAGGTAAAGTTTCCAAATCAATTGCAATATTACACAGAGTGAAATATTTGCTGAATCAACCCACACTATACACCTTGTATCATTCATTAATATTCCCATACATGACATATTGTAATGAAGTATGGGGAAATACATACAAAACAAACATATATCCACTCTTTATGCTTCAAAAGAGAGCTATTAGAATAATAAACAAAGCTGCTTACAGGGAACCAACAAACCCACTTTTTCTTAAACAAAAAACTCTCAAGTTGAAAGATCTGGTTGACTTTAAAACCGCAATAATAATGTTCAAAGTGAAGAATTTATCACTGCCCGCAAATATCCAAAAGTTGTTCCAAACAAGGGAGAAACGATATCATTTCAGAGGAACATGTATATTTCAAAAGCCTACAGTGAGAACAACCACCAAGCAACACTGTATTTCAGTGCAAGGAGTCAGATTATGGAACGATTATGGACCTGAATTAAAATAATGTACAACGCTTGGACAATTTAAACAAAAACTAAAGGAAGAAATACTCCAAACATATTTACAGACGACATGTAAACTCACATAAGGATTGACATATCCAGCCTGTGTTGTGTTGTAGCTTAGTTTTTTTTTTTTCTCTCTCTGTGACATTCTGTCTTAGATTTGTCTTGAATAGTAACCGCTTAACTTAGCTTAGCTCAGTTTTCTTTTTTCTTTTTTTTTTCCTCTCAGTCACACTTTGTCTTAGCTTTGTTCTAAATTGTAATCACTCTTGTCTTGTTTACTATTTTTTCTTTGAATTCTTGGATGGAATATGGGTGGGCAATATAAGCTGCGGCTTCAGCCATCACCCATTTCGGATAACTCACGTGGAATTGTTTAGTAGAAGGAGTCTCTGTCTAATTTGACCTTGTTGTTATATTATACAGTTTCTTTTAACCTGTACTGTATTATCCGAAATAAATTCATTCATTCATTCAACTGCTGGGGAATGCTCTTTGATGTATTGTTGTAGTTGGGTATATGCTGCAACTCTGTAACACAAACTCCTCTCATTCTGATTCTGCAACTGCTGCTGCTGGACACAGACTTAAGTGTCCTCCTTCCCTGAGAGCCGTGGGCTCGCTCCCGGTGCGCATGCACGGCGCAGGGAGCGGAGCTCGTGACGGCGGTATGATTTAATAAAACCTGCTTAAAACCACAGCATCGCTGCTTATTTTTTATCATCCGCCGCAACAATGTTATTAAAATCTTATTTCGGCTGCTTCCAATGTTATCAAAATATAGACAGAAATTTAGGGAAAATGTAACAAATTTAAAGGAAAAAAAAAACTTAAATGCATATGAAAACTTCACAATTTTATGAGAATAAACTCTCAAATAGCCAATGGTAAATTTATGATGTGAAACAGAATTTTTTTTTTTTTTTTTTTTTTTTACATTTGAAACTTGTAAATTTAAGATAGAAGGAAGCTATTGTGTGAGGGGGGAAAAAACGTGCAAATTTATGAGAAAAGATGAGTCAGATTTAGGCGAAAACCGTCACAAATGTTTGACTCATTAAGTAAGAAAGTCGTTTACTTGTAAAGCGCTTTTCACAGACAGTCTCCACAAAGCGCTGTACAATCAACTAGAATAAAAACAACTTGATAGTAAAAATAATCTTTTTTTTTGAAGTTACTCACTAGTCAAGTTTTAGAAGCTGCTGCTTTACACTTGGTGCCGTTGTTTTTTGGTGGCGATCGTGGTCATTATCACCACAAAGTCACTACTCCTCTGCCCCCCCTCACCCTCTCAGGCTCTCCCATCACCACTGCTGATTCCTTCCGCTTCCTAGGCACTACCATCACCAGGGACCTCAAATGGGAGCTGACCATCAGCTCACTCATCAAAAAAGCCCAGCAGAGGATGTTCTTCCTGCGGCAGCTGAGGAAGCTCAAGCTACCCACCAAGATGTTAGTGCAGTTCTACACAGCCATCATCGAGTCCATCCTCACCACCTCCATAACCGTGTGGTACGCAGGAGCCACTGCCAGGGACAGACTAAGGCTGCAGCGCGTCGTGCGCACTGCTGAGAAGGTGATCGGCTGTAAGCTCCCATCTCTCCAGGATCTGTACATCTCCAGGACCCGGAGGCGTGCTGGCCGGATCATAGCCGATCCCTCACACCCTGGTCACGTACTGTTTGCCCCCCTCCCCTCTGGTAGAAGACTTCGGTCCATCCAGACTAAAACCTCCCGTCACATGAACAGCTTCTTCCCCTCTGCCATTAGACTGCTGAACACTAAGTGATTCTCGTGCACCATGTACAGCAGCTCAACCAGACTCATGTCAATCATCACTGTTTTCTTCCTGCATTACCGACTGCACTATATAGTTCTCCACAGTATCTGCTGCTGGCTAATATATATTTTAACTGTTGACCAGTATCACTTAATCTTATCCTACACTTTATTACATGTATAGTTTATTTCTCTTATCTTATCATGTTTAATGTTGCAGCATTGTACCGAGACAAATTCCTAGTTTGTGTACTACATGAACAATGGCAATAAACCTGATTCTGATTCTGATTCTGATTCTGATTCTGATTCTCCTCTCCAGCTGCGGCTGGGGGTTTTCGCCTCTGCGCGGACTTCTCTCCAGCCGTTTCGGCTTTCAAAGCGCAGCCGCCGTTTTTTACTTTCACTTTTTGGCTCCTCGTCGACGCTTTTCTTTACCTCCAGTAAAATAAAGCTTGAGGAGTTAAAGGATTAAGCGGAAGAAGATGAATGAATGAGTTACTTTGCGCTTACATCGTCAGTACTTCTAGATTTTCGTTGATTTCAGTCAGAAACAAAGCGGAAAAATGGTGGATTTCCCCAGTAGCGCTTCGCACTACTTTCTGAAGAAGTGCGTCATCTTAGTTCCTTAGTCCAGTTTTGCTTCCACCTCGTGTATGATAAGGAACTTTACGGTAAGTCGATTCTTTTAATTGTTTGCATTTTTATTTGTCACGTTTCCGTTCTGTGGCGCGGTGTTTTAACGGGACACATAGGCAGGCAGGTGTGCGTCTCATAGGCCAGATCGTCTCTTCCCTACCGAAGTCCACATGGAGTTTCCGGATCACCGCCAGCTTCAGCAGATAAAAGAGATAAGTGAAGCCCTGAGCGACGATGAGTGTCGGACTGTCCTGTACCTCTGTGAAACCGTGGAGACGGACAACCGCGCCGCGCCGTTCAAGGAGACGCTGCTGGCCGCGGTGGTGCGCCACGGTCAGCGGAACAATCACCTGTTTCTGGCAGAGCTCATGGTGCATTTAAGGAGGTTCGATCTGCTGAGGAGGGTGTGTAAAATCAACAGAGAGGACATAGAGAACAGTCTGAAGCACAGGCAAATTATTCCGAGATTCAGGTAGGGACAATTTGCTTAAAGCTTCTCATTGACGACCCCCCCCCCCCCCTTTGTTATTCTTATTACATGTTTTCTTTTCTGCAGAGTTTTGATGTCTCATATAAGTGAGGACCTGATCAGTGATGATCTGACCAGTGTAAAATTCTTGTTAAGAAGCAAGTTATCTGGTGAAAGGATTGAACACATTAAGGTGAGGCATTTCAACCATAGTTTTGTTTTCACTCTCTGATTCCCAGAATCAGTGGCGGACTCAGAGAGGGGTCAGAATTTCCCCTATTGGTTGTGAAAACAAGAGCACCGCACACAGTACTTTATATACCGTCCATAGCCATTACCGAGAGTGCGCAACTAGCACTCCTTCAACCGAAAAACAGAATACAAATTCAAGGTTCAATATACTGTGACGTTTGCAAGGGTTCACACAAAAAGACAATGGAGCAGATGGCTCTGATCAACCAGATTTATTTTCACACACCCCGACCCCCAACCTGCCACTTAGTACACAGAGCAGTGGAGGTCATTCCCCCAGACCTCCGTTTCAATCATGGTTACACACACATGATACATCTTGCCCTAATCCTGCTAAACACTGCTGGGCCATTATAATGCAGTTATAATGACACAGCAGTATAACTCAGAAGTAACACATTTAACACACACAGTAACGTTTCAATCTGGCAAAGCATGCTGGGAAATCCCTGCCCCCTTAAAATGGCCCCGACGTTACACTGCCCCCCCCTGGACTGGTTTCTGTCCCCAGAAAATTCAAAGTCCACTTTCAGAAATCCAACGCGAGTCAGCCCGGTGCCAGGGCGGCATGCACGGGCCATCTGAGTCTCGGTCAGAGCATCTGGTTGGGGTAGGGTTCCGGTTTGGCCATCAGCGGGCGGATGGACACATCTGACAGCCTCTGTAGGACCACGCACAGTCCCTTCCCTGGCAGCGGGAGTCCCAGGCCCGCTCCGGCCGACTCCCACCGCTGCCAGATCTCCCAGGCGGCCACTGGCCCGCGTCCATGCGTCCAGCCCTTGCCGCGCCTGGAAAGTGGCCGCATCTTCGTCCTGCTCGCTCCGCTGCGTCGCTCCTGCGCCGAGGGCCTCCGTGACGTCACCAAAAGGAAAAGCATCGGGTAGTGGTAGGACACGCACAGTTCCTCCTCTGGCAGCGGGAGTCCCATGACTCCCACCGCTGCCAGGACCTCCCAGTCGGCCGCTGGCCCGCGTCCAGGCGCCCAGCCCCTGCCGATCCCGAGAAAAGACCGGATCTGTCCTGCTCGCTCCACTGCTGCTGCGCTCCAAAGGCCTCTGTGACGTCACCTGCCGGGGGAAGCATCTGCAGGAGGCGGCTTTTTCCCCGTCCATGCCACCTCGCTCTAATTTAGCGTCGGCGAGGGGCCAGTTTGTCGTGCGCTGTGTGTGGGGCAGTACCATGCCATGTACCCTGGCTCTGTGCAGCGGAAGCCGTCCTTCCTCGCGTCGCCACGGCTGTTTCCTTCGTGCACGCGCTGCTGTGATCTGCCGTAGCTCCTCCTCCACTCGCTCTCAGCACGGTGGTTTCCTCCGATGATCAGCGCGGCAGCCAACTCGACCTGGGCCAGGCGGTCATCCGACAGGTTCTCGCCGTTGTAGCGGGGAATCTTGGCCCGCTGCTGGATGGATGGGACCGTCATCTCCCGGTCGATTGCCGCTCCTAATTGCTCTGGAATCGCCAGCCCGGAAACGGGGCTGGTTTGCTCTGCTCCGTCCATCGCAGCGAAGCTCTCCAGGGGCCGGCGTCTCAGCTCTACACTCCGATCCCGGCTGAGCGATGAATCGCTCCAGCCGCTGTACCTCCGCCTGGATCCTCATCTTGCTCCATGTCCCACTCCTGACACCAGTGTGACGTTTGCAAGGGTTCACACAAAAAAACAATGGAGCAGATGGCTCTGATCAACCAGATTTATTTTCACACACCCCGACCCCCAACCTGCCACTTAGTACACAGAGCAGTGGAGGTCATTCCCCCAGACCTCCGTTTCAATCATGGTTACACACACATGATACATCTTGCCCTAATCCTGCTAAACACTGCTGGGCCATTATAATGCAGTTATAATGACACAGCAGTATAACTCAGAAGTAACACATTTAACACACACAGTAACGTTTCAATCTGGCAAAGCATGCTGGGAAATCCCTGCCCCCTTAAAATGGCCCCGACGTTACAATACTATCTGTAATAAAAGCAACAACCATGTGATTGCAAGGAGTTTAAGCAAAACAATCTACAATTCAAAGTGGAACAAATTTTGAGAAGGTATCAGAAAATCATTTAACCCCTACAATATGCACAGCTTCAATACATGTGTGTGAAATGAAGTCCTATATGCTTGAAAGCTTGGAGGAGTTAGCCAAACAAACTCAGATGGACAGACAGACAGACATCTTCATACAATGATATGTTCCATCTTTAGAGACAGATGTATGACATAATCACAGGCCTTGTATGGAGGTACCCTACAGGAGCCTCTTAGATGACCTTTAGAGTGAGAAGACATGATATGCACTTGCAGGAGTGAGAGTAAATAAATGCAATAACGAGAATAAGAGGTGGTGCCCTACAGTCTCCCCCTCCAATGTGACCTTTAAGGTCTTTCCCAAAATGGGTTCTGTGATGACATCAAGAGTGATGCTCGACACTTTGATAAGGTTTTGAATTTACTTTTCAGTTTCTGTTTACAATCATCAAAAAGTATATGGCCTCAAAAATTCTTCTGCATTTTTGCTGATTTAGTTAAATGTTAGCTGCTCAAAAAAAAAACACTACTTGAACATAAATTTGTCCCAAATCTCTCTTATTAAAATCAGAGCAATTATCATATTAATACAAGGACTCTGTGTGTGTGTGTGTGTGTGTGTGTGTGTGTGTGTGTGTGTGTGTGTGTGTGTGTGTGTGTGTGTGTGTGTGTGTGTGTGTTCTGCACGCATCTCCCTAACCATTTGTTGGACTGGCCTCAGATTTTATATGTGCTGTGCTGAGGCTACAAGGGCGTGCATCCCCGAATTTCAGCCTCCCCAGATATGCGGAAGTTTAGAAGGGAAAATCTTTTAATGAACATCCATAGGGGAGCTACGGGTGTTCATGGCTATGACATCATAGACGTACAGATGTTGTCATGGTTACTCTCGCCAGGCAGACACATCATCAAAGATCAAAGACAGGCATCACTGAACGAGTGGTGATGTCAAAGATCAAAGGCAGGCATCACCATGGTTACGGTTGCCATGGTAACCATGTCAAAGATCAAAGGCAGGAATCACCATGGTTACTGTTGCCATGTAACAGTAACTTTCTACGGGCATGCAGAAATACTTGCTGATACTTGGTTTCTATGGGTATGCACTAGTAAGGTACTAAAACACTCTACTTGAATAAGAATTTAAAGCTGTTTCTCCTAAAAATAAATCATCATGATATGCCTAAAAATGATATCTCTTCCTCATCCCATAGTTGGTTAATCCTCCTTCCACAGCATGTGGGACAGACACCATGTGGTGTATAGGGGCTGCGCCTCTGTTTCTCTGACCCTAGGCCACACAGCTAATGCAAGTAGTGAAAGCTACAGTGTGTGTGTGTGTGTGTGGGGAGGGGGGGGGGGTCAATCGTGTGGGAACTCTGTGCGTTAACTTTCCATTCCCCGTTCTATTATGCTGAGCACCAAGCTAGAAGGCAGAAGGTAATATTTTTATATGGTCTTTGGTATGGCCCGGCCTTGAACCCACAACCTCCCAGTTGTGGGGCAGATGCTCTACCTCTAAGCCATCACTCGAAGTAGTGGTGTGATGTGTGATACTGATGTGTGATAGTGTGATACTGTGTGTGTAATACACACACACACAGTATGCTTAATTTTTAGCTTAGTACACCTATTCTGGAGGTCAGAACAGCCTCTTTTATTTACCACAGTATATCACCCTCCCAGTGCTTCTTTTGCTGAATTTATGTCTGAATTCTCTGAGTTAACAACCTTAGTTCTCAGTTCAGACAAGATTATCGTAGCTGGTGATTTTAATATTCATATAGACGTTGATAATGATAGTCATAGTGTAGCATTTCTCTCCCTCTTAAATTCAACTGGTTTTGTCTATTATGCTGTGTGTGTTTCTGTCATTTTGGTCGTCTACTGTCATGCTGCTGTTACACTGTAATTTCCCAGTTTGGGATCAATAAAGTACATCTACTGTATCTGTCTGACTGTCTCTCTGTCAGACAGTCATTCAGTCAGTCAACAGAGCTGACAAGCACCAAAGCTTCGGGGAGAATGTCCTTTGGACTGATGAGACAAAACTGGAGTTTTTTGACCAGTCACATTAGCTCTATGTTTACTGAAGGAAAAAATGAAGCTTCAAAAGAAAAGAACACCATACCCACTATGAAACATGGAAGGGGATCAGTTTTATTATAGGGCTGCTTTGCTGCATCTAGCTCTGGGAGCCTTGAATCTGTGCAGGGTAGAATGAAATCTCAAGACTATCGCAGCATCCTGGAGTGAAACATACTACCCACTCTCAGAAAGCTCAGTCTGAGGTAACGGGTTTCCACAGGATAATGACCCAGAACATACAGCCAAAGGCACTCAAGAATGGCTGAGAAAAAAAAAAAAACATTGGACTGCTCTTGCATAACTCTGCTTGAGTCAATATCTTAATTCGATTGAACATTGGTGGAAAGATCTGAAAACTGCTGCACAGAGATTTCACACTTCAAATCTGAGACAGCTGGAGGAGTCTGTGCAGGAAACGTGAACCAAACTACACACATGGACAAAATTGTTGGTACCCCTCTGTTAATGAAAGAAAAACCCACAATGGTCACAGAAATAACTTGAATCTGACAAAAGTGGTAATAAATAAAAATTCTATGAAAATTAACCAATGAAAATCAGACAATACTTTTCAATTGTGGTTCAACAGAATTATTTTAAAAAACAAACTCATGAAACAGGCCTGGACAAAAATGATGATACCCCTAGAAAAGATTGAAAATAATGTGACCATAGGGACATGTTCAACTAAGATGTGTCCTCTAATTAACATCACAGGTGTCTACAAACTTGTAATCAGTCAGTCGGCCTATTTAAAGGGTGACAAGTAGTCACTGTGCTGTTTGGTGACACGGTGTGTACCACACTAAACATGGACCAGAGGAAGCAAAGGAGAGAGTTGTCTCAGGAGATTAGAAAGAAAATTATAGACAAGCATGTTAAAGGTAAAGGCTATAAGACCATCTCCAAGCAGCTTGATGTTCCTGAGACTACAGTTGCACATATTATTCAGAAATTTAAGATCCTCGGGACTGTAGCCAACCTCCCTGGACGTGGCCGCAGGAGGAGACGGATAATACGAATGGTAACAAAAGAGCCCAGAACAACCTCTAAACACATTCAAGGTGAACTCCAAGGTCAAGGAGGAGGTGTCAGATCGCACCATCCGTCATTGTTTGAGCCAAAGTGGACTTCATGGGAGATGACCAAGGAGGACACCACTGTTGAAAACAAATCATAAAAAAGCCAGACTGGAATTTGCCAAACTGCATGGTGACAAGCCACAAAACTTCTGGGAGAATGTCCTATTAACAGACGAGACAAAACTGGAACTATTTGGCAAGGCACATCAGCTCCATGTTCACAGACGCAAAAATGAAGCATACCAAGAAAAGAACACTGTCCCTACTGTGAAACATGGAGGAGGTTCTATTATGTTCTGGGGCTGCTTTGCTGCATCTGGCACAGGGTGTCTTGAATCTGTGCAGGGTACAATGAAATCTCAAGACTATCAAGGTATTCTAGAGAGAAGTGTGCTGCCCAGTGTCAGACAGCTTGGTCTCAGTCGCAGGTCATGGGTCTTGCAACAGGATAATGACTCAAAACACACAGCTAAAAACACCCAAGAATGGCTAAGAGCGAAACACTGGACTTTTCTAAAGTGGCCTTCTATGAGCCCTGATGTAAATCCTATTGAAGATCTGTGGAAGGAGCTGAAACATGCCGTCTGGAGAAGGCACCCTTCAAACCTGAGACAACTGGAGCAGTTTGCTCATGAGGAGTGGGCCAAAATACCTGCTGAGAGGTGCAGAAGTCTCATTGACAGTTACAGAAATCATTTGATTGCAGTGATTGCCTCAAAAGGTTGTGCACCAAAATATTAAGTTAAGGGTACCATCATTTTTGTCCAGGCCTGTTTCATGAGTTTTTTTTTTTAATAATTCTGTTGAACCACAATTCAAAAGCATTGTCTGATTTTCATTGGTTAATTTTCATAGAATTTTTATTTATTACCACTTTTGTCAGATTCAGTTATTTCTGTGACCATTGTGGGTTTTTCTTTCTTTAACAGAGGAGTACCAACAATTTTGTCCACGGCTGTATCTATTAGCAAATATAAATGCCTCATTGTGAAGTACAGAGATCGCTTGTTGGCAGTGATGGTTGCAAAAAAAATGGTGCAACATGATATTAAATTAAGGGTAGCATCTTTTTTTGTCTCTCATTTTAATTTGTTCAATTATGTAATGTATTCAGCTCAATCAATAATCAAAAACAAAGTCAATGATTTGTGTTGAATATGATATAAACAATAAGTGATGCCATTGAATTTTCAACACTTTTTTTTTCCACAATATTTTTTATTGAACCTTTTTTTTTTACAAACATAACACAAACAATCAAACACTAACACTAAAGTAATTTAAAAAATAAATAAATAAAAAAAATGGACTAAAAACACCAACAACCACTAACAAAGGCAGGTCTTCAACAATGCTCCTCTGTTTAGTCAAGGCAATCCATTACATAAGTATACATATTATACATTCACCAGTTTGGAATTTACAAGGTCCACACACATCATTCACCTTCTTCTTCAAAAGTTATGTTTAAATTCTTTACATAATCAATGAAAGGTCTCCATATATTCTCAAACACAATTTCCTTTGATTTCAGTATGTATGTTATTCTTTCTAGTGGAAGGTTTGTTAACATCTGTCTTAACCACTGAGTCACATCTGGTCTATGAGTCTTTTTCCACAATAGTGCAATACATTTTTTGGCGTTAAGCAAACTGAGGTCTATGAATGCTATTTCACTCTTATTAAAGTTATGCTTTTCAGGATACAGACCCAACAAAAACAATTTAGGATTCAATATGATTTGTTTTGAAATTATTTTTTCAATTGTTACCCTCACCTCTTCCCAAAACATTCTAATTTTCCTACATTCCCATAAACAATGAAATAGGGTTCCTTTACTTTCCATACATTTTGTGCACGTATCTGGTATGTTTTTGTTATATCTATTTTACTCCACCGGTGTAACATACATCCGCATTAACCATTTAAAATGTATCAATTTAAGACGTACATTTATTGATTTGGTTTGAGCTTCTGTACAAGCCAATTCCCATTGTTCCTCTGAAATTTCAGTTTGCAGGTCGTCTTTCCAATAATTCAGTCTTTTCTGTGAGTTTTCACTTGAGGATAATGTCAATGAGTTATAAAACTCTGAAATAATACCCTTTCTCTTACTACCTTTCGTCAAGATTTTTTCCAAGGATGAATAAGTAGGTCGAGTGAGAGCATTATTTTGATTTGATCGAATAAAGTTCCTAAGCTGAAGATATTTTAAAAAATGTGTTCTATTAAGATTAAATTTGATCCTCAGTTCTTCAAAAGACATTATCTGAACATGACAAATATAAGTCTTGAATCTTTTGAATCCCTTTTAAATTCCATACTTTAAATACAGCATCCGCTCTCCCTGGTTTAAAATATTGATTACCCCATATTAGGCTAAATTGTGACAGTAAGTGTGGTTCTTTTAAATATTTTTTGATTTCACACCATATTTTGATCATATGCTTTACAAATGGATTTTTAACTTGTTTCTGTAATTTTTTTGCCGAGTCTGAGTATATGAATATGGGAAGAGGTAAAGGTAAATTGTATGATTTCATTTCAGTCCAGTGAGGGAGATCATTTGATGAAAAATAATATGTCATAGACCTCAGTTGTGCTGACCAGTAATACAACATAAAGTTTGGACATTTCAGACCTCCACGATCAAATGGTAAATATAGTAAGGACAGACGTAATCTAGCCTTCCTATTGTTCCATATAAATTCCACTAACTTTTTTTTTTAATTCTTGAGAATAGATCTGAAGGTGGTGGTAAAAGAATGTATTGAAATAAATAAAGTATTTTGGGTAAGATATTACTTTTAAGTATATTAATTCTCCCAATCATCGACATTGGTAGTGACATCCATCTCTGAAGTGACTCATTAATATCTGTCATTAAGGCTTCATAGTTGGCACTGGCGACTGATTCTAGCTTAGGTACAATTTGAATTCCTAAATATTTAAACTGATTTACAACTTTGAATTGATTTACCTCAGGAGCTGGGTGATTTCTCTGGGTCTCATTTAGCATTAATATTGAAGATTTTGTTTTATTTATTTTATATCCTGATATTTCCCCAAAATTCTTTATTAAATTCAACAAGGTCGAAATTGATTTTTTTAAGATTCGACATAAACAAAATTATGTCATCAGCATACAGGGAGATTTTATGTTCTGTTGGTCCTACTTTAATTCCATATATTTGTGGATGTAAACGTACTGCCATCACTAAAGGTTCAATTGCCATAGTAAACAGTAAAGGTGAAAGTGGACA
Organism: Pholidichthys leucotaenia; assembly: GCA_020510985.1. Classification (NCBI taxonomy): domain Eukaryota; kingdom Metazoa; phylum Chordata; class Actinopteri; order Cichliformes; family Pholidichthyidae; genus Pholidichthys; species Pholidichthys leucotaenia. The sequence continues at coordinate 37,928,173 of CM035843.1, read as the reverse complement.
GCCTTGTCGACATCCTCTATTGATATTTATTGATTTTGAGATATTGCTGTTTGTTAGGATTTCTGCTGTAGCATTATTGTATATTATCTGAACCCATTTTATGAAGTTATTTCCAAGTCCAAACCTTTGTAGGACTTCAAAAAGAAAGGGCCATTCAACTCTATCAAAGGCCTTTTCGGCGTCCAATGATAGGAGAGCTGTATCCGGTGCTTCTTTATTAGAATAGATAATATTAAATAGTCTTCTTACATTATGGAAGCCTTGTCTTCCCTTTATAAAGCCATTCTGATCTCGGTTAATAATATTTGGTAATATTTCTTGTAGTCATCTTGCTAAAATTTTACAGATTATCTTAAGGTCAGCATTTAATAGGCTTATTGGTCTCATATTTTCACATTTATTAGAGGGTTTACCTGGTTTTGGCAACAGTATAATTAAGGCATAATTCATGTATAGTGGTAAATTACTGTTTTGAAATGCTTCTAAAACCATTTCCAAAAATGGTTTTATTAATTTATTCTTAAATTTTTTATAGAGGTCAACTGGAAGACCATCTGGTCCTGCACTTTTTCCTGATTTCATATTATCAATGGCTAGCCCAACTTCTTCTTGACTAATTTTAGACTCCAATATCTCCCTGTTTTCATTTGGAATACACGGTATAGATAATCCGTCCAAAAACCCATTTAGTTTTGTTAAGTCAGTTTCATTTTTTGTATCATATAGTTTTTCATAATAATCTCTAAAGGCACTGTTAATTTCTAAAGGATCTACAACTGCCTGTCCGTTACTTATAATGCTGGTAATTGGTGTTTTAAATTCTAATTGTTTAATCTGCCATGCCAATAATTTCCCTGATTTTTCACCTTGTTCATAAAAAGATTGCTTCAATCTTAGAAGACTCGAGGCAGCTCTATTCGCTGATTTTTTGTCATATTCAGCTCTCAGAATCAGTAATTCGTTCTCTAACTTTGGGTCACTTCCTGCATACACTTTTTCTTGGAGAATTTTTATTTTATGTTCCAATTGGGCTCTCTCCTCTCGAGTCTTCTTAGATTTTGAACCTGTATAGCTAATAATATGCCCCCTAATAAAAGCTTTGAAAGCCTCCCACTTTATACATGCTGATGTTTGTGTAGTATTGATATCAAAGAACTCATCTATCTGTTTTTCTATGTACTTAACAAATTCCTCATCCTGAAGCCATTTATGCTGAAATTGCCACCTACCTGGTTCCTTTGTCAATTTCTTATCTACATATATTAAACAGCAGGGTGCATGATCAGAGATCACAATGTCATCATAGAAACAGTTTTGAATCTTGGACCTTAATTCTGTGGAGATCAAAAAATAGTCAATACGTGAGAATGTCTTGTAGGTATTAGAATAACAAGAGTAGGCTTTAACTTGTGGTTTCATTTCTCTCCATATATCTAGCAATCTCAATTCTTTCATAAAATGATTAATGATCATCCTGCATCCATTGTGCGTACAGTCCAGTCCTGTTGATCTATCTATACCGGGATTCGATGTACAATTAAAATCCCCTGCTATTATATGTTGCCCTGTAAGTGATGATAAAATAAGAAATAAATTAGCAAAGAAGTTTTGATCATCTATATTGGGACCGTATAAGTTCACCAAATTTATATTTTCTAATAACAAAGATCCTTGGATGATTAGATATCTTCCTAATTTGTCTCCAATTACATTTTTCACTTGAAATGGGACTGATTTATGTATGAGAGTCATAACTCCCCTGGCTCGGGATGAAAATGATGAGGTGAATACACTTCCCTGCCATCTTCTCCTAATTCTTTTTACATCCTCCTCTATTAGATGAGTTTCTTGTAAAAACACAATTTTTGAACCTATGTCTTTTATTTTATTCATAACTTGTTTAATTTTTTTAAAATTTTGTAGACCTCTGCAATTCCATGAAGTTAAATTAAGATTAACACTTTGGTCTATGATCAATAAGGAGTTTGAGATTACCTCGCAATATAAACATGCTCATACAGAGAAGCAAAAACATGAGTGGTTAAACATTCATCCTACAAACTACACACAAACAAATTCCCCCTTCCCACATTCGTGGTAATCCCCCCAAAATCAAAAAAAAAATTCCGTCTCCCGCTATAGCTATTGACTGCTCCACACCTGCGAGGATCAATCAAAACCACTCTTTCTTTCTCCTCTCAATCACCCTGACTCTACTGCTTTTAATGACATAACATTAACTCTCTTGTGTAGTTTTCCAACTTAACTCCAAAATTTTATAGCAACTTTGTACATCATAGGTTTTTTTTTTTTATAGTACAATCTATATTTTGTAAACTTGCTATATGCTTCAGATCAGTCAGATGCCTGTGCAAATGCTTAAATATTCTACCTTATATCTTGTTCATGCTTCATGCTTAGCTCCCACCAGTCTCCTCTTGGATCTGCTTGATAAGCACCTGTGCCTCCTCAGGGGTCTTGAAGGTGTGGGTTCTCCCTTTATATGTGACCAGCAGACTTGCCGGATGAATCACTCCATGACGAATCCCGAGGTTGCGCAGCTCTCTATGGGTGGGGTCAAACTGTTTCCTTAATTGTTGGATTCCTGTGGCCAAATCTGGGTAAAACTGCACCTGTTGATCCTGGTATTTAATTTCTCCTTTAGCTCGCGCCGCGTTGGAGATCGTCATCTTGTCTCTGTAGCTGAGGAACTTCATAATCAGCGTCCTCGGTGGTGCCTTATTTTCTCTCAGTGGGCCGATAAGGTGGGCGCTTTCTAAGACAACCGATGACTGCAGCTCCGCGTTGTTCAGCGCTTCTGGAATCCACTTTTCCAAAAAAGGAACATGGGTCCCGTCCCTCCATTCCCTCCAGGAGGCCCACCAGCCTCAGATTGTTCTGTCTTGACTGGGATTCTAAGTCCAGGGCACTATCTTCTAGACGTTTATGTTTTAATTTCACTGTGCGCACCTTTAATTGTAGGCTGGTGACGTCATCCTCAGCGCTGGAAATTCGGAGCTCCACCTGCGATACTCGTTCCATACAGTCACTTATTTCCTTTCTCATTCCTTCTATCGCTGCTATAATCCCATCAAATTTAGAGGAAAAATCTGCTCTCATTGAGCTAATGGCAGCGAGCACCGCACCTGTGCCGTCGCCAAACAGTCACCGCTCCGCCGCTAGCTTGCTCCGCCATAATCTCTAGCGATTTTCCTGCTTCGTCACGAGCGTGGAAGTCTGTTAACTTGGACTGTTTCGACGATTCAGTTTTTCCTCCACCTAATTTCCCAGCCTTAGGCTTTACCGGCATATCCGCACCCAAACGCTGGGATAGGTTTTGTTCCAATTGAGAGAGTTATTAGCCAACTTTTTATTTTTAGGAGCAGAGCAGAGTGAGCCACGTCTTCCTACGTGGCCGCCATAACTGGAAGTCGAATTTTCAACACTTTTTTTCCACAATATCTTTATTGAACCTTTTTTTAAACAAACATGACACAAACAATCAAACACTAACACTAAAGTACTACAAAAAAAAAAATGCACTAAAAACACCAACAACCACCAACAAAATCAAGTCTTCAACAATGCTCCTCTGTTTAGTCTAGACAATCCATTACATAAGTATACATATTATGTTCACCAGTTTGGAATTTACAAGGTCCACACACATCATTCACCTTCTTCTTCAAGAGTTATGTTTAAATTTTTTACATGATCAATAAAAGGTCTCCATATATTCTCAAACACAATTTCCTTTGATTTCAGTATATATGTTATTCTTTCTAATGGAAGGTTTGTTAACATCTGTCTTAACCACTGAGTCACATCTGGTCTATGAGTCTTTTTCCACAGTAGTGCAATACATTTTTTGGCATTAAGCAAACTGAGGTCTATGAATGTTCTTTCACTTTTATTAAAGTTATGCTTTTCTGGGTACAGACCCAACAAAAACAGTTTAGGATTCAATATGATTTGTTTTGAGATTATTTTTTCAATTGTTACCCTCACCTCTTCCCAAAACATTCTTATTATTCTACATTCCCATACACAATGAAATAGGGTTCCTTTACTTTCCATGCATTTTGTGCATGTATCTGGTATATTTTTGTTATATCTATTTAACTCCTCCGGTGTAACATACATCCGCATTAACCATTTGAAATGTATCAATTTAAGACGTACATTTATTGATTTGGTTTGGGCTTCTGTACAAGCCAATTCCCGAATTTTCAACACTTTTAAGTTATTTCAGAGAGTTTAGTTTTTTTTGTGGAGGGGTATCAACAAATTTGTCTGTGTATATTTATTATTCTCTCCAATTTTGATGGCAGTAGGTGCCCTTTTAAAGTTTTCCCCTCTGCCCTTCAAAAGGTCTGAGTCAGCCACTGCCCAGAATTGCTATGTGTGTGGTAGGTGGGAGGTTTTAATGATTTACATGAAACAGTTTCCTCTTTTCTCATCTGTGGCAGAATTTCCTTGATGTGATTACTGAGCTCGAGAAGTTGGATTTGGTTTCGCCTGAAAGAGTTGACTTGGTGGAGGAATATTTGTTGAACATTAACAGAAAGGACTTAGCCAAAAAAGTGAACGCATACAAGATTCCAGGTGAGACTGATCTTTACTCTTGTCTTTACAGTAATGCATATACTCTATTTAGTGGAATGCAGTATTTACACAGTAAAATACAGTATTTACACAGCTATTGTCTTGTCATATTTGAGGTGTGTCAATAGGATGTATTAAAAAGGCTTTTTGCGCTTTTAAGTTCCCATATACCAAAATCATAAAGTAACTCACCAGGTTTGCCTCTCGCTTAGATTAAGACACACAACAGTAGCTGATCTTTTACTTGGACCTTTTAATATTCCTGTTCTTCCGAAATGTGTCCACAGTATCATAAACCAAGACTGCACAAGTAATCTCAGGCTGTTACCAAATGTTCTATTATTCATTCATTATTCTAGTACTTGGCTTTCAAATTTGGCATTCAGATACTCACTTTTTTTCCTGAAACTGCTTGGTTTGCTAAAGGTAAATTGACAAAAATTACTTACTTTCACCAAATTTATTTAAAACAAAAAAGTCACACACTTGCAAGAAAAAAAGCAGCAACTTGATGATAAAGTCACAGATAGATTTGCAAATATAAGAAAAAAAGGCTTAAATTCATGGTACTTGTCACAAATTTATGAGAAAAATTTACAAGAAAATATTATGGAAAAAAATACATTTACAAGGAAACAGTTAAATATTTATAATTATAAAAAATCTTAAATAAAAAATCAAAATCTAAAAAAAATGTATAAACTTTATTTAAAAAGCTGCAAATTTAGGGGAAAAAACGTTGCAAATTCCCCCTCAAAAGTTTTAGATTTAACAGAAGGTCACATTTCTTAAGAAGAGATGCTGAAGTAGTTTGTTTAGTTCCCCTTTTTGGCTGCCCTCTTTCGGGGTCACCACATCATATCATCACCTGATATCATGATGATTCACATGTTAATTTGGCAAGGATTTTATTTTTTATGCCGGGTACCCTTCCTGACGCGACCCTCCACATTCATCCGGGCTTGGGACCGGCACAGGGAGTACACTGGCTTGTGCTCCCAACCCCTGTGGCCGGGTAACCACCTTTCCTTCCCTGATTCTATTATGCCGAGTACCAAGCTAGAAGGCAGGAAATGCCATTTTTATATGGTCTTTGGGATGACCCAGCCGCGGCTTGAACCCATGACCTCCCAGCTGCTGGGACGGCTGCTCTACCACTAGCTCACCACTTCCGACAAATGATGTAGTTTCCTGACAGAGAAAGACTGTTACAGAATATTAGTGTGTTTGCTCTGGATTGTTCCTGAATATTTCAAGCCCCATGGCTGGTGTCTGGTACGACCCTAAAGTAATCCATATGAGGCAAAAACTCTGGTTTCAGTCATCAAGTGGAGCTATCCTAAATACGGCAACAGACCTGCTGTTCAGGGGATCAGATGAAGGGCTGCACCTGTACACCAGAATAGATACATGGAAATAAATCTAAACATTTAGTCGCCTGGCCCTGCTGTATATTGATGCAGTCAGAGGGAAATTCTTGCGCTAGAGCTTGTGCAGGAATGCGCCTGTTTTAGCTGTCAATGAATAAATTATTACATTATTGTCTCTTGGATTCTGCACAGACGTAAAACTTGATTTATTCACCCAAACAAATATAGAGTTGAATTGAATAAAATGAAAAGTAAATAAAGATTAATTTAATCTTCACCTTTTTTAAACAGCTGAGACACCTGGATGTCATTTACCGCAGCAGGAAAGTTTCCGAGCTTCTGTAAGTCATTCGCTGTGCAAAAGTGAATATTTTTGCCATCCTAAAGCTAATCTGCATTGAGATCATGCTTCCTTTTCTCTGTTCTCTCCTCTTCAGCAAGTACGGCAAGAGCTGCCCATCCAGATCGGTATGGCTTTCTATATATTCCAGCCACAGTGATTCAGAATATTTTTTCAACCCACTCAGACTGTGATTAACAAGTTATGTACAGTAACCATAAACTCCTGGTTATGCATGTATTCCTTTTTTTCTTTTTGGCCGCCAGCCAGACAGCGCGTGACCATGACTCCATGCAGGCAACAGAATGTCGAGGTTGGTGTCTCGGGAGCTCGGTCACTCTTCACACACTTTTTGTCTGCATTTTAAAATGAAGCATATTAAATAAGTCCCTTCGTGTTTCAGACTTCATTGCATTTGTACAAATTCAACTCTAACCCCAGAGGAGTTTGTGTGATCATAGACTGTGTGGGCATTGATGGAGGTGAGAAACAAAATACTCTTGGACATCGGCACTGTATCGTTACCTAAGAATAATGACATTTCCTATGTACAGTGGAGTAATGCATGTGTGTGTGTGTGTGTGTTTGCCTGCATGACCTCAGAATTACTACCCCATTTACAGATGCCGTTAAAATACATATTTACATATTGGACTACACTGAGGCAATGTTTCACCATAAACATTTACAATTGTTGATTGTGTTTACAGCCTATTTATAGTGGTGCTGCTCCATGTCAGAGAGTGATGCAATCACACACACACACAAAAAAAAAAACTTTCTAGTGTCAGTTGTTCAGAAGGTTGCCTCACTAGTATTTGTCATAAATCACCCTTCAGGGCAGGATAAAGACCCAAATGCTAGCTGTGAGTTTGCAGGGGGTTTAAATAATAACAAACACAAAATATAACTGACACAAAAACTTACATAAAGGCAGGAGAAACCAGAAGAAGGGCGTATGAAAACGCCAGTGCAGACGTGGGGCTCACATCTGGAGAAAAGTAGGCGAACAGGCTGGACGGAGCCAGGCTGAGGCGTGGAGCGTGCGCATGCCGGAGAGGGAAAAAATGAGACGGGGAACTCCCGTCTGCTCTTAGAAAAGGGCACTGCAACGAGAAGCGTTGCAAAGCCCTTTAAATAAGGCACAGGGAAAATGAACAACTGAATACAGGTGTGGGTTAAATGAGCGAGGAATAATCAGACAGACTAATGATGGCTGGGATAGACCGCAATCTTGAACTAAAGGAGGAAGTAAACAAGTTGCGCTGTCACAATAAGAGCACAAACTGGAACAAAGAATGACGATGACCAGTCAAAGCAAAGATATGATAAAAATAGATAGTAGTAATAAATATAAACACTCCAAGAAACAAACTAAGGACAAAGACGGAGAGGGCTCACACACAAACATAAGATATTATTCAGGTAAGAAACAAGGCGGCCATAGAAGCATAATGATAATGACCGGGACTAATGGGAAAACTAAGATTATGATAGTAATAATGACTCTTAATACATAACCAGAGGTGAATGGCAAACTCATAACATAATACAGACAAATACAAAACAGAAAGGGGAAATACAGAAAATAAACAGACTAATAAAGGAGTGTGAGCACGATTCCCCAACCATGCTCCACAGCATGACAGTATTACATGAGATACACCAGGGTTTTTCCAACCAGGGATCCCTGGAATGTTCAGAGTTCTGTGGGAAATTTTCTAATTTCATTTATTAATTGGTCCAGAAAATTTTGTTGTTGTGCATGGGTGCCTACAAAACCCATGAACAACAATGGTAAATTATTTGCAAGTTTTTTGGACCAGTTAAGAAGAGAAAGTAGAACATTTCTAAAAACACAAATATCTGCTAGCAGAACAAGAAATTTTGACATTTCAGTTTTTTTGAAGCAAGGAAAATTATCTCAAAGCAAGTGAAATTCTCTTAGTTAAAAACTGTCAGACATAAAACAAGCATATGCAGCCTTGATTTAGGATATTTTGTCAAGATTTTAGGTTTGTAGTGTAGACTCAGTCTAATGTGAACTCTGAAGTATCTTGAAACACAAATACAGGTGCTCATAAAAATGCTACACAGTTTCTCTCAAGCCCAACAAATGTACTTGGATTCATAAACTAAAAAAGTATTTGAATGACTGCTGAAACAGTTAGCCCTTTCCTGACTTAATATGATCAGATCCCACACTGATTATCAAAGGGATAACTCATTATTTCACCTCTCCTGTTCCTCCAGAAATGTTGGAAGAAACATTTAAGGCTCTTCAGTTCAGCGTAGCTCACCACAAGTATCTGAATGCCAGTGAAATTCTGTCAACTCTAAAGGGAGCTCTCGCTCAGAGAGAGGTCCACAGAGGAGACGCCTATGCCTGCTGCATCATCAGCCGTGGTACAGGCACTCATCTCCTGGGTACAGACTCCCATAGCGGTGGCGTCTCCATGGCAGATGTCAGACGTCTTTTCACGGCTGTTGCGTGCCCCATGCTTGCTGGCAAACCCAAGCTCCTTTTCATCCAGAAGTACTGTGTCCCCGAGTATTTCGCCTGTGAGAGGACGATCCATGATGACGAGGATATAGAGTCTGATGGGTGTGATGGACCTTGTGTACGAATCCCTACAGACGCAGACTTGTTCTGGAGTCACTCCTGGACTGCTGAGCATCAGCTGCAACAGGGGCAGCATCGGTCCATTTACCTGCAGGCCCTGACTGTTGCTTTACGTAAAGCCCAAGCAAGGTACAAGCACACATTTGATGTCGGAGTAAACATCTGTCGTGTTCACATTTGATCTAAACTGCTGTCTTGTTATGTTCATACAGGAAAGTTAATCTTTTAGATGTTCAAAGGGAGGTGAGTGGGGCCATCTTTACCCACAATGAAAGGAATTCTGGAGCAGTCTACGGCATTGAAGGAAAACATACTCTGAGAAAAGAGCTGTATTTGGAATAGAGGATCACTCACCCGAAAAGCTACTGCAGCATTCATCTTGCCAAAGAAGAACTTTTTTTTAATCTGTGTGTGTAGTGGCATCTAGTGGTCTTATTTGTTTATAACATGTTTTTAAACTTGACAGAGCAAAACAAATGCTAAACGTATAAGTAGCCTAGGTATTTATTGTCTCTCCAAAGGATGTTAAGGAATTAGTTTTGTTTTTGTTGGTAGGCTTACCCATAATGATGTGATGCTTAGCTCAGGTTTGGCACCTTTTGGACATACTCTTTGGAGGGGCAGCACGGTGGTGCAGTGGTTAGCACTGTTGCCTTACAGCTAGAAGGTTCCTGGTTCAAATGAACCTTTCTGTGTGGAGTTTGCATGTTCTCCCTGTGCTGCGTGGGTTTACTCCGGGGGCTCCGGTTTCCTCCCACAATCCAAAGACATGCATGTTAGGTTAATTGGCTGTTCTAAATTGTCCCTAGATATCTGTCTCCTATAGGCCCTTAGAATAGAGGGTTAGTATTAGTGAAAGCGCTTTGAGTGGTCTTTGTGACTAGAAAAGTGCTATATAAGTGCAGGTTAGTTAGTTAGTTAGTTAGTTAGTTTAGAGGAGGTTTCTCTGATTTTAGGCTGAACAAAAGTATTTATGGTGCACCGCATATTGTAAATGTAATCATTTGTAATTATTATTTTGCATTTATTTTCCTCACTTCATCCAGTGCAGCTAAACAGGTCTCAAAATATTCAGCGTCACGTGTCAGTGGTGATTTATGACAGGATCAGAATCAGAATCAGAATCAGATTTATTGCCATTGTTCATGTGATACACAAACTAGGAATTTGTCTCGGTGCCATGCTGCAACATTAAAAACATAATGAGAAAAAGGGATAAACTAAAAAACTAAAGGACTAGAAACGTGCAATAAGTGTAGAAAAATAAGTAATAATAAGTAATAATAATAATAATACTAGTAATAATGAGTAGTACTAGTCAAGGCAGTTTTAAAAAATTAGCATGTAGCAGATAATGTGAAGTACCACATAGTGCAGTCAATAATGCAACAGAAAAACAGTGATGATTGACATGAGTCTGGTTGAGCTGCTGTACATAGTGCACGAGAGTCAAAAGTCACTTAGTGTTCAGCAGTCTGATGGCAGAGGGGAAAAAGCTGTTCATGTGCCGGGAGGTTTTAGTCCGAATGGACCGAAGCCTTCTACCTGAGGGGAGGGGGGCAAACAGCACAGCAACAGGATAGCAGCAGCAAGAGTGGAACAGAAGGTTTACAAGACGTTAGTGAGACCTGCTATGATGTATGTTTCGGAGAATGTGGTGCTGATGAAAAGACAGGCGGCAGAAGACGTGAGAATATGAGCAGAGTTGCTAATACTCTCAGTGGGAGTGACTAAGTTCATTGAAGTAAACACTACATTTGTCTTGCTCAATTCATTTACCCTGGCATTTTATTTATATTTTTTAAGTCTTGACAGTTATAATTGTTATTAATTAGAGATCATTCTGAGCTGAAACGTTTTTCTTTCTTACAAGTAAGGTAAATACTTTTACATCAATAAGGAATTTTATAGCTTGTATTTGCCTTGATTTTGTCTTTCCTTTTATACTTTTACATGCCATACTCTTTGTTACATTGTAATAAATGTTTTAAAAGTGTCCTAATAGGGAACCAGTGTTGGCATCTTTATACTTTTATCAGTTCAGTTCCTCATCAGGTTATTCTGTAATTTAGCCCTTTGAAACCAAGGATTCTGAGAACAGTTTGAAAGCATGAAACTCGAACGGCGTCTTGGGTCAAAGCCTCCAGTTCTGGTAAATGTTCAACCTTATTGTGACACCAACATCTCTAACCTCATATTAAAATAATCCCCGCATATGCAAAGTTAAAAAATCTGTGCAAAGCTTTGATGAAACTGAACTGTGAGTGATTGTTTAGGTTCCTTTTATCCAATGCAATATGTACATAAGTAACAACATACAGTAATGTAGGGGTCTGGAACCTGCAGCACCATATGGCTCTCTCAAATACATGATATTAAAAGTAAATTGAGAATAAACAATTTGCAGATTTACAAGAAAAAAAACAACTTTCCCCCAAAAATTACAAGTTTACTTGAAAAGTAGAAAATTTACAAGAAAAAAAATGTGTGCATTTGTAACATAACACACAAATTTAACATGCAACTGTTAAAAAGAAAATCACAAATTTGAGGACCCCCCCCCCCCCCCACACACACAGACTTTCAAGAAAAAATATTGCAAACTTTTGATAGATGTCAAGAATTTTTTTTTTTTTTTTTAAGAAAAATGGTTTGCTTTTATTTTAAGCTGAAAATTTATGTGGGAAAAGCAAATGTTGGCAAGAAAACAGAAAATAAATTTACTTATGTTTACAGTGTCAGTTAAATCATTCTTAGCAGTTTCGCCTTCATTTCACGGCTCAGATATGTTTTGTGGCTTCTATGGCAGAGGCTGCTTAAGAATCGGGAAAATCTGCACCCATTCTCTGATAACTTATGCGTATGTTTTCTCAGCAGCTTTCGTGGGAACACAGTCAAATAACTTTAATTTGTAAAAATGATAAAACCTTACAAAATTAAAAATTTGACTATAATTTCACTGTGTGGCCGACACACATTGTGGGCTCACGCTGCCACAGAGACAGGACTGAATGTGTATTGTGGGGTGTCACGTCTGCAAGGACTGAGGACTCGAATCTACAGGAGGTAACAAGGAAGTGTGAGATTTGTCTCTTTGTCCCGCAGAAGACGCCCCGGAGGGTATTCCGGTTCATCAGGAAATGAGAGACAATGGTGAAGCTTCAAAGGGATGCTTTGTAACTGTATGTTGACTGAAGACACCATGTGACTTGAATTCTGATGCTGGAAATGTATAAAAGGGTGTTGAAGTATGATTCTTTCTCTTTTCCTGCTTTGAGAATGCTAGAAGCTGTGTTCTATCAAATAAAGCTGGTTTTATGACTGAAACTCAGCCTTGTTATTTGAGCATGCTTCTACACTGGTGACCTACGACGGAAAATGAGCAGACAGAATTCTCCCGAGCGGGGCTCGGTGGAAGCCAGCCTGATGGCCGCCTCCACGATCCGGCTGCCCGATTTCTGGCAGCACAGCCCGCGCTCATGGTTTAGCGCAATCGAGGCGCAGTTCAACCTCCGGAGAATCTTCAACGACGACACCAGATTCTACCACGTGGTAGCGAAGCTGGACAGCGACACGGTCCAGAGAGTGGAGGATCTGGTTAATCATCCACCAGACAGCGACAAGTACAGCGCATTGAAGGACGCGCTGATCAGCCATTTCACCCCCTCAGTCCAACAACGAGCAGAGGGGCTCCTGGCACTGTCGGAGGCAGAAAACGATAGACCTGCGGACCTGATGGTGAAGATGCTGCAGCTCAAAGCCTCTGAGGATGGCGAATTCATTTTCGCCCACCTTTTCCTCCGAACCCTACCACCAGCAGTGAGAGTGGCCCTGGCAGAGTCACCCCGATTGGCCAAGCGAGACTACCATAGGTTGAGCAAGGAGGCGCAGAAGTTGGTCGACGCCCACAAGCAGAACGCGGTTTCGGCCGCGGCGGCCAGTCCGGGAACGGCATCCGGAGACAGCGCGGGTCCAGCGGCCGCGGCGCCTGACGCACCAACAATGGCGGCGACAGGAGCCAGACGACGCGGAGCGGAGAATGGCTTGTGCTTCTACCACCGCCGTTTTGCAGAGAGAGCGCACAGGTGCGTCCCACCGTGCAATTTTAAGCGCCAGGGAAATGCCAAGGCCGAGGGCCGGTAGCAGCTGCGACCCTCGGCAACGAGAACAGGCTGCTTTACCTGACAGATGCACACTCGGGGAAACAGTTCCTCGTGGACACGGGCTCTCAGCTGAGCTTCGTCACACCCACCTACGCGGAACGGCTGTCGCCTTCTAAAGCCCCCTGGGTGTCAGTGTCAGCAGCGAACGGCTCCACGATTAAAACGTTCGGTGAGAGGACCATGCTTCTGTCCTTACAGAGCCGTTCATTTGAGTGGACATTTATTGTAGCAGCAGTCAGTTTCAACATGTTAGGGGCTGATTTTTTGTGCTCACATGGTTTATTGGTTGACCTTGCTAATAGACGTCTGATTAATGCACTGTCCTTTCATTCTATTCCCTGCACAGCTCGGGTGGCCCCGCCAACTGCACATGCCAGCGTCTCAGCCGCGGGTGGTAAGTTTCACACTCTGCTTGCTCAGTTTCCAGCACTCACAGTCCCCACGTTTTCAGCAACCCTGGCCAAACATGGGGTAGAACATTTCATAACAACCACAGGCCCTCCCGTTTTTGCAAAGGCTCGGCGCTTGGACCCAGCTAAACTGGCCATCGCGCGCGAGGAGTTCACTAATCTGGAAAAACTAGGCATTGTTAGACGCTCCAAGAGCGCTTGGGCTTCGCCGTTACACATGGTCCCAAAGGCTGACGGCTCGTGGCGACCTTGCGGCGATTTCCGCAGGTTGAACAACGTTTCAACTCATGACCGCTACCCGATTCCGCACATCCAGGATTTTTCTGTTCATTTGGCGGGGGCGCGCATTTTTTCTAAAATAGACTTGGTGCGCGGCTATCACCAGGTTCCAGTGCGCGCGCAGGATGTACCCAAAACAGCGGTCATAACGCCTTTCGGCCTTTTTGAGTTCTTGCGCATGCCTTTTGGCCTCAAGGGGGCCGCGCAGACTTTCCAACGCATGATGGATGCAGTTTTACGCGACCTGCCTTTTGTGTTCGTTTATTTGGACGATATTTTGGTAGCCAGCACGTCCGAAGGCGAACATGAAAAACACCTCACAGCAGTTTTCCAGAGGTTGGCAGAGCACGGGTTAATAGTTAACCCAGCGAAGTGCCAGTTTGGGGTGGCGCAGATTGATTTTTTGGGACATCGCGTTTCGGCAGAGGGAGCAGTTCCCCTTCCAAATAAAGTGCGTGCCATAACGGATTTTCCGCAACCTCAAATGGTCAAGGCGCTTCAGGAGTTTCTAGGGATGGTTAATTTTTACAACCGTTTCCTCCCAAGCGCAGCACGACTCATGCAGCCATTGTACACCGCGTTAAAAAAACAAAAGCCCGCAAATAAAGTTGAATGGTCTCCCGAGCGGGAGCGCGCTTTTGCCCAGGTCAAATCGGCCCTGGCAAACGCAGTTTTGTTAGCGCACCCAGTTCCAACGGCCCGCATGGCACTCACCACTGACGCTTCCGATGTAGCGGTGGGGGCGGTAGTTGAACAGTTTGTGGCAGGTACCTGGCAACCCCTCGCGTTTTTCAGCAGGACCTTGCGCGATAGTGAACGGAAATACAGCGCGTTTGACAGGGAGCTTTTGGCCCTACACTTGGCCATCCGTCATTTTCAGTTCTGGTTAGAGGGGTGACGTTTCACTGCTTTTGTGGATCATAAACCGCTAACGTTTGCGATGGCCAAAATTTCAGAACCCTGGTCAGGCCGGCAACAAAGGCAACTAGCCGCAATATCGGAGTTTACTACTGATATTCAGCATGTCGCGGGTAAACACAATGTTGTAGCAGACTGCCTCTCGCGTGCAGTAGCACCGCCAAGCCCCATAGGGGCAGACTCTGTAGCCATGGCCGCGGGCCCGGGCAGCGACGCGGGAGCGCGCACAGCCCCGGTCTGTGTTGGGTTAGATTATGCAGCCATGGCTGCGGAGCAGGTTAACGACGCGGACGTGCGCGCGCTCCAGTCTGGACCAACAGGGTTAAGGCTGGAGCACAGGGAGCAACAAAGTGGTATGCCCCCGCTAATCTGCGATGTCTCCACGGGACGGCCCCGCCCTGTGGTGCCAACCGTGTGGCGTCGCCGTGTTTTTGACTTGGTCCATTCTCTCGTGCACCCGGGGGTGCGCGCATCGATCAAATTGGTGGGGGAGAAATTTGTTTGGCCCGGGTTGCGCAAACAGGTCAAGGAATGGGCAGCAGCCTGCGTAGCGTGTCAGCGAGCTAAAATACACAGACACACTAAGGCCCTGTTAGAACCTTTCCACATCCCCGCTAAGCGTTTTGATCACGTGCATATTGACCTGGTCGGCCCGCTTCCGTTATCACACAGGCACACACATCTTTTGACGATGGTAGACCGCACCACGCGCTGGCCAGAGGCGATTCCTCTGACATCAACCACAGTGGAAGAAGTTGCGCGAGCATTTTTAACAGCATGGGTTGCGCGTTTTGGTGTACCGTCGGACATAACGTCCGACAGGGGTCCCCAATTTATTTCCGAGCTATGGTCATCGATGGCCCGCAGCTTGGGGGTGAAGATTCATCGCACCACCGCGTATAACCCCCAGGCTAATGGTTTATGCGAACGCTTTCACAGGTCATTGAAAGCAGCCCTCAGAGCGTCGCTAACGGATACAAATTGGGTAGACAAACTTCCATGGGTTTTATTAGGGTTGCGTTCTGCACCTAAGGAAGATTTGCATGCTTCCCCGGCTGAATTAGTTTTCGCTCAGCCGCTCCGTTTGCCCGGGGAATTTCTTCCTGATAATCCCGCACCTAATGGCCCCCCCGCTCAGCCGTGGCAGAGCGGCTCAGGAGCAAACACGCTTCCTGGCCCAGTCCATCACAGTTTCCCACACGTTTTTGTGCCCAAAGCTTTAAAAAATGCAGAGTTTGTTTTTGTTAAACATGACGCCCAGCGTCCAAGTTTGCGGCCGTTTTACGACGGACCGTTTCGAGTGCTGGAGACCGGGCAGAAGCATTTTCTGCTAGATTTAGGGGGCAGAAGGGAGCTGATTTGCATTAACAGGCTCAAACCCGCTTTTGTTCTGGCTGACGAGGAGGTGCAGCTCGCGAGGCCCCCCCGCCGGGGCAGGCCGCCGAGAAGACATTCTCCAAAGTCTTCACAGAGAGGTGCTAACAGCTTTAATCCACAGGTGCAGAGAGATGTTGCAGGTGCAGCCAAGCCAGGTTGCAGCAGATTCGGCAGAAGATTAAAACCTAGGCAGTTGGTGGATTGATTAGCGATGTATGGAGTGCTTTGTGTTTCTCTTTTTGTTATGCCATGCAGATTTTGCCTTACTAGACGTTTGGGGGGGGTAGTGTGGCCGACACACTATTGTGGGCTCACGCTGCCACAGAGACAGGACTGAATACAGTTACAAAGCATCCCTTTGAAGCTTCACCATTGTCTCTCATTTCCTGATGAACCGGAATACCCTCCGGGGCGTCTTCTGTGGGACAAAGAGACAAATCTCACACTTCCTTGTTACCTCCTGTAGATTCGAGTCCTCAGTCCTTGCAGACGTGACACCCCACAATACACATTATGTTGACTGAAGACACCATGTGACTTGAATTCTGATGCTGGAAATGTATAAAAGGGTGTTGAAGTATGATTCTTTCTCTTTTCCTGCTTTGAGAATGCTAGAAGCTGTGTTCTATCAAATAAAGCTGGTTTTATGACTGAAACTCAGCCTCGTTATTTGAGCATGCTTCTACAACTGCACGATTTCTGCTTTTATGCTAACATTTTTCAAGAGGTGTACTTTAGCATTTAAGCTACCTTATTTCAGGTTTAAGCCTACAGCCGTGGCCAAAATTGTTGGTACCCCTCTGTTAATGAAAGAAAAGCCCACAATGGTCACAGAAATAACTTAAATCTGACAAAAGTGGTAATAAATAAAAATTCTATGAAAATTAACCAATGAAAATCAGACAATGCTTTTGAATTGTGGTTCAACAGAATTATTTTAAAAAACAAACTCATGAAACAGGCCTAGACAAAAATGATGGTACCCTTAACTTAATATTTTGTTGCACAACCTTTTGAGGCAATCACTGCAATCTAAACGATTTCTGTAACTGTCATGAGACTTCTGCACCTCTCAGCAGGTATTTTGGCCCACTCCTCATGAGCAAACTGCTCCAGTTGTCTCAGGTTTGAAGGGTGCCTTCTCCAGACGGCATGTTTCAGCTCCTTCCACAGATCTTCAATAGGATAATCAGGGCTCATAGAAGGCCACTTTAGAATAGTCCAATGTTTCACTCTTAGCCATTCTTGGATGTTTTTAGCTGTGTGTTTTGGGTCATTATCCTGTTGCAAGATCCCATGACCTGCGACTGAAACCAAGCTGTCTGACACTGGGCAGCACATTTCTTTCTAGAATACCTTGATAGTCTTGAGATTTCATTGTACCCTGCACAGATTCAAGACACCCTGTGCCAGATGCAGCAAAGCAGCCCCAGAACATAACAGAACCTCCTCCATGTTTCACAGTAGGGACAGTGTTCTTTTCTTGGTATGCTTCATTTTTGCGTCTGTGAACATAGAGCTGATGTGCCTTGCCAAATAGTTCCAGTTTTGTCTCATCTGTCCATAGGACATTCTCCCAGAAGCTTTGTGGCTTGTCGACATGAAGTTTGACAAATTCCAGTCTGGCTTTTTTATGATTTGTTTTCAACAGTCCTGTCCTCCTTGGTCAGCTCCCATGAAGTCCACTTTGGCTCAAACAACGACGGATGGTGCGATCTGACACTGATGTACCTTGACCTTGGAGTTCACCATGAATGTGTTTAGAGGTTGTTCTGGGCTCTTTTGTTACCATTCGTATTATCCGTCTCCTGCGGCCACGTCCAGGGAGTTTGACTACAGTCCTGTGGATCTTAAATTTCTGAATAATACGTGCAACTGTAGTCACAGGAACATCAAGCTGCTTGGAGATGGTCTTATAGCCTTTACCTTTAACATGCTTGTCTATAATTTTCTTTCTAATCTCCTGAGACAACTATCTCCTTTGCTTCCTCTGGTCCATGTTTGGTGTGGTACACACCATGTCACCAAACAGCACAATGACTACTTGTCACCCTTTAAATAGGCCGACTGACTGATTACAAGTTTGTAGACACCTGTGATGTTAATTAGAGGACACATCTTGGTTGAACATGTCCCTATGGTCACATTATTTTCAATCTTTTCTAGGGGTACCATCATTTTGTCCAGGCCTGTTTCATTTATTTGTTTTTTAAAATAATTCTGTTGAACCACAATTCAAAAGCATTGCCTGATTTTCAAGGGTTAATTTTCATAGATTTTTTATTTATTACCACTTTTGTCAGATTCAAGTTATTTCTGTGACCATTGTGGGTTTTTCTTTCATTAACAGAGGGGTACCAACAACTTTGTCCATGTGTGTATATTAAAGCATGTAGGAGTTCTTTGAGTCCAGGTGGGTGAGGGCTGGATAGAGAGCAGCAGCAATGGCATCAACGGCAGCAATGGCAGCAACGGACTACATCAACTTCTGTGTGGACGACACCGTTCCCACCAAGACCATACGGTGTTGCTCAAACAACAAACCCTGGATCAACCCTGAGATAAAAACACTTCTGAGAGAGAAGAAGAGGATTTTCAGGTCGGGGAACAGGGAGATGCTGAAGTCTGTACAGAGGGAGCTGAGGAGAAAGATAGAGAAGGCAAGGACAGCTTCAGGAAGAAGATGGAGGACAAGCTGCAACAGAGCGACATCGGCGGGGTCTGGAGAAACCTTAAAACCATCTCTGGGCTCCAGAATACCTCCCCCCAGGCCACGGGGGGGCAGGGAGTGGGCGAACAATCTGAATCTGTTTTTCAATAGGTTTGACCAACCGCCCTCCCCCCTGACTGCACAACAACCACTGCTGCCTCTAAAGACATCAAGTCCTGCTGCCCACTCCCCACTCCACCAACACCACCCCACTCCTAACACACAGCCCCCCAACCTGACCCTGACTAAGACCCAGGTGAGGACGGAGCTGAGGAAGATCAAGGCGAGGAAGGCGTCGGGACTGGACGGCATCAGCGCAAAGCTCCTCAAGTCCTGTGCAGACCAGCTGTGTGGGACTGTGGCGTACATCTTCAACCTGAGCCTGAAGCTGGGGAGGGTACCACAGCTGTGGAAAACATCTTGTGTGGTACCTGTACCAAAGACTTCACACCCCAAAGACCTGAACAGCTACAGACCAGTGGCCTTGACGTCCCACATGATGAAGACCCTGGAGAGACTGCTCCTTGCTCATCTCCGCCCCCTGGTGGGACCAGCGATGTATCCGCTCCAGTTCGCCTACCAGCATGGCATTGGGGTGGAGGATGCGGTGATCTTCCTCCTTCACCATTCTCTGTCCCACCTGGAGAAGCCCGGGAATGCGGTGAGGATCATGTTCTTTGACTTCTCCAGTGCTTTCAACACCATCCAACCGATGATCCTGAAGGACAAGCTGCTGTGCGCAGGGGTGGACCAGCACCTGTCATCATGGATCCTGGACTACCTCACTAACCGGCCTCAGTTTGTGAGAACCCGGGACTGTGTGTCCGACACGATCATCGGTAGCACGGGGGCCCCCAGGGAACGGTTTTGGCTCCCTTCCTGTTCACCCTTTATACTGCGGACTTCTCACACAACACAACACACTGCCATCTACAGAAGTTCTCTGATGACTCTGCGATCGTTGGCCTCATCTCCAATGGAGATAAAGCTGAGTACAGAGGGCTTATCCAGGACTTCGTGGACTGGTGCCATCGGAACTGCCTCCAGATCAACACGAGGAAAACTAAGGAGCTGGTGGTGGACTGCCGCAGGCAAGGACAACCCCTCACAGCACCAGTAAATATACAGGGAACAGACATCGAGATGGTGACATCCTATAAGTACCTGGGTGTTCATCTGAACAATAAACTAGACTGGTCACACAATACTGACGCACTCTACAAGAAGGGACAGCGCAGGCTGTTCCTACTGAGGAGACTCAAGTCTTTTGGTGTACAAGGGGCGCTGCTGAAGACATTCTATGACACGGTGGTGGCATCAGCCATCACTTTTGGAGTGGTCTGCTGGGGCAGTGGCATTACGGCAGCCAATAGGAAGAGACTGAACAAAGTGATCAAGAAGAATCTAGTGAATGACCTGCAGAGAGCTGGGACCAAAGTAACAAAGGCTACATCAGAAACACACTACGCCACCAGGGACTCAAATCCTGCAGTGCCAGACGTGTCCCCCTGCTTAAGCCAGTACAGTGATCCCTCACTTATCGCGTTTAATGGGGACCAGAACCGACCGCGGAAAGTGAAAAACCGCGA
Organism: Pholidichthys leucotaenia; assembly: GCA_020510985.1. Lineage (NCBI taxonomy): Eukaryota > Metazoa > Chordata > Actinopteri > Cichliformes > Pholidichthyidae > Pholidichthys > Pholidichthys leucotaenia. Next base: position 37,907,789 of record CM035843.1, on the reverse strand, counting down.
AGTAGCGTCCCCCCCCCAAGGGCGTCACAAGCACTATTTTGCACAAAAAGGCACAAGAGAACAGCGAAAAGTGCCACTAAGCAACACGAGCGATAAAGAACAATGAATGCGGTCTTCCTTCGCTGGGTATGTGTGCTCTGCAGGGAGAGAAGCTGGGTAAAACGTCTCGGCCAATCAGCTTGCGAGGTAAAACGTCTCGGCCAATCAGCTTGCGAGATTCCCGAGCGGTGAAGAAGTGGGCGGAGAGGAATGAAGCGGTGGTCAGAGAGGTGGATTTTGAGTTGTGCGGGCTCTCCGTGTTGATACCTGATGTTCTAATGTAGTCTCCCTGCCTTCTGCTAGCGCCTGGGCAACTTTCGTGCCATTTTTTCTCAATTTTGAATTTTTGATGAATATTTTTGAAAAATCCGCGATGCACTGAGGGCGCGAAAGGTGAAACGCGAAGTAGCGAGGGATCACTGTACATGTCCAGGCCCGTCTGAAGTTTGCTAGAGAGCATTTGGATGATCCAGAAGAGGACTGGGAGAATGTCATATGGTCAGATGAAACCAAAATAGAACTTTTTGATGAAAACTCAACTTGTCGTGTTTGGAGGAGAAAGAACACCATACCTACTGTAAAGCATGGGAGTGGAAACATCATGCTTTGGGGCTGTTTTTCTGCAAAGGGACCAGGACGACTGATCTGTATAAAAGAAAGAATGAATGGGGCCATGTATCGTGAGATTTTGAGTGAAAACCTTCCACCAGCAAGGGCATTGAAGATGAAACGTGGCTGGGTCTTTCAGCATGACAATGATCCCAAACACACCGCCCGGGCAATGAAGGAGTGGCTTCGTAAGAAGCATTTCAAGGTCCTGGAGTGGCCTAGCCAGTCTCCAGATCTCAACCCCACAGAAAATCTTTGGAGGGAGTTGAAAGTCTGTGTTGCCCAGCAACAGCCCCAAAACATCACTGCTCTAGAGGAGATCTGCATCGAGGAATGGGCCTAAATACCAGCAACAGTGTGTGAAAACCTTGTGAAAATTTACAGAAAACGTTTGACCTCTGTCATTGCCAACAAAGGGTATATACGTATAACAAAGTATTGAGATGAACTTTTGTTACTGACCAAATACTTATTTTACCGAGGAATTTACCAATTAATTCATCAAAAATCCTTCAATGTGATTTTCTGAATTTTTTTTTCTTATTTTGTCTCTCATAGTTGAGGTATACCTATGATGAAAATTGGAGACCTCTCTCATTTTTTAAGTGGGAGAACTTGCACAATTGGTGGTTGACTAAATACTTTTTACCCCACTGTATATACATACTGTATATGTAGCGGTTTGAAATCAACCCCCACAACACAGAGACAGTCAGCTCGTACTCCTGGGTTTTATTTCCGCTGCATGCTGCGTTTACAGCTGTGAGGTTAACGTGCCACCCATGCATTGTGTTCATGCATCCTGTCTGTACCTCTGATATGCAAATGCCCAGATTGACTGCTGTGAATGTCTTTGATCTATTGTTTGAGTTGAGTGTATAAGCTGCACTGTGCTGTTAAGCTTCCTCTCATTCACTCATTCTGATTTTGCATCTGCTGCGAGACACACACACTGTCTCCTATCTGAGAGCTGGAGGAACGAGGCTTCAGCCTGCTCACACTAGGGGCTGGTGCCGAGTTCTGATGAAGGCGGGTGATAATAAAGTTATTTAAAAATCCAACGCTGCCTTTATTTTATCATCCTCTTCATATATATATATATATACAGTATATATATATATATATATATATTTATTTATGTTTATATGTACATATGTATACTTGCTGCTCTTGTTTCTTTTTTTTTCTCTTGCCTTCTGATTGTTGCTCTGAGTGTTGCTATCCCTGTGCTGTTGCAATCCTGGAATTTCCCCATTGTGGGACTAATAAAGGCATATCTTATCTTCTGTGGATCTGTTTGACCTGTATGCAAACTGAGATGGGTCATGGGAGGGAGGAAGGATGGACTTGATGTTCTGCATGACCAGCCCCTCAGAGCACTCATTATGATGGGGGTCAGTGCTACGGGCCGGTAATTGTTGTAGCTGGATGGGATGGGCTTCTTTGGGACTGGTATTATGTGTCGTGAATTGCCCTTCAGGGCAGAGAGGTGAGACCCATGCGCTGAACTGTGAGTTTGTGAAGTTTATTGAAAATAACACAACATAAGTCCAAACTGTGTTCAAACACAAAATACAACCAAGAGAGCAAACTTACTGATAAGGTACACCAGAGCAGGGACAGGGCTCTGGCGGAGCTGAAGAGAAACTCAGTCAAGACAGTGGCAACGAACAATGAAAATAACTGCCCTTAAATAGGGTCAAAAACAATTTACATAAGCAATGACAGGTGTGGGTCACATGAGCGGGCAGAAGGTAACAACGATTCATAATTAGGACCAGCTGGGGGCAATGAGAGAGGATCCAGTGGAGCTGACAGCTGACATGGGCGATGTTCATTCATGTTGAATGTAATTGTGGTTTGTAAATATGGATGTCACCTGACTGCAAAACAGATCTACCTACGGGTACAAATGAAGTAACCTGAACCTGAACCTGAACCTGATGCCCACATGGAGCACAACCCCGGAAATGTCACTGACAGTTGTCAGCCCAGCGAAAAAACACAACAGTAAAGATATGTAGAATAAAATCTCAACAAATGCGGACTGATATCTAAATACAAATTAATACAAAATAAGAGTGTGACAAACTAAGACATAAACAGGAAACTGGAAAACAATGCGAGAATAACAGAAACCAAAAGGCACAAAATACAACAAATATATAAATACAGAGAAAGAGCCATGAGACTGAGCAAGGCGGAAACCTCCTGTGCTCAGCTCATGACAGAGCCCCCTTCTCAAGGGGTGGGTACCAGACACCCCAGGGTAACATCAACAGAAAAAGACAGACCCCACCCCCAATAGGAGCACAACAAAATCCATCCTGGGTGGTTGGTGGGGGGAACAGGCTAGGATGGAACGAAACAAAACCGAACGAAACCTCTTGTGCTCAGCTCATGACATTATGGTGGCAGTTTTGAAACATGTGGGGACAACAGCTTGACTCAGGGAGATGTTGAAAATGTCGGCCAGGACTTTCTTGAGCTCCTCTGTACAGTCCTTCAGAACACAACCTGGTATGTTGTCTGGTTCAGCTGCCTTGCGTGGGTTGTTCCTGGAGAGGGTCCTCTTCAAGCTAGCTGGATCCAAACTTATAGCCTGCTCATCTTGGGGAGGAGTGGTCTTCTGTGCTGATGTGCTGTTTTGTTTCAAAGCGGCCAAAGAAGCCATTTAGGTTGTTAAGCAGTGTGATGTCACTCGTACAGGTCTGAGGTGGAGGTTTATAGTTGGTTAGGGTCTGTATGCCACACCAGAGAGAACATGCATCTCTGGTGTTGCTGGTGGCCGGATATTTTCTTGCTGTATTGTCGTTTTGTCTTCTTGATACCACAGGACAGGTTGGCCCTAGCTGTTGTTTAATCTGCAGTGTCACTGGCCCTGAAGGCTGCATCCTGAGCCCTCAGGAGCTTGTGGATCTCTGCTGTCATCCATGGCTTTTGGTTAGCACGAACAGTGATGGTTTTGCAGTGAGTGACATCATCAATGCATTTAGCTATGTATGCTACAACAACCTCAGTGTACTCTAGGTTTGTGTGTTCATTATGAGTGGCTGCATGCTTGAAAGTGTCCCAGTCTGTAGTGCTGAAGCAGTCTTTCAGAGCATCCAAGGCCGCCTCTGGCCACACACTTACCTGTTTTTTGTTGGTCTGATGACTTTCACTCTGGGTTTGTATGCAGGCCTTAGCAAGATGGTGATGTGATCAGAGAGACTGAGGTGGGGGAGGGGGAGGCTCTGTACTCTCTCTTGTGAATTGTGTACAGCAGGTTCAGTTCACCCTGAGACCCTGACCTCTGACTGTGGGTTTGGGGTCAAACGGTCAAAGGTCACAGTTACATTCCTCTATGCCCTATTGCTTCTTCTTCGGCTGTCCATTGTAGTCAGTGTTGACTGTGTACTCAGGTAGTGCAGGAACACATGTGGGCCATAAGGCCTGCTTTGGAGCGACAATGTTTTTGGCATATGCTGCAAGTGAAAGTTGACTACTAGGTTGTCATGGAATGTCGATATTCATGTGCTGTGATGTAGTCCCTCTCTTTCTTCTCCTCAATACCAGCTATGCTCTTCCTTAGCATGGTTCACCACTTTAATTTGTCTGAGGCCTCTTTCTCCCAGGTAAGGTAATTGATTCCAGCGTTTTTCATGTGCCTTTTGAGCATATCCTTGTACCTCAATTTCTGACCACCTTGTCTCTTTTGCCCAACACTGAGTTCTCCATACAGTTCTGCTTTTGGAAGTCCGTCCTTGGGCATTCTCCTTTCATGAGAAGCCCAGTGGAACTGTGATCCCCTATTGCTATCAAGTAAAGGTAGGGTCACCAAATTTGAACACAGGTTCCCCCTGTGACCCTGACCTCTGACTATTTTCAGTTTGGGAATTACAAGGTCAAAGATAGACAGACAGACAGATGGATAGATAGATGGGTGTTCCTATTAATCCCCATGGGGAAATTCAGATATCTCATGGCTCACGATACAACAAATAGTCATTAAAAAGGTCAAGGTCAAAAGGCCATATGAACTACATCTCAGCAATAACAAAGAGAATGAGGGGTACCACTGGCGGCCACCAGTGTTTTTATGTTCTTTTGGATTTGTTTTATTTTGTTGTTTTTATACATTACATTAATCTTATTTATTTGTTTTGTGGTGTATTTGTTGGCATGTTTGTTACCTCCGCCAGGCCGAAAAGGCCAGGAGGAGGTTATGTTTTTGCCGGGGTTTGTCTGTCTGTGTGTTTGTCTGTCTATTTGTCTGTTGGTTAGCAAGATAACTCAAAAACTTTTGGACGGATTTCCATGAAACTTTCACGCGTTGTTGCAAATGGTACAAGGAAGAACTGATTAAAATTTTGGGGATGATCCGCATCACCGTCTGGATACAGGAATTTTTTAAAGCATTTTTTAACACTGTGACATACGGCCATTTTCAACATGTGCGCAGGCGCAATGGAGGGCGCGGGTCGTCGTGTCTGACCAACACAAACTCTGCGTTCTTCAACGTTTTAAGCACAAAAGCACGCGCAAAACACTGGTGGCCTGGGCCCGCCAGTGTGACTGTGTTTGCGCGCAGCTGCAAAACCTGACATAGGCAGCTGTCCACCGCTGGATTATTTGGCAGAAATTCCCCGGCCAGCCATAGGCGCTGCGCATTTGCCAGAAATTCACCGGCCAGCCATAGGCGCTGTGCAAAAACGAGCTCTCTGCCGGGGAAGCTTCTAAATTCTGTTTTGCCGCGCAGCGCAACCCCAATAATATAATATAAAACCCACGCCAACCTGTCTACCCAATCTGCATCCGTCAGTGGAGCAGATGCACACAACACCAACACTTCAGTTTATTACCTCCGCCAAGGAGGCAATGCTTTTACTACTGAACCACTAATCCTATCACTATCAGATTGATTGTCATTGATTAATTGTCTATGTTTATTGCACTGTCCCTGTCAAATAAACAAATAATCATTGTGAATCCAATTGCTAGTCATATGTTTTCATGGTCAAGGACTCTGAAAACGTACACACAATGTCATGGCGGCCTCTGGGCCGTCATTGGCATCATTATCTCCAGCTGCGCACAGATCCACAGGTGTTAATCAGCAGCTGTTAAAAGCCAGCGTTGCTGACAGCTCAGTATGGAGTCGTCTGTCCTCCTCGTCTGAGAAAGAACCAGAACTCCACTCTCTGGCCTCGTCAAGGTATTCTCTTGTCTCGTCAGAAACTGTCTCGTCAAGAACTGTCTTGTCTAACTCTGACTCGTCAAAGTCTGCCTCGTCAAGAATTGTCTTGTCTAACACTGACTCGTCAGAGTCTACCTCGTCAAGAACTGTCTTGTCAAAAACTGTCTCGTCAGAGTCTGTCTCGTCAGAAGCTGTCTCGTCAGGATCTGTCTCGTCAGGAACCTCCCTGGCCTCGTCAAGAACCTCTCTTGCCTCGCCTAGGACTTCTGTTCAAAGTCAAGCACGTAAGAGAGCTGTTTGTTACTCTATACCTAACCTCTACCCCTGTGCACAAGTGGATCCCCCTGGCGGCGGACCTGCGTCCCCAGCTGACGGGGTAACGCCAACACGCACACGTAGCGGTTCGCTACCGCCACGACTACCGGTACGTCTTGCTCCACAAATTCCTGAATTGTTACTGTATCAGTTACAGGAGTACTGGCCACCGTTACCGGTGGAGTTTGTGTCATCGTCATCTGTCGTGTCATCGTCTCCACGTTCTGTGGAATCACTCACCTCGTCATCATCTGGATTGTCATGGTCACCACGCTCAGTGGAATCACTCGTCTTGTCATCAGCTGGATTATCATCGTCACCACATTCTGTGGAATCACTGGTCTTGTCATCAGCTGGTTTGTCATCGTCCTGGTCTGTGGTGTCACAGCCGGAGTCTCTGGAAGACCTGTCCTCGCCACAGTCACAGGTGGAAGCCTCAGCACGTTCACGGACGCCTTCACCTCCACGTTGCACGGCCGCTGGTTCTCAGCAGGACGTAACCTGTGCTTCTCCCAAGTAAGCCTCACTACTGATAGCTTGTCATTAGCGTGGGACAAAAGTAATTGTCTGTGCTTATATGTTCCAGGGTTGCCGGGTCTCCGTCCAGAGTGCTCAGTTCCAGTGACCAGGATACTATCCACGCTCTCACATTTGCACTACACACCCTTTCACTATAATAAAGATTATTGTTCACTAATTTACCCGTGTCAGTGTCTGTCTCCTGGGTCCCGAAACATGTCAGTACGACTCCGTCACGTTGACCCAGCGGACAGCTCACTGTCGCGCTTAATTAACACTCTTAGCGCCCGGGTAGATTTGCTAGCCCACCAGCAGACAGTAATCTTGAATCAATTGACTCAAATTAATGGTCGGCTGGACCGTTTGGAGGGACACCAAGCGTTTCCCCCGACCACAAGTACTTCAACCCCTGCAGGCTTGGCGTCAGGACTAGCTAACACTTCCTCGTCCTCTCGCCTCACTCCTATTCCAACACCTGCCCGGTTCAGCGGAAAACTCGGGGAAGCTCGAGGATTCATTTTACAGTGTGAATCAGTTTTTCTGCGTGTGCCTGGGGATTTTTCCCTCGACTCTAGCCGGATAGGTTATGTCATAAATTTGCTGGCTGGTAGAGCCTTGGACTGGGCTTATTCGATCATGGCTAGACCTAGCTATTCTTTGCTTACCTACCAGGAGTTTGTGACTGAGTTTCTGTCTGTATTTGACCACATGGATAGGGGAGAGGTGTTGACAGAACGTTTTTTAAGCCTACAGCAGGGAAAGAGATCAGCTGCAGATTACGCCATTGACTTCCGGGTCTTAGCCGCAGAGATTGGGTGGGGGGAGCCATCTCTTTGTGGTATTTTTCTACGCAGTCTTAACGACGAACTAAAGGATGAGTTAGCGGCACGGGATAAACCAGATAACTTGCACGATTTAATTGCTTTAGCAGTTAGTATCGATAGTAGGTTAAAGGAACGGGCGGCTGGTCGGCGAGTTACTTCCCGTCCGGTTAAACCCTGCCCTCGTGTCACTGACTCTCTTCCTCTCGCTTTACCCGCGTCAGAGAAGGCCCCGGATCAGGAAGCCGTGATTGTTGGTCATTCTAAGGTGTCTGCAGCTGAGAAACAACGCCGTAGGGATCAAGGCCTGTGTTTTTATTGTGGGAAGGAGTCACATGAGGTTTCTGAATGTCCTAGTAAGTTAAAAGGGAAGGCCCGTGGATCGCAGTAGGGGGATTCACGGGCAAGAACACAGAGGAACCCCTTACCTGTTGTCATTTACCCCTCAGACTCATTCATACTCACACAGAACACTCCACACTAGCGTTAGTCGATTCTGGAGCTGAGCAAAATTTCATTTCTAGAGACCTGGCAACCCGGATGGGCCTTAGTTGTCAGACTTTAGAACCCCCTGTCAGATTGATTACCCTGTCCAAGGCGTCGTTGACTACCATTAACCTTCAGACAGCGCCTGTGTCCGTTATTGTTTCTGGGAATCACAGGGAGGAGATTCAGTTCCTAGTGCTCCCCGTTTCCTCTTCGCCCGTTATTCTGGGATATCCCTGGCTGCGCCTACATAACCCCACTATTGATTGGCAAACTGGGAGAATAACGGCATGGAGTACGTTCTGCCTTAGTGCCTGTCTCCAATCAGCGGCGTGCGCCCCATCCGTGAAAGTGCCTCTGCCCGATTCATCTCCACTGGATTTATCTAAGGTACCTGAGGTTTATCACAATTTGGGGCAAGTGTTCAGCAAATCTTGGGCGTTGTCTTTACCCCCCCATTGTCCGTATGATTGCGCCATTAATCTGAAGGCTGGGGCCCCACTACCTGCTAGCCGCCTTTACAGCCTGTCAGCCCCGGAGCGCGAGGCCATGGATACATACATTAAGGAATCCTTGGCCTCTGGTATCATCCGCCCGTCATCTTCGGCCGTGGGGGCCGGTTTTTTCTTTGTTGGTAAGAAGGACGGTTCACTACGCCCCTGTATTGACTTCCGGGGGCTGAATGAAATAACGGTCAAGGATAAATATACACTGCCCTTGATGAACACTGCATTTGACTCCCTCCAGGGGTTTACTAAATTGGACCTCAGAAATGCCTACCATCTAGTGCGCATTAGAGAAGGAGATGAGTGGAAGACGGCTTTTCGGACCCCCAGCGGTCATTTTGAGTACCTGGTAATGCCGTTTGGGTTGACTAACGCCCCAGCCGTGTTCCAGTGTTTGATTAACGATGTACTACGGGATCTTTTGAACTCATTTGTTTTCGTTTACCTTGATGATATCCTCATCTTCTCCCGCTCACTAGAGGAACATCGAGTGCATGTCCGTAGGGTATTACAGCGCCTCCTGGAGAACCAGTTGTTCGTCAAGGCCGAAAAATGTGAGTTTCACATTGATCAGACCTCCTTCTTAGGATTTATTATTGCTCGTAACCAGGTGATTCCTGACCCTGCCAAGGTCAAGGCAGTGGTGGAATGGCCTGCACCCACCTCCAGAAAGCAGCTTCAGGGGTTCCTGGGGTTTGCTAATTTTTATAGGAGGTTCATGCCTAACTTTGGTAATATTGCTCGTCCTTTGACTGCTCTCACCTCGCCTAAGATTTCATTCTGCTGGAGTAAGGAAGCAGCCGATGTTTTTGAGAAGCTCAAGAGGGAGTTCGCCTCGGCCCGAGTCCTTACCCAGGTGGACCCGAAGCTTCAGTGCTTGGTGGAGGTGGACGCGTCTGATGCGGGAGTTGGAGCAGTACTCTCCCAACGATCTCCTGTGGATGGTAAGATTCGCCCTTGTGCTTTTTTCTCTCATCGTCTCTCCCCTGCAGAGAGGAATTACAGCATCGGGGACAGGGAGTTACTGGCTGTTAAACTGGCCTTGGAGGAATGGAGACATTGGCTGGAGGGGGCTGCTCAGCCGTTCGTGGTTTGGACTGATCACCGTAATCTGGAGTACCTCAGGACGGCTAAGCGCCTGAATGCATGCCAGGCTCGCTGGTCCCTCTTCTTCGGCCGGTTTAATTTTACATCACGTACCGGCCGGGAAGCAAGAACGGTAAGCCAGACGCTCTCTCCCGGCAGTTTGACCCCCCATCCTCCGAGGACCAGGAGACCCCTATCCTGCCGCCTTCCTGCGTCGTGGGCGCCCTGTCCTGGGGAATCTGCAAGACGGTTCGCCAGGCCCAGAAGACTGAGCCGGATCCCGGGGGGGGGGGACCCCCGGGCCGCTTGTTTGTTCCACGCGCTGTCCGAGGCAAGGTGATTGAGTGGGGTCACGCTTCCAAGTTGGCTTGTCATCCTGGAGTGGGTCGGACTGTGGATCTCCTCCAAAGGACCTTCTGGTGGCCAGGGTTGCGGAAGGACGTTGTTGGCTATATCCGGGCCTGCCCTCAGTGTGCCACCGGGAAGACGACGTCATCTCCCCCGGCGGGCTTACTTCATCCGTTACCTGTTCCTTCACGCCCCTGGTCTCATGTAGCTATGGATTTTGTGACTGGGTTACCCACTTCAGATGACTACACCACAGTGTTAACCATTGTTGACCGGTTCTCGAAGGCGGCCCATTTTGTGCCACTTCGGGGTCTGCCTTCGGCCCAGGAGACTGCGGACCTCCTGGTGCAACACGTGGTACGTCTTCATGGCATCCCTGCGGATACTGTGTCTGATCGAGGACCCCAGTTTGTATCTCAAGTTTGGAAGGCCTTCTGTACGGCACTTGGAGCCACTGCCAGCCTCTCTTCTGGCTATCATCCCCAAAGTAATGGTCAGTGTGAGAGGGCTAATCAGGAGCTGGAGGCCGCCCTCCGTTGTGTCATCTCCTCCTGCTCATCCTCCTGGAGCAAGTTCCTGCCCTGGATTGAGTACGCTCACAACGCCACGATCTCCACGGCCACGGGCGTCTCCCCGTTTAAAGCCTCGTGTGGGTTTGATCCTCCATTGTTTCCTGAGGAGGAGAAGGAGGTAGCGGTTCCTTCAGTCCAGGCACATATTAAGCGCTGCCGGCGAGTGTGGCTCCTCGCTCGCCAAGCTTTGTTGAAGACCACTGAATGTAATATCCAGGTGGCCAACCGGCAAAGGAGACCCACCCCGGACTATAAGGTGGGTCAGAAGGTTTGGATATCTACTCGGAATATTGGTGTGCCGGCTGAAAAGCGTAAGCTAACTAAACGCTTTATTGGTCCCTACACCATTAATCGGATTGTTAACCCTGTGTCTGTGCGCTTGTCTCTCCCCTCTTCGATGCGTATCTGCCCCACTTTCCATGTCTTCCAGGTCAAGCCGTACGTCTCTGACCCCCTGTGCCCTACTCCCGCGGCACCCCCACCCCCAAGGATGATCGATGGCCATCCGGCCTGGGGGGTGACTGCCATCTTGGATGTTCGTAGGCGGGGTCGGGGCCTTCAGTACTTGGTGGACTGGGAGGGTTTTGGACCGGAGGATCGGTCTTGGATTCGCCCAGCGTTGATCTTGGATAAGCAGCTGATTTGCGACTTTCATCGGGCGAATCCAGGTAGGATTGGGCAGGTGCCTGGAGGCACTGCTAGAGGGGGGAGTACTGTCATGGCGGCCTCTGGGCCGTCATTGACATCATTATCTCCAGCTGTGCACAGATCCACAGGTGTTAATCAGCAGCTGTTAAAAGCCAGCGTTGCTGACAGCTCAGTACGGAGTCGTCTGTCCTCCTCGTCTGAGAAAGAACCAGAACTCCGCTCTCTGGCCTCGTCAAGGTATTCTCTTGTCTCGTCAGAAACTGTCTCGTCAAGAACTGTCTTGTCTAACTCTGACTCGTCAAAGTCTGCCTCGTCAAGAATTGTCTTGTCTAACACTGACTCATCAGAGTCTACCTCGTCAAGAACTGTCTTGTCAAAAACTGTCTCGTCAGAGTCTGTCTCGTCAGAAGTTGTCTCGTCAGGATCTGTCTCGTCAGGAACCTCCCTGGCCTCGTCAAGAACCTCTCTTGCCTCGCCTAGGACTTCTGTTCAAAGTCAAGCACGTAAGAGAGCTGTTTGTTACTCTACACCTAACCTCTACCCCTGTGCACAGGTGGACCCCCCTGGCGGCGGACCTGCGTCCCCAGCTGACGGGGTAACGCCAACACGCACACGTAGCGGTTCGCTACCGCCACGACTACCGGTACGTCTTGCTCCACAAATTCCTGAATTGTTACTGTATCAGTTACAGGAGTACTGGCCACCGTTACCGGTGGAGTTTGTGTCATCGTCATCTGTCGTGTCATCGTCTCCACGTTCTGTGGAATCACTCACCTCGTCATCATCTGGATTGTCATGGTCACCACGCTCAGTGGAGTCACTCATCTTGTCATCAGCTGGATTATCATCGTCACCACATTCTGTGGAATCACTGGTCTTGTCATCAGCTGGTTTGTCATCGTCCTGGTCTGTGGTGTCACAGCCGGAGTCTCTGGAAGACCTGTCCTCGCCACAGTCACAGGTGGAAGCCTCAGCACGTTCACGGACGCCTTCACCTCCACGTTGCACGGCCGCTGGTTCTCAGCAGGACGTAACCTGTGCTTCTCCTAAGTAAGCCTCACTACTGATAGCTTGTCATTAGCGTGGGACAAAAGTAATTGTCTGTGCTTATATGTTCCAGGGTTGCCGGGTCTCCGTCCAGAGTGCTCAGTTCCAGTGACCAGGATACTATCCACGCTCTCACATTTGCACTACACACCCTTTCACTATAATAAAGATTATTGTTCACTAATTTACCCGTGTCAGTGTCTGTCTCCTGGGTCCCGAAACATGTCACACAAACACTTCATGAGGGGAACTGTGGCACTTGGCGGAGGTCTGCGCTCTCCGAGTGCTTTTCTAGTTATTCATGCAATGTTTAATCATTGTCATGGAAATGGAATGTTGTCATGTCACTGAGTCTATATAAAGGCCTGCAGAACTTTCTGCTGTCCTTTTTGTACCTGGAAGCGCAACGACCATTTGCAAAGCCCAAACCTGGCAGAGAGTGAAGACTTTGGAGATCTACAGCACCTGAAAACCACTGAAGAGCATCTTATTGAGGACTTCTACATCTGAGAGAGGAGACAATCAAACCTGAGAGAGGTGACTGCAGAGAACCATTAGCTCCCTGGACACCCCCACCCTCCACCTAGTAGGAAACTCCATTTATCCAACCATCCATTTTCTACTGCTTTTCTGGAAGTCCAGGTCGTGGAGGCAGCACCTCAAGTAGAGAAGCCCAGACTTCCCTCTCCCCAGCCACCTGCTCCAGCTCTTCAAAGAGGATACCAAGACATTCCCAGGACAGCTGGGAGACATAGTCTCTCCAATGTGTCCTGGGTCTGTCCCGGGGTCTCCTCCCAGCGGGACGTGCCTGAAACACCTCAAGTGGGAGGCATCCAGGAGGCATCCTAATCAGACGCCCAAACTACCTCAACTGGCTCCTTTCGATATGGAGGAGCAGTGGTTCTACTCTGAGCCTCTCCTGGATGACTGAAACTCTATTTCGACTAAAATATACAAATATCAGTAACCCCATGCTGGACACACCTAGAAAGATTTAAATTTGTTAATGTATGAATTATAGGAGAATGGTTGATTTAAAACTCCTCAGGTGTCAGTTTTTTGGTGATGTGTTTGTCATAATTGCCCCTTCGGGGCAGGAAGACAGACCCTGCCCCGAAGGATTTGTCGAAGGCTGGATGGTGTTGTGCAGTTTATTAACAAAAAGAAACAAAAAGGTCCAAGAAACTGTGCAAACATACAAAAATAGAAATAAGGAAACACTTAAAGGAAACGTCCCAGAGCTGACATCGCTTTGCGGACGTGAAGGAATAAACACGGAGAGATGAACGAGTGGCTACATTCAAGAGTAGATTCACTCAATAGTGCCGCAATGACATAGTGAGCAGGGAGTGCTAAACTACACGGAGACTAATGAGCTGTCTAATGAGGTTGGCTACAGTCCCGTGGATCTTAAATTTCTGAATAATATGTGCAGCTGCAGTCACAGGAACATCAAGCTGCTTGGAAATGGTCTTATAGCCTTTTCCTTTAACTTGCTTGTCTATAATTTTCTTTCTAATCTCCTGAGACAACTCTCTCCTTTGCTTCCTCTGGTCCATGTTCAGTGTGGCACAGACCATGTCAACAAACAGCACAGTGACTACTTGTCGCCCTTTAAATAGGCCGACTGACTGATTACAAGTTTGTAGACACCTGTGATGTTAATTAGAGGACACATCTTGGTTGAACATGTCCCTATGGTCACATTAATTTCAATCATTTCTAGGGGTAGCATCATTTTTATCCAGGCCTGTTTCATGAGTTTGTTTTTTAAAATAATTCTGTTGAACCACAATTCAAAAGCATTGTCTGATTTTCATTGGTTAATTTTCATAGAATTTTTATTTATTACCACTTTTGTCAGATTCAAGTTATTTCTGTGACCATTGTGGGTTTTTCTTTCATTAACAGAGGGGTACCAACAATTTTGTCCACGTCTGAATAACATTTCCCTGAGTCAGGCCATCGTCCCTAGATGCTTTAAGACCTCTATCATGGTACCGGTGGCAAAGAAAGCAGTTGTGTACTGTCTGAATGACTATCGTCCTGTCGCACTGACACCAATTGTGATGAAGTGTTTTGAACGGCTTGTTAAACCACACATCACAGCCTGCCTCCCTGCATCACATGACCCACTCCAGTTTGCGTATCGTTCAAATCACTCCACAGAGGACGCTATAGTCACCACCCTGCACTCTGTCATTACCCACCTGGAGCAGAAAGACACCTATGCCAGACTCCTGTACACTGATTTCATTTCAGCATTTAACACCATTATTCCCCAGAGACTGATGGAGAAATTACTCCTTCTCGGTCTGAACACCGCCACATGTCTCTGGATCCTGGATTTCCTGACCGAGAGACCTCAGTCTGTCCGGGTTGGAAACAACATCTCTAACTCCATCATGCTGAGTGCTGGATCCCCTCAAGGCTGTGTACTCAGTCCACTGTTGTTTACACTTTTAACACATGACTGTGTGTCCAGACACGAGGGGAACCAGATTATTAAGTTTGCGGATGACACCACAGTGGTGGGACTTATTCAGAGGGATGAGGAATCAATGCACAGGGAAGAAGTTAGAGACCTGGAGGGCTGGTGCAGGGAGAACAATCTGGTGCTCAACGTGGACAAAATGAAGGAGATGATTATCGACTTCCGGCGGTCATGGCCCGAACACGTCCCTCTCTGCATCAGCGGCCGTCCGGTGGAGAGAGTGGAGAACATCAAGTTCCTCGGAGTGCAGATCTGAAGACAGTGGAGATGATTGTAGACTTCAGGAAAGTCACTACTCCTCTGCCCCCCCTCACCCTCTCAGGCTCTCCCATCACCACTGCTGATTCCTTCCGCTTCCTAGGCACTACCATCACCAGGGACCTCAAATGGGAGCTGACCATCAGCTCACTCATCAAAAAAGCCCAGCAGAGGATGTTCTTCCTGCGGCAGCTGAGGAAGCTCAAGCTACCCACCAAGATGTTAGTGCAGTTCTACACAGCCATCATCGAGTCCATCCTCACCACCTCCATAACCGTGTGGTACGCAGGAGCCACTGCCAGGGACAGACTAAGGCTGCAGCGCGTCGTGCGCACTGCTGAGAAGGTGATCGGCTGCAAGCTCCCATCTCTCCAGGATCTGTACATCTCCAGGACCCGGAGGCGTGCTGGCCGGATCATAGCCGATCCCTCACACCCTGGTCACATACTGTTTGCCCCCCTCCCCTCTGGTAGAAGACTTCGGTCCATCCAGACTAAAACCTCCCATCACATGAACAGCTTCTTCCCCTCTGCCATTAGACTGCTGAACACTAAGTGACTTATTGACTCTCGTGCACCATGTACAGCAGCTCAACCAGACTCATGTCAATCATCACTGTTTTCTTCCTGCATTACCGACTGCACTATATAGTTCTCCACAGTATCTGCTGCTGGCTAATATATTTTAACTGTTGACCAGTATCACTTAATCTTATCCTACACTTTATTACATGTATAGTTTATTTCTCTTATCTTATCATGTTTAATGTTGCAGCATTGTACCGAGACAAATTCCTAGTTTGTGTACTACATGAACAATGGCAATAAACCCGATTCTGATTCTGATTCTGATTCTGATTCTGAGATCTCGCAGAACCTGACCTGGAGCAAGAATTCCTTGGGGATCAGGAAGCGGGCCCAGCAGAGACTGCACTTCTCGAGGAAACTCAAACAGGCCTCTCTTCCCATCTGCATCTTCAGGACCTTCTACAGAGGTGTGGTGGAGAGAGTTCTGACGTACTGCATTGCAACATGGTACTCCAGTTGCAGTATGTCAGACAAAAAAGCTCTGCAGAGGATAGTTAAGGGAACTGAGAAGGAAACTGGAGTTTCCCTCCCCTCTGTTCAAGAACTTTTTCAGAGCCGTTGTAGGAGCAGGGCACTGAACATTGTTAAGGATCACTCTCACCCTCTGCACAAACACTTTGAACTGCTGCCATCTGGCAAACGATTCCGGAGCATCAGAGGCAGAACCACCAGACTGATCAACAGCTTCCTTCCACAAGCTGTTAGGATGCTGAACAGTTGATCCAGAATCCTTTACACACATTGCTCAAACAACAAACCCTGGATCAACCCTGAGATTAAAACACTTCTGAGAGAGAAGAAGAAGATCTTCAGGTCGGGGAACAGGGACATGCTGAAGTCCGTACAGAGGGAGCTGAGGAGAAAGATCAGAGAAGGCAAAGACAGCTTCAGGAGGAAGATGGAGGACAAGCTGCAACAGAGCGACATCGGCGGGGTCTGGAGAAACCTCAAAACCATCTCTGGGCTCCAGAATACCTCCCCCAGGCCACGGGGGGCAGGGAGTGGGCGAACAATCTGAATTTGTTTTTCAATAGGTTTGACCAACCGCCCTCCCCCCTGACTGCACAACAACCACTGCTGCCTGTAAAGACATCAAGTCCTGCTGCCCACTCCCCACTCCACCAACACCCCCCCACTCCCAACACACAGCCCCCCATCCTGACCCTGACCAGGACCCAGGTGAGGGCGGAGCTGAGGAAGATCAAGGCAAGGAATGCATTGGGACCGGACGGCATCAGCGCAAAGCTCCTCAAGTCCTGTGCAGACCAGCTGTGTGGGATTGTGACGTACATCTTTAACCTGA
Organism: Pholidichthys leucotaenia; assembly: GCA_020510985.1. Lineage (NCBI taxonomy): Eukaryota > Metazoa > Chordata > Actinopteri > Cichliformes > Pholidichthyidae > Pholidichthys > Pholidichthys leucotaenia. The sequence goes on along the minus strand of CM035843.1, from coordinate 37,890,972 downwards.
GCCTGAAGCTGGGGAGGGTACCACAGCTGTGGAAAACATCTTGTGTGGTACCTGTACCAAAAACTTCCCACCCCAAAGACCTGAACAGCTACAGACCGGTGGCCTTGACGTCCCACTTGATGAAGACCCTGGAGAGACTGCTCCTTGCTCACCTCCGCCCCCTGGTGGAACCAGCGATGGATCCACTCCAGTTCGCCTACCAGCATGGCATTGGGGTGGAGGATGCGGTGATCTTCCTCCTTCACCGTTCTCTGTCCCACCTGGAGAAGCCCGGGAATGTGGTGAGGATCATGTTCTTTGACTTCTCCAGTGCTTTCAACACCATCCAACCGATGATCCTGAAGGACAAGCTGCTGTGCACAGGGGTGGACCAGCACCTGTCATCATGGATCCTGGACTACCTCACGAACCGGCCTCAGTTTGTGAGAACCCGGGACTGTGTGTCCGACACAATCATCAGTAGCACAGGGGCCCCCCAGGGAACGGTGTTGGCTCCCTTCCTGTTCACTCTTTATACTGCGGACTTCTCACACAACACAACACGCTGCCATCTACAGAAGTTCTCTGATGACTCTGCAATCGTTGGCCTCATCTCCAATGGAGATGAAGCTGAGTACAGAGGGCTTATCCAGGACTTCGTGGACTGGTGCCATCGGAACTGCCTCCAGATCAACGCGAGGAAAACTAAGGAGCTGGTGGTGGACTGCCGCAGGCAAGGACAACCCCTCACAGCACCAGTAAATATACAGGGAACAGACACTGAGATGGTGACATCCTACAAGTACCTGGGTGTTCATCTGAACAATAAACTAGACTGGTCACACAATACTGATGCACTCTACAAGAAGGGACAGCGCAGGCTGTTCCTGCTGAGGAGACTCAAGTCTTTTGGTGTACAAGGGGCGCTGCTGAAGACATTCTATGACACGGTGGTGGCATCAGCCATCACTTTTGGAGTGGTCTGCTGGGGCAGTGGCATTACTGCAGCCGATAGGAAGAGACTGAACAAACTGATCAAGAAAGCTAGCTCTGTCCTGGGGCAGCGCCTTGATCCGGTGGAGGAGATAGGAGAGAGAAGGACGGTGGCTAAACTGTCATCTCTGCTGGAGTCCGAGTTCCACCCTATGCAGGACATACTGAATGCACTGAGGAGCTCATTTAGCAGCAGACTACATCATCCCAGGTGCACAACCGAGAGGTTTCGCAGGTTCTTCCTACCAACGGCTGTCAGACTGTACAACCTAAGCAGGGCTGCTCGCAGAGATAGCAAAAAGACGTAACAACCTAATAGTTTTTTTGAATGCAAAAGATGCAATAGACTTACACAATGGTCCCCTCCGGCATACAACTAGGAAAATTCCGGTAGCTACGGAGGGTGAGAATATGTATGGGCACATAATCATACCATGTAGGATAACTAAGTTGACGGTTGTGCTGTTTCATCCCATCTAGCAACAATGCTCTGCACTGTGTGTGTTTATACATTTACATATTTATTCCATCTAGCTACAATGCTCCGCACTGGGTGTGTTTATGTTTATGTTTATATTTATATATCTATATATTCATTCCATCTAGCTACAATGCTCCGCACTGTGTTTATATATTTACACATTTTTTCCACCTAGCTGCAATACTCCGTACTGTGTGTTTATATATCTACATATTATTCCATCTAGCTACATTGCTCCGCACTGTTTATATATTTACATATTTATTCCATCTAGCTGCAATGCTCCATACTGTGTGTTTACACTCACCGGCCACTTTATTAGGTACACCATGCTAGTAACGGGTTGGACCCCCTTTTGCCTTCAGAACTGCCTCAATTCTTCGTGGCATAGATTCAACAAGGTGCTGGAAGCATTCCTCAGAGAGTTTGGTCCATATTGACATGATGGCATCACACACTTGGCGCAGATTTGTCGGCTGCACATCCATGATGCGAATCTCCCGTTCCACCACATCCCAAAGATGCTCTATTGGATTGAGATCTGGTGACTGTGGAGGCCATTTGAGTACAGTGAACTCATTGTCATGTTCAAGAAACCAGTCTGAGATGATTCCAGCTTTATGACATGGCGCATTATCCTGCTGAAAGTAGCCATCAGAAGTTGGGTACATTGTGGTCATAAAGGGATGGACATGGTCAGCAACAATACTCAGGTAGGCTGTAGCGTTGCAACGATGCTCAATTGGTACCAAGGGGCCCAAAGAGTGCCAAGAAAATATTCCCCACACCATTACACCACCACCACCAGCCTGAACCATTGATACAAGGCAGGATGGATCCATGCTTTCATGTTGTTGACGCCAAATTCTGACCCTACCATCCGAATGTGGCAGCAGAAATCGAGACTCATCAGACCAGGCAACGTTTTTCCAATCTTCTATTGTCCAATTTCGATGAGTTGTGCAAATTGTAGCCTCAGTTTCCTGTTCTTAGCTGAAAGGAGTGGCACCCGGCGTGGTCTTCTGCTGCTGTAGCCCATCTGCCTCAAAGTTCGACGTACTGTGCGTTCAGAGATGCTCTTCTGCCTACCTTGGTTGTAACGGGTGGTTATTTGAGTCACTGTTGCCTTTCTATCAGCTCGAACCAGTCTGGCCATTCTCTTCTGACCTCTGGCATCAACAAGGCATTTCCGCCCACAGAACTGCTGCTCACTGGATATTTTTTCTTTTTCGGACCATTCTCTGTAAACCCTAGAGATGGTTGTGCGTGAAAATCCCAGTAGATCAGCAGTTTCTGAAATACTCAGACCAGCCCTTCTGGCACCAACAACCATGCCACGTTCAAAGTCACTCAAATCACCTTTCTTCCCCATACTGATGCTCGGTTTGAACTGCAGGAGATTGTCTTGACCATGTCTACATGCCTAAATGCACTGAGTTGCCGCCATGTGATTGGCTGATTAGAAATTAAGTGTTAACGAGCAGTTGGACAGGTGTACCTAATAAAGTGGCCGGTGAGTGTATATACTCATATATTTATCCCATCCAGCTACAATGCTCTACACTGTGTGTCTGTGTGTATATATATATATTTATAGTAATATGTACATATGTATATTAGCTGCTCTTGCTTGCTTGCTTGCTTTTTTTTTTTTTTTTCTTGCCTTCTGATTGTTGCTCTGAGTGTTGCTATCCCTGTGCTGTTGCAATCCTGGAATTTCCCCGTTGTGGGACTAATAAAGGCTTATCTTATCTTATCTTATATTACTGCACTTTCTGGACATTATGTTTATTATATGTATATTACAGTTTTAGTCAGTTTTAAGTATTTATTTTTCTTAGCTACTTAGATTCACTTAGCCATTTTAATTGTTTTATATATACATAGGCAGTTATTATCATTTTAACTGCAACTGTAATAAGTTAACATTACTGTAATATCCAAATGTGTCTCAGGGATGTGTGAATGGCTGTTGGGGTGGGAGGTGGGAGTGTGTTTTTAAATTATGTTCTTTTTACAATACGGATGCCAAGAGAAACGCAATTTCATCTTGCTTGCACTACAGTTGTATGCATAGCATCATGACAATAAAGGTTGATTGATTGATTTACTGATTGATTGAGAATTCGTTTTTAGTTACGCTGACACTTTTAGAACCACTGGGTCATTTTAAAAATGCTCCAAAACCCCTTTTGGCTTCCATGGCACCTTTAGAACTCTGAAATTTTTCGGAAAATAGTTGAAGACAGAGTCCATGATGACATTAAAACAAGCCTGGGACACCTGCAGATTTGTATTTACAGTACAGTTATGTGGGTTTAAATGTATCATTAGCTGTTGTTGGAAAATTTTCTCTTTTATAAGTGCAGCATGGATGCAGCTTGTAATTTAATGTTTAGATCTGCTTTTAAAAGTGATCAAAATTGTGCTGAGAAGCAAGCTGACTTCAGAGTGCCTGACTGCTGTGTCTAATTTGGCATGTCAGATTTATTTATCTGAAATGACTATCATACATGGTCTTTGATTACTATAAATTTATAAAAGTAGATAGTTTAAGTGACTCTCAGCTCATATATTTCCATGGTTGTGTTGTTGAAGGCCTATATTGATTATATTGGCGGTGCGGTGGCGCAGTGGTTAGCACTACGCCAGCACAGCAACTCACCCTTGGCCATGGGATCCCTGGTTTGATCCCTGCCCCTGACCAACAGTGATCTGTGTGGAGTTTGCATGTTCTCCCCATATCTGCGTGGGTTTACTCTGGGATTTCTCCGGTTTCCTCCCACAGGCCAAAAAACATGCAGGTTAGGTTAATTGGAGACTCTAAAGTGGCCCTAGGTGTGGATGTGTGTGTGAATGGTTTAGGGATAGCGCCGTACCGTGGCTGCTTCATCCATCCAGGTGGATGCCCTCAATTTCCCCTCTGGGGATCAATAAAGTATACAAAATACAAAAAAAAAAAAAAAAAAAAGTCCTGTTTTCTGCATGTTAGAGTTGTGGATTTGTTGAAGTTAAAAAAAATCAAAGTTCAGAAAGTGTAATAGAAACTTGACTTATTTCATTATAATATTTTTTTCATTTTTGTTGATTATTTAGCCTCCGTTAAAATTAATTAATTAAAAACTAAAATTCTAAATATGTTTCACAGCAGTTCTGGTGACATTGCTTTACCCTCAGTAAATCTCTTTAATTTGCAAAAGAAACCTTAGTTCCACTGTATGTGTAAAACAGTCTTGCGCACCTTATCCATTATATGCATCAGCTCAGTTAAGATTGTAACTGAGTGAAACTATATTTTGTGGGATACTTCTGTCATTTTAAATCTTATGAAATGAACATAATGGTTCTACAGATTCACTGGTCAACACCAAATTTATTGTTTAAGTTTTGTTTAGCTGATTTAGGACAATTTTGATGTGTTGAATCCAAAAATCACATTGGTTTTGCTCAATCAGGTCAACTTTTTGAACTATGGCCACATGTTTTTTTACGTTTTTGTTTACATGTACTGGTATTTTCGCTTTATATGAAGCAAAATTCTTTTTTATTTCTTGAAATTCTATGAATTTTGAACAATGATGACGTAACATTCAATTTACATGTACTTATCTAGCAATGTCAACTATTTAATTTATAGTACAACTGTACAACTGCTTACAACTTAGCATAAAAACCTGACCTGATCGAGAGAAACGGATGTCATTTTTGGATTCAGCAGTGCAAAATTGTCTTAAATCAGTTAAAAAAAACCACAGACAGCTCACAAAAAATTGTTTTTGTTATGTTGTGTTATAGGAGGCTCTCTGATTTACTGACTGGTTTTGTTTTGTGTTAATGGTTTTGAAATCTATCACCAAATCTTTAATTGCTATATTGTTCTGGTTTCTGACCCACTTTGAATCCAAGTGTGGTGTTTAAGCTGTCAGTATCTGAATCATTTTTTTTGTTCCCTTTATATTAATTTCTACATGTAAAAAAGTGATTATACTGTAGGTAAATTTATTTGGACCATGAATCAAAAAAATCACCAACATATCAGACATTCTGATGTTACACTTCTTACAGTGTGTCCGGAAAGTATTCACAGTGCTTCACTTTTTCCACATTTTGTTATGTTACAGCCTTATTCCAAAACGGATTAAATTCATTTCCCCCCTCAAAATTCTATACACAATACCCCATAATAAGAGGGGATGCATTGGAACAGAATTCTTGCCAGTTACAGGACAGTTGGTATAGCAACACAGCACTAAGTGGAAATCACATGTGACGGCTTTTGTATGCAGCAAAACATAAAAATCACACAAAATATGCCCTTCCATCTGGGGCTGTTTGCCCCTGCTTGTTATTTCTTCTCCTGCCTGTCACTGTTCTGTGTTATGTTGCTTACCTGTGTCTGTATGTCTTGTAGGGAGTCATGTGCTCTGTCTATGTGCCGTCATATAGACATCATCTGGTGGGTCTTCTTCTTCTTCATTCAGACCACTGAAGGGTCTCCTCCTGTCTCAGATGGCTTTGTTGTTCACAGTCATGCCTGCGGCATACTGGTGGAACCTGAGGTGTTTCATGTTCACGGCATCCTTTCTGACATGAAGTAATTCTCATTCTATTGCTCTCCATCTGGTGGGTCTTCTTCTTCTTCATTCAGACCACTGGTTGAGGGATAGGTGTGTTGTAATTGCTGTTCATGGGCACGATTCTGAAAAAGTGGCTTTTGACCCTGTTCAGGAAGCCCCGTGCATGTCTGTAGAAACCAAGGAACCGGAGCACCCGGAGAAAATCAGCATTTTTTGCTTGGCATTTTACACATTTATAGTGTAGACTGGCATTCGTCAAGGTTATGCATTTGCCGTCATGTAGGCATGGCGAGTCGTCCTATGATGCCTGAGTTCATAGAACGCGCTATGATGATGAGGCAGAGATCATAGGCCATCCTATGATGTCCTAGAAACGTGCTTTAAAGTCTGTCGTACCCTCTGCTGGCGAAAGGTGTCCTCCTGTCTGAGACAGGTGCGATGTACTGCCGGAACCTCAGGTGTTTCATCTTTATGGCATCTTTTCTGACGTGCAGCAGTTGTCATTCTATTGCTCTCCGTCTAGTGGGTCCTCTTCTTCGTTGAGACCACTGGTTGAGGGATAGGTGCGTTATAATTCCAGTTCATGGACAGGATCATGAAAATAGATCTGAGCAAAAAGGCTTTCCGGCATGGACTCACTGTATATGACATCATAAAGACATGAAGGCAGCCTTGATGTATGACATCATAAAGACATGTTGCCTGATGTCTGTCACTGTATATGACATCATAAAGACATGAAGGTAGGCTTGATGTATATGACATCATAAGGACACATTTGTCTATGTGCTGTCATATAGGCATTGCGAGTCGTCCTGTGATGCCTGAGTTCATGGTCTATATGACATCATAAAGACAAATTTGTCTGGTATCCTATGATGCCTGAGTTCATAGGACATCCTATGACGTTCAGGCAGAGATCATAGGTCATCCTATGATGTCCTATGAAGCGTGACAGACAGATTTCTTGAAAAATCTAAAAAAAAAACAAAAAAAAAACTTTTTCATGTTGTCATTATGGGGTATTGTGTGTAGAATTTTGAGGGGAAAAATGAATTTAATTCATTTTGGAATAAGGCTGTAACAACAAAATGTGGAAAAAGTGAAGCGCCGTGAATACTTTCCGAATGCATGGCACTTCCTTGTTTCCCAAACTTTAGATCTGTCTGTCAACACATGTGCTACCTATGACATAGTACCAACCAACCAGCCAAACTGTAATGCAGTCATTCCACTCTGGAAAGAGACATTTTGAGACATTTTTTGATCCCAAAAATCTGCATGGAGCCACAGAAATTATTTGAAACAGAATGACGATAATGCAGGTGAGAAGATTAAAATGGCTCGTCAACTTTAAAAATAGGCTTTTTGAAAAACTTTTAAATCAGTGACTTTCCCTCTAGTTCATTTGTAAAGTTGCACCTTTTTCTTGTAAAATTTGTATTTTTTTTCTTAAATTTGTGACTTTTTTGTCTATACAGTGGTGTGAACAAGTGTTTGCCCCCTTCCTGATTTCTCATTTTTTTGTTTGTCATACTTAAATGTTTCAGCTCATCAAACAAATTTAAATATTAGACAAAAATAACACAAGTAAACACAAAATGCAGTTTTTAAATGAATGTGTTTATTATTAAGGGGGAAAAAAATCTCCAAACCTAGATGGCCCTGTGTGAAAAAGTGATTGTCCCTTAAACCTAATAATTGGTTGGGCCACCCTTGGCAGCAACAACTGCAATCAAGCGTTTGTGATAACTGGCAATGAGTCTTTTACAGCACTGGAGGAATTTTGGCCCCCCTCATCTGTCATGATGTGGAGCACGGTTGGGGAACCGTGCTCACACTCCTGATTTAGTCTGATTATTTTTCTGTATTTCTCCACTTCTGTTTAGCATTCAATATGTATTTTATATAATTTGCTTCTCTGGCTGTATTCAATTATTGTTTGCCACTCCCAGATGTGCTTTTATTGTGACAGCCACGTCTGCTTTCTTCCCCTTCTGGATCTAGTTTACGGGCTGTCACAGCTGATAGTGTTATATAGTTCTTTATGCTCTTATTTGTGAGGTATGGTGTGGTGGTGCTCACTTCCGTTTCTGCCACCACCCCGTGCCTATAAATAGCAGCAGGCAGGAGGGGCGGGTCTCTTTGCCAACACCCCTGCCTGGCGGTTGTAGTGTGGTGTGTGTGGAGTTCATTAAATGCAAGTTCTGTCATGGACCTGGCCTCGTCCTTGTGAGTCTATTTTCAGACATAACATTTAGCAACGAGGATAAAAGGTATGGAAACGTGTGGGTCTCCAATTTGGCCTTTTCTGGAGCTCCTGGGTGAGCCACCTGTCTCCTGGCCAAGAAGGAACCCTGCCTTCCAAACATACATGGTGGCGCTGAACCTGGGAAGGATGGACAAGCTGAGGGCATGTGCGCTGTTGGTGCATAACTGGGGAATGGAAGGCCAGCGAATATTGAGCACACTTGGCAATTCGGACAATTTCGAGGACATGGTTGAGCTGATGGCATGCCATTTTCATGCCCCAGACAACGTCATCATCCCAAGGATCAAGTTTTGGCAGCGCCACCAACAGGTGGGTGAACCTATTCAGCAGTTCGTAGCCGACTTGAAACTACTGGCTAGTGAGTATTGATTCGGGCCGTTAGAGGAGGAAATGGTTCGCAACCAGCTGGCAGAGCATATCAACAACGCCGCTATAAGAATGAAGCTGCTCACAATGCCAGGTGACTTAACGCTAGCCAGGGCCATCGAGTTAGCTCTCCAGCTGGAAGCAGCGGATAAGCTATCGCTGGAGCTGAGTGAGCATTTGTCATGTTGACAGCTGAAGTTTCCCATTGCCACACAAGTAACAGACCCAGACAGCAATGGGAGCATGGAAGACGACGCAGTGGAGGCCAACACTGCAAAATTTAGTTCTGCCCCAGGGAAACCCATGTGTTTGGGTTGTGGGTCCGTGAATCACCGCTTTAAGGCCAGGGACTGCCCGGCAAGAGGGAAACACTGTGGCAAGTGTGGACGCTTGAACCACTATGCCAGGGTGTGCCGTATGTCCGAGCAAGGGAGCCCACAGAAGAAATCGATTCCCCCCGCCCTGACAATTGTCCACGCAGTGTCCCCGAACACCAACAGGTACACGTTTTGCATAGTGGAGCTGGATGGTGTGGAGGTACTGTTGCTGATCGATACGGGGGCGGAGGGCTCTCTGCTGAACTGGGCTACAGTGAGAAAATTCTTTCCCCACTACAGGATTGAAGGAGGCCCAGCGCCGCTTTATGGCTATGAAGGTGGACGGCTGTGCACGGTGGGATCATTGGTGTTGATGGCCCGGCACAAGTCGGTGGCAGTGAACTCAAATTTATTGTAATGGCCCATGGCAACAACATTATGGGCTGTGACTGTCATGTGCAGGCTTGTTTTCAACCCTGCCCATGATGTGTAGCTATAGGTCTTTTTTTTTTAATATATATTTTATTCAGATTTTTTAAAAATAAGACAGAACAATAAACACTGCCAGTGCTCAAGAAAATACACAAAGAAATAAGTGATTGTTACACAAAGCCCATATAACTACAAAAGTGTAAGCAGTCCATGCTAAGCAAGTTTCATAATACAATCCTTTCATGTTACAGGCTGAGTCTTCTTTTTCTTAATGTGATCCATAAGTGGTCCCCAAATTTTAGTAAACATATCTTGAGTGTTAGACAAATGGTATCGAATCTCTTCAAGGTACAAGCAGGATGCCAAATCGTTGAGCCAGTTAATATAACTGGGCGGCGTATTGGCCTTCCATTCTTTCAGGATGACCCTCTTCACAACAATCATGCCAAACCTGATAGCATGCTGAAGTGACTGTGAGCAGAGCAAAGTTTGATCTGAACAACCAAGTATTACTGTTAAGACATCAGGTATTATGACTTTTTTATATATGACACTGTACAAATTAAAAATCTGAGACCAAAAATTTTTAAGCGAGGGGCAGGAGAAAAATAAATGACATAAAGTACCATCACTTATTTTACACTTGTCACATAGTGGTGAAATGGTCGGAAAAAGTCTATTAAGGCGAGTCTTAGAGTAATGTAATCGGTGTATTACTTTAAATTGTATTAGCTGAAGTCTGGCATTTACTGAACATGAATGAATACCAACTAAGGCTCTTTCCCATAGATCATTTGAGATCTCTATACCTGCATCCCTCGTCCATGCCTCCTTGACATGGGTCGAAGACGTTGGCCAAGAGAAAAGATTAACGAATTCTGAAACTAAATGCTTGGAGGTTGGGTGTTTTCTCAAAACCTCATAGAAATCATGTTGTACAGGAAGTTTGACAAAATGGGTTAAAGACTGTTGTACAAAATGTCTAATCTGCAGGTACCTGAAAAAATGACCAGGTGGGAGATTGAACTTCATTTGTAATTGTGTAAAAGATGCAAAGTTTTTGTTGATATACAGGTCCTTTATTGAAAGAATACCTTTATTTGACCATTGCCTGAACACAGGATCTGATAAAGCTGGTTTGAAAGCAGGGTTTTGGCATATAGGTGCATATATAGAAAGGTCAGGAAGATGCAATATCTTCTTAATTTGTTTCAGAATTCTGAAGGAGTTGTGCAGCACAAAGTCATGTCTGAACACATTCAGAGGGACGTCGACCTTGCTAAATAATAAAGCAGATAAAGATGTACCAATGAGGGATTGACAGTTATGAGATTCAAGTGCAGGCCAACACGGTATTTGATCCGCATAATGATTATCTTGGGACCAGAATACCAAGGCCCTAGCGTTGCAGGCCCAATAATAATGTCTCATAATAGGCAACCCAAGACCACCCTCGACCGAGGATTTTTGAAGATGTAATTTAGAGACACGGGGGTTTTTGCCAGCCCAAATAAAGGAGATGATAATGGAATCAACTAATTTAAAAAAAGATGCTGTAAGAAAAATTGGCAGATTCTGAAATAAATATATAAATTTAGGAAGTACAATCATTTTGACAATATTTACTCGTCCAATTAGAGAAATTGGTAGTAATTTCCATTTCTCAATCATGCTCCTAATCTTATTTAATAGTTCTGTAAAATTCAATTTGAAAATAAGTTTGGGATTCCTAGGGATGGTGATTCCTAAATATTCAAAGTGCTCATTTGATATTTTAAAAGGTAATGTGTTGAGAAATGTTTTATCTAGACCATCTGAAAGAGGCATGAGAACACTTTTCTCCCAGTTAATGGTAAAACCAGAGAACTGACCAAATTCCGTAATGATCTCGAGAAGAGGTGGAAGAGACTGTCTAATGTCAGACAGTGTCAAAATGACATCATCAGCGTACAAGCCAATAGTACATTCAAATGCGCTATATCTAAACCCTACTATTTCAGGCTCCGTCCTGATGGCAATAGCAAGTGGTTCAAGCGCCAGAGCAAAAAACATTGGCGATAGGCAACAGCCCTGCCTGGTCCCGCGATGTAATAAAAATGGGGCAGATTTATTGTTGTTAGTAAGTACATATGATCTAGGACGTGCATAGAGCATTTTTGCGATAGCTATAAATCTGTCACCAAAGCCAAATCTTTTAAGAGTAATAAACATACTGTATACTCCCACTCAATTTGATCGAAGGCCTGTTGTGCATCCAAGGAGACAACAGCAGAATATGGTGGGTTGTTAGAATACATGACGTTCAGAAGTCTACGAGTATTCGAAAATGCAAACCTTTCGGGGATAAACCCGGTTTGGTCACTATGAATTAAGGAACCAATGTGTTCGTTCAAGCGGTTTGCCAAAACTTTTGCAACAATTTTCTGGTCACTATTTAAAAGGCTGAGAGGGCGATAAGAAGCTAGATTTGTTTCATCTTTACCCTTCTTCAACAGTAGACAAATGTTCGCATCGTATAATGTCTCTGGGAATGATCCTTCCTTCACGGAAGAGTTTATCATACGAAGCAACAATGGAGCAAGTTTATCAATGTGAATTTTATAAAATTCAATGCCAAATCCGTCAGGGCCACAAGCCTTACCATTTGGAAATGAACGGATGGCAGCTTTAATCTCCTCTAGTGTGAAGTCAGCATCCAACTGTTGTTTGGCATTTTCACTCTTTGCGGGTATATCCAATCTATTTAAGAACCCCCATATGTCTTCCTTTGATGACGATGATTTAGAGGTATACAAGTTTTTATAATATTCATAAAAAGTGTTATTTATCTGTAAAGGGTCAGTTATTAGTTCTCCATGAGATACAATTTTATAAATTGCCCGTTCAGCTTGAACACCTCTCAACTGCCTAGCGAGTACGCTGTGTGCTTTATCACCAAGCTCAAATTGCTTTTGTTTAAGCTTTCGTATATAATTACAAACATGCTCACCAAGAATGCGGCTGTATTCAAGTCTTGCAGATATAATATTCTTTAGTATTTCATCTGATTTTGAGATACGAAATGATTCCTCCAACAAAGGGAGTTGGGTCTGTATTTCAGACATACGCTTCTGTTTAACCTTTTTATTATAAGACTGGTACGAGATAATATCACCCCTAATAACGGATTTAAATGTTTCCCACAGTGTGGAATCAGATACCTCACCATTATCATTAAAGTATAAGAAATCTGTAATTTTGTTTGAGATGCTTTCACAGAAAGCTTTATCTGAATTTAATGCCGGATTGTATTTCCAATTATATGAGTGCACAAGCATATTGAAGTTTATTTTAACAGACACAGGAGCATGATCAGAAATTAAAATATTATTATAATCTGAACTGACAACGTTGGTAATTAAATTGGAATCAACGAGAAAATAATCAATCCTAGTAAAACTGCCATGTACCTGGGAGAAAAAGGAGTACTGTCTATCCAAGGGATGTTGATGCCTCCAAATATCCACTAAATTTAGCGATTTAATAAGATTATTTAGGACTGGCACAGATTTTAACATGGGAGCAGTTGTAATGGAAGATCTATCAAGATGAGGGTCTAGGAAACAATTAAAATCACCTCCTATAATAATGTTACAGTTATTCTGTTCCGCAACAAGACGAAAGATTTTACAGAAGAAATCCGGACTGTCAAAATTTGGAGCATCTACATTTAAAAGGGCCAATGGCATAGAGTTTATGGTACCTGTTACAAGTACAAATCTCCCACCTGGATCGGTCACCATAGACTTGAATACAAAAGGTATAGTTCTGCGCACTAAGATGGCCACTCCTCTGGCCTTTGAGGAAAAGGTAGATTGATAAACCTGGGATATCCATAAGGCTCTCAACCGTCTCTGTTCTGTGGGTTGAATATGGGTTTCCTGTAAGAAGATTATATCAGAGGACAATGATTTCAGATGTGAAAATACTTTTACTCTTTTGAGAGCTTTCCCCAAACCCCTACAGTTCCATGATGTAAACGTGAGATGACTCACACCTGATCCAGAAGAACCAGCTTGCATTCAAAAATTAAATTTAAAAAAAAAAAAAAGGGCTTAGGCAGTAAATGAATGAATGAATGAATGAATGAATGAATGAATGAATGAATTTATTTTATTTCGGATAGTACATTACAGGTTAAAAGAAACTGTATAATATAACAAGGTCAAATTAGACAAAGACTCCTTCTACTATACAATTCCACGTGAGTTATCCGAAATGGGTGATGGCTGAAGCCGCAGCTTATATTGCCCACCCATATTCCATCCAAGAATTCAAAGGAGAAAAAAGAGAAAACAAGACAAGAGCGATTACAATTTAAAACAAGGCTAAGACAAAATGTGACTGAGAGAAAAAGAAAAACTGAGCTAGTCTAAGTTAAGCGGTTACTATTCAAAAACAAATCTAAGACATAGTGTCACAAAGAAAAAAAGAAAAAAACTAAGCTACAACACAACACAGGCTGGAAATGTCAATCCTTATGTGAGTTTACATGTCGTCTTGTAAATATGTTTGGAGTATTTCTTCCTTTAGTTTTTGTTTAAATTGTCCAAGCTTTGTACATGATTTTAATTCAGGTCCAAAATCGTTCCATAATCTGACTCCTTGCACTGAAATACAGTGTTGCTTGGTGGTTGTTCTCACTGTAGGCTTTTGAAATATACATGTTCCTCTGAAGTGATATCGTTTCTCCCTTGTTTGGAACAACTTTTGGATATTTGCAGGCAGTGATAGATTCTTCACTTTGAACATTATTATTGCGGTTTTAAAGTCAATCAGATCTTTCAACTTGAGAGTTTTTTGTTTAAGAAAAAGTGGGTTTGTTGGTTCCCTGTGAGCTGCTTTGTTGATTATTCTAATAGCTCTCTTTTGAAGCATAAAGAGTGGATATATGTTTGTTTTATATGTATTTCCCCATACTTCATTACAATATGTCATGTATGGGAGTATTAATGAATGATACAAGGTGTATAGTGTGGGTTGATTCAGCAAATTTTTCACTCTGTGTAATATTGCAATTGATTTGGATACTTTACCTTTTATATAATTAATATGTGGCTTCCAACACAGTTTGTTATCAATTATTACTCCAAGGAATTTAGTTTCGGATACCCTTTCAATCTCTACACCATTTACACTGAGTTTGGGTACTGGGTAGTTGTGATGGTTGTTAAAGACTATAAATTTTGTCTTGCTTAAATTGAGCGTTAATTTGTTTGAATCAAACCACAGTTTCAGCTTTCCTAATTCCTTTCCGAGTGTATCCAGAAGTTGTTCCAAATTGTTTCCACTGCATAGCAGATTAGTGTCATCAGCAAACAATATTAAGTCCATTTTTTCTGAAACTTTACATATATCATTTATATACATATTGAATAATAATGGTCCCAAAACTGAACCCTGTGGGACTCCACAGGTGACCTTCAGTAACTCTGAGTTTTTGCTGTTAACACATGCAAACTGATATCTATTCTTTAAGTAACTACTTAACCAGGACAGTGCTACCCCTCTAACACCACAATTTTGTAGTTTCTTTAATAATAGATTGTGATCTACTGTATCAAATGCTTTTTTAAGATCCAGGAATACTCCAACTGAATACTCTTTATTTTCAATGGCTGTTGATATTTTTTCTGTAAATTCCATTAAGGCATATGCTGTTGTCCTTTTGTGTCTGAACCCATATTGCTGCTCACACAATAAATCATTCTTCAGTATGAAGTTGTCAATTCTCTCATAGAATATTTTTTCAAGTATCTTGGAAAATTGCGGTAATAGTGAAATTGGTCTGTAGTTGGAGAGTTCCCCTCTGTCGCCTGTCTTGTAAATCGGAATTACTTTAGCTATTTTCATTGCATTGGGAAATATACCTGATTGGAGAGACAGGTTACAGATATACGTCAGTGGTTTCACTATGCATTCGATAACAGTTTTGACTAGTAGCATGTCAATACCATCGCAGTCAGTAGATGTTTTACTTTTGAACGATTTAACAGTTTCAATGACCTCTCTTTCGTCTGTGTTCTTTATGAAGATGGTGTCTTTTACAGCAGTGTTATTGCATATTGTATCACCTGTAGGCGCCACTGGCTACACTGGCAGGCAAAACAAACCAAACAAAGAACAAATTAAAAAAGAAAAACATATTATAAAAACCCATTCCCTTAGCGCCGCAAAAAACAAGAACAAAGCGGCAAAACCCACTAATACTTGGGAGACTGCTGGGTAACGGACACAATTTTGCGTTTCAGCAGACCACCAATGGAACCGCGCAGTCTTCTAATGTAAATCAATTAACTGAAAGAAAGTTACACACAGAGACAATATAATTAACTTGGAATATGCCATCAAAAAAGGGCGAGGCAGAATAAAGTGCAGTATTAGAGTGGCGTCAACAGCTGTATAATTTAAACAATGTGCACTTCGCCAGTTATACACTGTCAGTCAGGGAGTTGGCAAACCTCTCTGCATCCGCCGGAGTGTTAAACACTTTAACTTCTCTGTTGTGGACGACCTGAAGTTTGGCTGGAAACCCTAGAGAACACTTGGCGCTGGCATCAGTCAGCTTCTTCTTGACGTTGTTAAAGGCTTGATGCTGTGATGCAACCTCCGCCGTGTAGTCCGGGAAGATGTACACTTTGTTGCCTTGATAATGGAGTGGACCCTGTTGTCTGCTGAATTTAAAAATATTGGCCAAGTCGCGGTCATTGTGGACTTTGGCGATGATCATCCGTGGGCGCTCGTTGTCCGGAGGCTTAGGTTTGAGGCTGCGGTGGGCACGGTCAATTTTAATGGGCTTGGTCAGGTTATTCGGGCCAAGCAGCTCTGGTAGCAGTCGTGTCACAAACTCCGTGGGATTGCCCTTCTCTTCTCCTTCTTTGATCCCCACGATCCTGATGTTTAACCTACGTGAGCGCCCCTCCAAGTCATTTAGCTTAGCCTTAAGCCGACCATTTTCCACCTGCAACTCACGGTAGCTAGCTTCCAGTGCCGTGATGCGAACATCTGCGTCGGAGAGTGCCACATCCATACTATCCAAGCGTTGTTCAGTCTGATTATGTTCATTCTGTAATGTGCCCAAATGCGTCTCCACTGTGCTTAAGCGACCCTCCACGGACTTTTTCAACTCTTCCATCTGCGCTGAAACTTTAGCTAGCTCAGCGCCATATTTGTTAACTGCAGCTAATATAGCTTCGTTGCTAGCGCTAGCCGAGGCTGAATTTGATGGTTTTACCTCGTCTCTCTTGGGTGGCATGAGTGGAGGTTAGTTAGAAACAGCTCTGACGATAAGTAGGCAAAAAGTTGGTAAGTAGGTGTAGCAAAAATAAACAAAATTTAGAAGTCTGCGACGGAGCCTCGTGGAAACACGTCTACTCCATTACTGCGCACGAGCGCCCCCCCTAGCTATAGGTCTTTGATTGTGCTTATTATTTTCAGCTGGCAGATTATTTGAGCCTGGCGCTCTGCCAGTCCTATGGCCACGCCTCCTCCTCTCATTCTCCCTCTCCAGACATTCACCGGCTGTGTTTTATCACCACATGCACGCATATGCACGCACACACACACACACACACACACACACTTTCAATCAGTCATGCACTTACTTGCCACACTGCTGTGTTGTTCACTTGCCTTCATTAGTGATTTGTATACTTATGTATACTTATACCTCTCTACTTCCGGCGCCACACGAGTAGGCTGCCTTTTTGCAACAGCGGATCAATTTCTGCCTATTTCTATTTACTATCTGGCTCTCTTGCTAATCTTTCTGATCCAGCGACACCTTTATTCCATCCAAACACGTAGATCCAAACACGTAGCTCACCCAAATGTCTCCTGAGCCAGCGGACGGAGCCACTGTTTCTTGCAGGAGGCGGTACAATAGAGACCAGCTGTTAGCACTTAACCGGCCCACGATGCTAACGCAAAAACTCGACATATCAGGAGAAATAAGACGGAAACGGCGTGGATGTCGAGCCGAGGTAAGATGGTGGGCGAGGAATATAAGGTACAGACCCGTGCTCCCATCTGTCATTATGGGGAATGTTCGATTGCTACTCAATAAAACTGATGAGCTAGAGGCTATCTCCCGCTACGAGAGTGTGTACAGAGAGAGTAGCCTGTTGTTGTTTACCGAGATGTGGCTAACAGAACTAGCAACAGATGCTAACATCGAACTGGAGGGTTTCTACGCAATACGGGCAGACTGGACACCAGACAGTGGGAAGGCAAGAGGCGGGGGAGTGATTTTTATTTATTTAGCGAATGCAAAGTCCTTAAGCCAAGCAGTTGCCTCCTGGTTTGCTGTATGGAGGGTGTGTAATCCTCCTTCCAGTCTTTGGAGCGGGCAAGCCTCTATGATGTGTTCCATTGTTTGCTCCTCTCCACATGCGCACAGTGGGCTAGGGCTACTGCCCCATCTGTGAGGGGCGTGATATGTGGGGGAGTGATAATGTATGTCAATAACAACTGGTGCAGACCGGGGCATATCATGGTTAAGGAACAGCACTGTAGCAAAGACATCGAGTTGCTAGCTGTTAGCATGCGGCCTACCTATCTCCCGAGGGAATACTCACACGTGATCTACATTGTTATTTATGCAAATCCGACAGCGAACGCTGGGACAGTGCGTGACGTCATCCACTTAGTAACTGGCAGGCTGCAGACAGAACACCCAGATGCTCTTCTCCTCATCTCAGGTGATTTCAACCATATTTCACTGGCCTCCATTCTACCCACGCTCACCCAGTATGTCACATGCCACACTAGAGAAAATAAAACACTGGACTTATTCTATGCAAATACTAAGGAGGTGTACACCTCATCACAACTCCCCCCACTCGGGAGATCGGATCACAACTTGGTTCATCTCCTGCCGGTGTACAAACCCCTAGTACACGGACAACCTCCGGTCTTGTGCACAGTGAAGTTATGGTCTGAGGAGGCAATGGACGCTCTAAAGGACTGTTTTGAAACCACTGCCTGGGAGCAGCTCTGCGAGCCACATGGTGAGGACATCGATGGCCTCACTCACACCATCACGGACTACATCAGCTTCTGTGTGGACAACACCGTACCCACAAAGACCATACGGTGTTGCTCGAACAACAAACCCTGGATCAACCCTGAGATAAAAACACTTCTGAGAGAGAAGAAGAGGATCTTCAGGTCGGGGAACAGGGAGATGCTGAAGTCCGTACAGAGGGAGCTGAGGAGGAAGATCAGAGAAGGCAAGGATGGCTTCAGGAAGAAGATGGAGGACAAGCTGCAACAGAGCGACATCGGCGGGGTCTGGAGAAACCTTAAAACCATCTCTGGGCTCCAGAATACCTCCCCCCAGGCCATGGGGGGGCAGGGAGTGGGCGAACAATCTGAACCTGTTTTTTTTAACAGGTTTGCCCAATCACCCTCCCCCCCCCAACTGCACAACAACCACTGCTGCCTCTAAAGTCATTGAGACCTGCTGTCCACACCCCACTCCACCAACACCCCCCACTCCTAGCACACAGCCCCCCAACCTGACCCTCACTAAGACCCAGGAGAGGACGGAGCTGAGGAAGATCAAAGCGAGGAAGGCGTTGGGACCGGACGGCATCAGCGCAAAGCTCCTCAAGTCCTGTGCAGACCAGCTGTGTGGGATTGTGGAGCTCATCTTCAACCTGAGCCTGAAGCTGGGGAGGGTACCACAGTTGTGGAAAACATCTTGTGTGGTACCTGTACCAAAAACTTCCCACCCCAAAGATCTGAATAGCTACAGACCAGTGGCCCTGATGTCTCACATGATGAAGACCCTGGAGAGACTGCTCCTTGCTCACCTCCGCCCCCTGGTGGGACCAGCGATGGATCCACTCCAGTTCGCCTACCAGCATGGCATTGGGGTGGAGGATGCAGTGATCTTCCTCCTTCACCGTTCTCTGTCCCACCTGGAGAAGCCCGGGAATGCGGTGAGGATCATGTTCTTTGACTTCTCCGGTGCTTTCAACACCATCCAACCGATGATCCTGAAGGAGAAGCTGCTGTGCGCAGGGGTGGACCAGCACCTGTCTTCATGGATCCTGGACTACCTCACTAACTGGCCACAGTTTGTGAGAACCCGAGATTGTGTGTCCGACACGATCATCGGTAGCACGGGGGCCCCCCAGGGAACGATTTTGGCTCCCTTCCTGTTCACCCTTTATACTGTGGACTTCTCACACAACACAACACACTGCCATCTACAGAAGTTCTCTGACGACTCTGTGATCGTCGGCCTCATCTCCAACGGAGGTGAAGCTGAGTACAGAGGACTTATCCAGGACTCCGTGGACTGGTGCCATCGAAACTGTCTCCAGATCAACACGAGGAAAACTAAGGAGCTGGTGGTGGACTGCCGCAGGCAAGGACAACCCCTCACAGCACCAGTAAACATCCAGGGAACGGACATTGAGATGGTGACATCCTACAAGTACCTGGGTGTTCATCTGAACAATAAACTAGACTGGTCACACAATACCAACGCACTCTACAAGAAGGGACAGCGCAGGCTGTTCCTACTGAGGAGGCTCAGGTCTTTTGGTGTACAAGGGGCGCTGCTGAAGACATTCTACGACACGATGGTGGCATCAACCATCACTTTTGGAGTGGTCTGCTGGGGCAACGGCATTACAGCAGCCGATAGGAAGAGACTGAACAAAATGATCAAGAAAGCTAGCTCTGTCCTGGGGCAACGCCTTGACCCAGTGGAGGAGATGGGAGAGAGAAGGATGGTGGCTAAACTGTCATCTCTGCTGGAGTCCGAGTTCCACCCTATGCAGGACATACTGAACGCACTGAGGAGCTCATTTAGCAGTAGATTACATCATCCTAGGTGCGCAACCGAGAGGTTTCGCAGGTCCTTCCTACCTACGGCTGTCAGACTGTATAACCTAAGCAGGGCTGCTCACAGAGATAGCAAAAAAACATGATGACCTAATAGTATTGAATGCAAAGGACGCAACAGACTTACACAAATGGTCCCCTCCAGTATACAACTAGGACAATATCAGTCGCTACGGAGGGTGACAATATGTATGGGTACATATTCATACTATGTAGTGATAACTAAGTAGACGTTTATGCTGTTTATTTCATCTTGCTACAATGCTCTGCACTTTGTATATATATTTATATATTTATCACTGCTTTTATTTTGTTTTTCGTATCTTCTTAATTATTGCTCTGAGTGTTGCTATCCCTGTGCTGTTGCAATCCTGGAATTTCTCCATTGTGGGACTAATAAAGGCTTATCTTATCTTATCTTATGTGAGGCGGCGGGATCAGTCAGTGTGGCAGCTTAGTCAACTTTAGACTTCCTGGCTCGTGGATTGTTGGCTCCCTTCCTTGGACTGAAGTGTGTTGTTACTCCAGGGCCTTTTCGCTCCAACGTGTATGTATGTCCTCTTTTATTAATGCCTTCCTCTCCGTTCCTGCTCAGTCTGGAGCGCGCTTGGCATTCCTTCCTCACCAGCGAAGCTAGTAGCCGGTTGTCTCATCATCTATCAGTGACTGTTACATGGACATTTTGTGTTACTCCCTGTCAATAAACACGTTACATTACTGCACTTTGGGCTTGAACTAATTCATTTGTTCGCTGCACAGTAACACAGCGGTCATGACAGTGACCTTTTTTATGGTCTGGGTTTTGCCATCAAGAGTGGCGCTGGGGAGGAGTGGTCGGGCTGTGGACTGTGGGACCAGCCTGTTCCAAGAGTGGAAGACGACGTGGTGTGGGACGAGGAGTTACGGAGCACTCCGGAGGGCGAGCAAGACCAGCCTCCCTCAAAGTTGTTGTAGGAGGGTCTCAGTGCCGGAGCCCAAGTCGTCCTGGACGAGGGTACTGGGCATCATGGCGAGGTGCCTGCAATGATGAGCGACACTGAGGAGCTAGCTCCAGTTGGTCCCGGAGCTTGGCTATAGTGGGCCGGAGAACATGGGGCTACAATGGCAACAGCTGCAGCGAAGTTAAAAGAGGTCAGGACCAGACAGTTAGGCATGGAGGAACCGCATGCCAGGCAGAAACACTGCAAGCTGAGCAAAACCCCTCTGGGAATCGTGGACATGGTTCAGTCTCGTGAGGAGGGGCGACCATGACAAGTAGAGGCCAGACGACAGTCTGAGGAGCACCAAGGGCGGCTGCACATCGTGGCCAAGTGAGGAGATGCCTATTTCCAGCTGTCGGACAGTTCGTGGAGGCACGCAAACGAGCTGTGGCGTGCCCGAGAGGAAACTTCAAGTGGCAGGCCAGGAAGAGAGGGACACCCGATGGTGAGAAAGAGAAGATGCACCTGTGTTTACACGACCAGCTGCGGCCCAGAAGGCAGGCCGCCTCCAGGGACAGACTTATGAAGAGACGTCTGGGGGGGCCCACAGGCTAGTTCCTTCCTTTTTCCCAGCCGTGTGAACTGTGTTGAGTTCGATGTTCGAGTGGAAAAAGTTATGTTAGTAGGTTTGAAATTGTTCTATGTTTATTTGTGTGCATGTGTGGAAAAAATATACAAAAACGGAAAAGTATTTTGTTGTAGGTATGTATTGTATGTAGTTCTGAGGATTGTTTTATACATTTTGTTTAGTTTAGGAGACACAGCAGTAATTTTCTTTTACTGATTGACTATGGTGATTTATTTTAATGGTGGCAGAATAACCCACCTCGCCGTGTCGGGGTTGGATGGTAGTCCACCCTTCCCTCCTAGTTTTGGTTTGTTGTGTGGATGCGATCGGCCTTAGTTATTGTGATTTAGTTGTAGTGCATGATTCATGTCCTAAATTGGGGAGGGTCTTGACTGTGTATGTGTTTTGGACTTTTGTATGGGGGGGTGTTATATAGTTCTTTATGCTCTTATTTGTGAGGTACAGCGTGGCGGTGCTCACTTTCGTTTCCACCACCACCCCGTGCCTATAAATAGCAGCAGGCAGGAGGGGCGGGTCTCTTTGCCAACATCCCTGCCTGGCAGTTGTAGTGTTGTGTGTGTGGAGTTCATTAAACGCAAGTTCAGTCGAGCACCTGGCCTCGTCCTTGTGGGTCTATCTTCAGACATAACAGATAGCTGATCAACTTCCCCGCTCATATGATCCACACCGGTTAATCATTGATTCTGTGTTCTCCTGTGCCTTCAGTTTGACAGCGCCCATTTCCTGGTGTCAAGCTCTGTTGGCAGGCTGTCAAAGCTGTCACCTGTTTAGGTTAATTATCCTCACTCATGGGACCTGCACCTTTGTGGCTGGTATCATGCCTTGCTTGCTCTACAAGTCTGCAGTCTGCAGCTCCGTTCATTCCTTGCTGCTTCACTCACCAAGTTCAGATGGGCATTCCTCGTCTGATTCTCCGTCTGTTGTTGTGTAAGTCGTGACGTGTATCCCATGTCTTCTGGCGTTCCCATATGCCTTAGGTGCAGCGTTATTTTGGACTACACAATCTCCTCTGTGTTATGTAAGTTTTGTGCTTTTGTGTATTTTTGTATTTTCGTTATTAAATGTCAGCAGCTCACAGCTCCAGCGTTTGGGTCTTCTGTCCGCCCTTGCTGGGCCAGTTTATGACATCATCTTTGCAGAATTATTGAAATTCAGCCACATTGGAGGGTTTTCGAGCATGAACAGCCTTTTTAAGGTCATGCCACAGCATCTCAGTCGGATTCAGGTCAGGACTTTGACTAGGCCACTCCAAAGTCTTCATTTTGTTTTTCTTAAGCCATTCAGAGGTGGACTTGCTGGTGTGTTTTGGATTATTGTCCTGCTGCAGAACCCAAGTGCGCTTCAGCTTGAAGTCATGAATAGGTTGACAGACATTCTCCTTCAGGATTTTTTGGTAGACAGCAGAATTCATAGTTCCATTTACCACAGCAAGTCTTCCAGATCCTGAAGCAGTAAAACAGCCCCAGACCACCACACTACCACCACCATATTTGGAAAATACTCTGTTTATACATTAGGAATAAACAATCCACCTTAACTACTACTAAAATGCCTCTGATAATTGAAGCAGAAACCTGTTTCAGTTTTATTGAGAACCACAATCCAGTGACATTTTTGCAGACATTTGCACATTGCAGCAGCAACAGAAAGATTTAGTACTAATGCCAACGACAGGTTTGAGCCACCCAGTAAAACTGGGGTCTGTCCCCCTCCAATTCATTTCTCAAGCTGCTTGTGATGCTGCTTACTTGTTGAGTCTGCCATGCTGTAACGTACACAAATGATTCAATCAAGTGTACTAGTTTTTATTTGGGAATGTACTGTGCTGAATCACTCACAGAGCTGTACTGGAAGCCAGGGATCACCAGCTGAATCACCCACCTGAGCAGCAAACGAGCCCTGCTTGCTCCATTCAACCGGCTCTCAGCTCAGTGAGTGGTAGACAGTTGGAGCTCCAGTACAGCACTGAGTGATTCGGTGTACAACTATTTATAATGGCTCTTTTTAGCTTGACTCAGCACGTTTCAGTGAACTGTGGATCTCATCACTAACCTCCATCCGAGGCTGTCGCTCTGCTACTGCAACGCAAGTCTTCCATCCTCTTTTCCTCACAGCCCGCGCACGTGAGATGATGCGTAAAAATAAATGTAGTATGTATGCGCAGGATCCGTATCCTGATTGTGTTTGCTAATGTATTAATGTAGCCATATAATGAAGGGGTCAAATTATCGTACTGTGGTATGTAAAACTTCAAAATAGCAGCCTCCCAGGAAGACAGGACAGATGTGGAGGAGTATGCTGATTCGGTCACCAGCTACATCGCGAAGTGCACAGAGGATTTCACTACAGTGAAGACCATCACTATGTGGGGTAATCATAAGCCCTGGATGACTGCAGAGGTGCGCTCGCTGCTTAAAGCCAGAGACGCAGCGTTCAGAGCGAAGGACAGGATTGCCCTCCGCTCAGCCAGGTCTGCACTTTCAAAGGGAATTAAGGCGGCAAAGCGCACCTATGCGGAGAAAATCCAGGGACACCTCTGTGACACTAGGAACACCAAGCAGATGTGGCAGGGAGTTCGGACACTGACGGGCTTTAAGTCTAGGCAGGGGGTCGATGATGACGACGCTTCGCTTCCAGACAGGCTTAACGACTTCTTTGCACGTTTTGAAGCATCAAACTCGACAATCAGAGGGAGGGCCGGCCCACTCCCACCATCGGTTGGACCAGCTTTTACCATTAACACAGCGGACACACGGAGGACCCTATCCAGAATCAACCCACGCAAAGCTGCAGGTCCAGACAACATTCCGGGACGTGTGCTCCGAGACTGCGCGAGCGAGTTGGCGGATGTCCTGACTGACATTTATAACATCTCCCTGAGTCAGGCCATCGTTCCCAGATGCTTCAAGACCTCTATCATTGTACCGGTGGCAAAGAAACCAGTGGTGTCCTGTTTGAATGACTATTGTCCTGTTGCACTTACACCAATTGTGATGAAGTGTTTTGAACGGCTTGTCAAACCACACATCACAGCCTGCCTCCCTGCATCACACGACCCGCTCCAGTTTGCATATCGTTCAAACCGCTCCACGGAGGATGCTATAGTCACCACCCTACACTCTGTCATCACCCACCTGGACCAGAAAGACACCTACGCCAGACTCCTGTACATTGATTTCAGTTCAGCATTCAACACCATTATTCCCCAGAGACTGATAGAGAAATTACTCCTTCTCGGTCTGAACACTGCCACATGTCTCTGGATCCTGGATTTCCTGACTGAGAGACCTCAGTCTGTCCGGGTTGGAAACAACATCTCCAACTCTGTCACGCTGAGTACCGGAACCCCTCAAGGCTGTGTACTCAGTCCACTGTTGTTTACACTTCTAACACATGACTGTGTATCCAAACATGAGGGGAACCAGATTATTAAGTTTGCAGATGACACCACGGTGGTGGGACTTATTCAGAGGGATGAGGAATCAATGTACAGGGAAGAAGTGAGAGACCTGGAGGGCTGGTGCAGGGAGAACAATCTGGTGCTCAACGTGGACAAAACGAAGGAGATGATTATCGACTTCCGGCGGTCACAGCCTGAGCACGTCCCCCTCAGCATCGGCGGCCGTTTAGTGGAGAGAGTAGAGAACATCAAGTTCCTCAGAGTGCAGATCTCGCAGGACCTGACCTGGAGCAAGAATTCCTTGGAGATCAGGAAGCGAGCTCAGCAGAGACTACACTTCTTGAGGAAACTCAAACAGGCCTCTCTCCCCATCTGCATCCTCAGGACCTTCTACAGAGGTGTGGTGGAGAGTGTTCTGATGTACTGCATTGCTACATGGTACTCCAGCTGCAGTATGTCAGACAAAAAAGCCCTGCAGAGGATAGTCAAGGGGGCGGAGAGGGTAATTGGAGTCTCCCTCCCCTCTGTCCAAGAACTTTTTCAGAACCGTTGTAGGAGCAGGGCACTGAACATTGTCAAGGACCGTTCTCACCCTCTGCATAAACACTTTGAACTTCTTCCATCTGGTAAACGATTCCGGAGCATCAGAGGCAGAACCACCAGACTGATCAACAGCTTCCTCCCACAAGCTGTCAGGATGCTGAACAGCTGACCCGGAATCTCACATACACACTACTGCACCTATGGACATTTTGTATATTATAGTTAGTTATTCTTTTTCCCCAAGTATGTCTCAGGGATGTGTGAATGGATGGGGGGGTGGGGGTGGGATGGGGGGTGGAGCTATGTAGGAGTGTGTCTTAATCATGCTGCTTCTTATATGGATGCCGAGAGAAACGCAATTTCATCTTGCCTGTACTACAGTTGTATGTACAGCAATATGACAATAAAGTTTGATTTGATTTGATTTGATTTGATTTGAAAACCACAATGGGTTAACCAGAATCAGCGTGATGATGCAGCTGTGTGGTAAACATCATCCCGCCAAGCCGTTATAAGGAGGGTCGGCCATCTTACTGCCTGTTTCCTCGTTGGCTTAACATACGATATCTCACCAGTGTTGTAAGTTGTATAGTCATGTAATAAAGTTCATGTTCCAAGCCAACACCACTCTCTGTGAGTCTCTCAAGTTTTACAGACAGAACATTTGGCGACGAGAGTTAAACCATGGAAGTGTGCTTGGGGTCACTACGACTGTTTCTGGAAACTCTAGGTGAGCCACCTGTCCCATGGCACCGCTGGTTCGACACGTTTAAGGATTATGTTGACGTGGCTGTCCTGAATGGCGCTGACGATGAGAAGCTAAACAGTATACTGGTTTTCGGTCTAGGCGAGGAAGAACGGCATGTGCTCCGTACTCTGGGTCAAGCATACTCATTTGGTGAATGTGTGATTCTGATAGAGAGACTTTACTATGGCTGGACCAACATTACGGCCCCAAAAGTCGCTTTCTTAAACCGTGAACAAAAGGCAGGTGAGTCAACTCAACGTTATGTCTTGGAGGTCTGAGTCTTAGCGAGCATGTGCGCCTTTGGGCCCTTAAGAGACGAGCTAATCATTGTCAAGCTAATGGGAGAATACAGCACAGAGAGTGGCCACAGCACAGAGGGTGAACATGACACAGAAAACGAACACAACACGGAGGGAGAGCAGCAATTGGACTCGCCGCAGTTCTCCAAACCCTCCCGCGATGGCCCTGGGTTGGATTGATTCTGCTCATCTTCCAGAATATGAGGCCACGGTTCGTCCCATACTGCATCGTCCACCACTCGTGGGACTGGCCAGTCCCACAAGCCACAGCCCGACCACTCTTCTCCAACACCGGTGGTGATCGAAAAGCCCAGTCCATAAAAAAGGTCACAGCCCATAATATTCTCACCATCAGTGGTCACCACAAACTGCAGGTTGGATACCTTTGCCGATTTGTACCTAGCTGTCAGTTCCACTGAACCCACAATGGCTAACCTTTTTCCTCCATACTCACACAATGGCACTGAATGACCTCTCACTAGGCAGTATGGGAAGAAACTCCTCACGGTAGGCCAACTCAACACGGACCTCACTGCGCCCGTATCAATCAGCAGCAGCACCTTCACTCCGTCCAGTTTCACCATACAGTATGTATGGCCATCGGTGTTCGGAGAGACGGTGTGGATAACCGTAGGAGATGGAGCAGGGGTGTCTGCTTTGTGTCGCTGTTCTCCTTGCTCGAACCTATTACAGGCCCTGGCAAAATGATGCAGAAGTCCACACTTACCGCAGTGTTTTCCTCTTGCCGGACACTCTTTTGCCTTATAGCAGTGCTTAGTGGACCCACAACCCAAACATCTGGTCGATCCTGGGGTGGACCTTATCTTCACAGCCGTAAGTCATTCCTCCTTCTCCTGCTCGCTATCATTGCTGTCTGGGTCCACAGCCTGCACCGTTGATTGTGATTCAGAGCGGTGCAGCGTAGCTCTCTCACCGAGGTCATGTGACAGCCTGTCCGCTGCTTCACACTGCTGAACTATCTTGAGAGCCATGGCTAACGACAATTCGCCAGAGTGCGTGTGGAGCCTCGACCTCACCGTTGAGCAAAGCGTGTGCTCCGCCAACTGGTCACGGACCATCGCTTCCTCCAGTGCTCCAAGCCAGCAGTCCCTGGCCAGCTGATGCAGGTCCACAACATATTGTTGTACTGACTCGCCGATCCGCTGGTGGCACTGCCGAAACTGGATCGTCTGGACAATGATGTTCTCAGGGGCACGAAAATATTGTGCCATTAGCTCAACAATGTCCTCAAAGCTATCGCTAGCACCCAAGGTAGCAAGGATACACTGTCCTTCCATACTCAAATTATGAACCAGTATTGCCCGAGCCCGTATCTTCTTCAGTTCACCAAGGTTCAGAGCCACCAAGTAATTTTGGAATGTGGCGAACCATCTCACCCAAGGGACTGGTGGCTCACCAGGAAGCTCCAGAAATGGCTGAATGGTAGTGACTCCCGGCTCCATGTTTGTTTTTTTTTACCCTCGTCACCAAATGTTATGTCTGTAACTGAGGGTGAATGATGAAACTTAAGGTGGAACTGAACAAGACTTTATTATAGACTCATGGGTTATACAGAAACACTCCCGCTAGGTTGAGAGGTGGTCAAAGAGACCACCCTTCTGCGTTACAGCCCTCTTATACCCCAGGTGGTGGCTGAACCGGAAAGGTGGAGCCGACACCTGTGTCACACAATAATACGTCTTATGAACAACATCACAGCTGGGGTGGTACCTTTTATAAATACCCTTTTTCAATGGGTACTTTGCTGTACTAAAGATGAAAAGTACATTTATGTCTTTCAGGATAAACAATTGTACTTTAACTGGTACAATTTGATAATGTACAAAAATGGACCAGCGCTGAGGGGTACACAAATGTCTCCCAAAGTACGCCCCCAGTGACAAGCATTTGTGCCTTTTTAGGTACACATTTTAACCACTATTTTTGAGTGTGTACTAATGAAAGTGAATTTCCTTCCTGAGATTGCATGACAAATGGTCATTACATCAACTTAATCACTCTATAAATCACTATAAATTCAAGAAATCTCTGTGTGTGTGTCTGTCTGTGTCACGATCTCCTATGATGTCTGCATCATAGGAGAGCCTATGATGTTCCTATGATGCCCATATGATGTCTGCATCATAGGACATCAAGCCTGCCTTCATGTCTTGATGTCATATACAGTGATGCGTGCCTGACAGCATATGATATGATGCTGTCCTTGATGTCTTTATGATGTCATATACAGTGAACATACAGACCATGATGTCCTATGCCTGCCTTGATGTCTTTATGCCATATAGACCATCAGGAATTGACATAAAACTAGTACATACCCGTGCATACCCGTGCATACCCATAGAAACCAAGTATAAGCAAGTATTTCTGCATGCCTGCAGAAAGTAGGTGTAAGCAAGGGTGTAAGCAAGCACGTCAGCTCTCATTCAGTGATGCCTGCCTTTGATGGTGTCTTAGTGAGTCCTATGATCTTTGATGATGTCATAGCGAGTGCTATGATCGTGTCATAGCCTAGTCATGCCTGCATTTGATCTTTGAAGATGTCCTATGTGCTATGATCTTTGATGATGGCATAGCGATGTACTGCTTCGAATGGGTGTAAGAGTTCCAGATTTACACACAAACTGATAGAGATCTCTTGAATTTATCGAGTGATACTTTTTAAGATTTCCAGATTTACTGTTTCAGATGGGTGTGGTTTAAAGTGCTGTGTCCTATTGTGTATATGACGGCATGGTCCTTTTGTCTGTACTAGTACATACCCGTGCATGCCTGTGCATACTCGTGCATGCCCATAGAAACCAAGTATAGGCAAGTATTTCTGCATGCCCGTAGAAAGAAGGTGTAAGCAAGGGTGTAAGCAAGCACGTCAGCACTCAATTCAGTGATGCCTGCCTTTGATCTTTGATGGTGTTTTAGTGAGTCCTATGATCTGTGATGATGTCATAGCGAGTGCTCTGATCGTGAGTCATGCCTGCGTCTGATCTTTGAAGATGTCCTAGGTCCTATGATTGTTGATGATGGCATAGCGAGGGTGTACTGCTTCGAATGGGTGTAAGATTTACAGATTTGCACACATAAATTCAAGAAATCTCTCTGTTAGTGAGTCCTATGATCGTCTGGACTCACTAAAAGATCATAGGATCACTTATGTTCCTATGATCTCTACTATCTATATAGGCATCACTCATGATCATAGGACTCATCCATCATCAAAGCCATCTTTGATGCCATCAAAAATCAAAGGCAGGCATCACTCACTATCATAGGACTCGCTATGACATCTCGCCTATGATGTTCCTATGATCTCTACATGGTCTATATAGGCATCACTCACGATCATAGGACTCGCTATGACATCATCAAAGATCAAAGGCAGTCATCACGATCATAGGCCTTGCTGACATCTCGCCTATGATGTTCCTATGATCTCTACGTGGTCTATATAGGCATCACTCATGATCATAGGACTCGCTATGACATCAAAGATCATAGGACTTGCTATGACATCATCAAAGATCAAAGGCAGGCATCCCTCATAACTCCAGAATTCAAGAAATGTCACAATGTCACAATCATAGGACTCGCTAAAAGACATAAGACTCACTATGACATCATCAAAGATCAAAGGCAGGCTTCACTCACGATCATAGGACTTGCTATGACATCAAAAATCAAAGGCAGGTGTCACTCATATAGGATTTGCTATGACATCATCAAAGATCAGAGGACTCGCTATGACATCATCAAAGATCAAAGGCAGTCATCACTCATGATCATAGGACTTGCTATGACATCATCAAAGATCATAGGACTCACTATGACACCATCAAAGATAAAAGGCAGGCATCACCGAACACCCAACAGGCAGCTGTGCACATTGTGGTTCTCCGGAAACAGTTCAGCGTGTTTTGTTGGAATGTCAGGGATACCGGGAACAAAGGAAACTTCTGATTGCAGTAATGGAAAGGGCTAATTTAAGTTTTGGTTTGGAAAACATGTTAGAAACCTCAGTCAAAATAATATACTGTATGTAGCTCTACTTAGATACAGTATTTAAGTGCAACTGGATTAATCAAAGGAATTTATTTTTTTCCCCTCCCATTCTCTTGTCCATGCTCCAACCCGGTGGGTGGCGATGGTGCACCTGCGGGCTGGTTGCTGGCCGGCAATCAGAGCTAGAAGAAGAGTGATATAAGCAGTGACGTGAGTGACAACAAAACCTGGATGAATCCTGAATCTTGATCAAAACATCACAAAGCTATGAGGAAGACATCACAAAGCTATGAGGATTAGAAAGCTACGAGGAAGACGTCACAAAGCTATGAGGAAAACGTTCCAGAGCGACAAAGCCATGAGTAAGAAGTCACAAAGCCAGTGGCGGTAATGCACCTTTGAACTGGCTGCCAACCGCCAATCAAATCTAACAGAAGAGTGCTGACATGCTTGCTTACACCCTTGCTTACATCTTTCTACGGGCATGCAGAAATACATGCTTATACTTGGTTTCTACGGGCATGCACAGGTATGCACTAGTTTCTTGAATTTATCAAGTGATATTTTTTAAGATTTCCAGATTTACTGCTTCAAATGGGTGTGGTTTAAAGTGCTGTGTCCTCTTGTGTATATGACATGGTGCTTTTGTCTATGATGGCATTGTGACTCCCGATGTTCACTGTATGACATCATAAAGACATCAAGGACAGCATCCTATCATACGCTGTCAGGCAGGCATCACTCTATATGACATCATAAAGACATGAAGGCAGGATTGATGACCTATGATGTTGACATCAGGACACCGTAATAGGGACATAGGCATATCCTTGGCCGTCCTATGATGTCCTATGGTCGTCACACACACACACACACACACACACACACACACACACACACACACACACAGAGATTTCTTGAATTTAGAGAGTTGTTGCGTCTAAATTACCTTTACCCCAAGTTTTTTTTATACAAAGGCCAAATAATCAGACACGAAATATACTTTCACTTATTTAACTGAAAGTGAGATATGGATACAAGCAGCGCTGGAACACAGCTCTAAGGAATTTACCCCGAGAGAGTGTTGCCCAAAAAGTGGGTCCACTAGTTTTTATAAAACTCTGCCACTCCCTCATACAAGAAGGAGTGGTCTCCTCACGTGCATCAGTACTTTTCCTTATGTGACAACACAGAGGAGGGCTGAGCCGATTCTGTCTGGTTTCAACAAAGGAGTCATGAGGTGTGTGTGTGGGGGGGTGTAGTGACCTTGACAAGCAATGTTGCATGCAAAGCAAGCAGTGGAGGAAGTGTGAGAGCCCTCCTGCACAATAACTGACATCCATCCTTACATCCATTCTTCTTCCGCTTAATCCTGTATAGGGTTGCGGGGGGGCTGGAGCCTATCCTAGCATCTTTGGGCAAGAGGCAGGGTACACCCTGGACAGATCGCCAGTCCATCGCAGGGTCAACACAGAGAGACAGACAACCATTCACTCTCACGGTCATACCTAAGGACACATTCTTAAAACTACTGAACTATAAGTTTTTACCAACAATACCCTGTTGAGGTGTCCCAACAGGGCACCTCACTAATTCATTAGGTTAATGCATGAGTTTTTGCATCTCCCCCTGTTGAGATGAGTCTAAACCCATCTCATAACCCTATTCTAATCCCTGTGTGTAATGAATCTAAGATTCTATATGTGCGTGATGTCCCCTTTCCAGCAATCGTATTGACCTGCCCCCACTCAGGTCACCATACTGTATTTCCAGAGGACATCAGGTGTAATGCAGACATCGTGGACAAACATAACAAAAGGCCTATGTGTGTACAGTGTATAAAACTATTATTACAGATGACCAGTGCACACATGTGGACACAGAATCAAAGGCACACGGATGCACGTATACATACATGCACATATGGATGTGTTCACATGTGCGCACTTTCACTATATTAGCACATGTATATACTAAATCATTTATCATAACAGAAACCTGTGGGGCTATAGCACAGCAAAGTCTAACATCATGTAAATGTATATTGTAGACCCTATTGTGGATTCTAAACTTTCTTCAGCATCCTCCGGGTCCCCGTCAGAGTCCAGCCTTGGCACGACCTCGTTATCATGGTGATGAGCAGGCGAACAGCTTCCTGGACACCTTGGTATGGAGGTGGGTCTTTAGAAGAGAAAGCTGCAACAATAGATCTTTCAACAAGTAGTTTTCACTGCCCTTCGTCTGGACTGCTTGGACTCCCACAGGCACCTGTTTAAAAGGAGATTCACTAAAGTATCATCGTGTTAATGCCAGTTTATTCTGAATGATTATTTTTGCTGCACAATTTTTGCTCTTCTGAAAAGGACCTGTCTCATCCTCCTCTCTCTTTGCCTGTTCCTGCTGTCGGTGCAATCTCTCCACATACTCATTTTTGCCTGATTTATTTGGTAGGGGATCCCCCATATTGCCAAATAGAGTGTCTCTTTGCAACCATAAGCTGTTTTCGTTCCTCATTTAATTTCTCCTGTCGCACAGTTGCTTTTAACACTTCCTCCATTTCTTTCACTGTGTGCCCTAAACTTCCCAAAGGGTATTCAGAGCTGTTTTTATCGTCTATCATTATCCTTAGTACAGTCCGGTTTCGTAGCAATTTTAGTCCAATCTGTATTAGTCAACTTCACAAGATGGATTTTTTTTTGTACTTGTTCCTGTTGTCAATTCACACAAATAATAAAATATTAATATACAGTGGGGAAAAAAAAGTATTTAGTCAGCCACCAATTGTGCAGGTTCTCCCACTTAAAAGATGAGAGCGGTCTCCAATTTTCATCATAGTAGTAGTATACCTCAACTGTGAGAGATAAAATGAGAAAAAAAAATCCAGAAAATCACATTGAAGGATTTTTAATGAATTAACTGGTAAATTCCTCGGTAAAATAAGTATTTGGTCACCAACAAACAAGCAAGATTTCTGGCTCTCACAGACTTGTAACTTCTTCTTTAAGAGGCTCCTCTGTCCTCCACTCGTTACCTGTATTAATGGCACCTGTTTGAACTCTTCATCAGTATAAAAGACACCTGTCCACAACCTCAAACAGTCAGACTCCAAACTCCACTATGGCCAAGACCAAAGAGCTGTCAAAGGACACCAGAAACAAAATTGTAGACCTGCACCAGGCTGGGAAGACTGAATCTGCAATAGGTAAGCAGCTTGATGTGAAGAAATCAACTGTGGGAGCAATTATTAGAAAATGGAAGACATACAAGACCACTGATAATCTCCCTCGATCTGGGGCTCCACGCAAGATCTCACCCCATGGGGTCAAAATGATCACGAGAACAGTGAGCAAAAATCCCAGAACCACACGGGGGGACCTAGTAATGACCTGCAGAGAGCTGGGACCAAAGTAACAAAGGCTACCATCAGTAACACACTACGCCACCAGGGACTCAAATCCTGCAGTGCCAGACGACACGTGTCCCCCTGCTTAAGCCAGTACATGTCCAGGCCCATCTGAAGTTTGCTAGAGAGCATTTGGATGATCCAGAAGAGGATTGGGAGAATGTCATATGGTCAGATGAAACCAAAATAGAACTTTATTGTAAAAACTCAACTTGTCATGTTTGGAGGAGAAAGAACACCATACCTACTGTGAAGCATGGGGGTGGAAACATCATGCTTTGGGGCTGTTTTTCTGCAAAGGGACCAGGACGACTGATCCGTGTAAAGGAAAGAATGAATGGGGCCATGTATCGTGAAATTTTGAGAGAAAACCTCCTTCCATCAGTAAGGGCATTGAAGATGAAACGTGGCTGGGTCTTTCAGCATGACAATAATCCCAAACATACCGCCCGGGCAACGAAGGAGTGGCTTTGTAAGAAGCATTTCAAGGTCCTGGAGTGGCCTAGCCAGTCTCCAGATCTCAACCCCATAGAAAATCTTTGGAGGGAGTTGAAAGTCCGTGTTGCCCAGCGACAGCCCCAAAACATCACTGCTCTAGAGGAGAACTGCATGGAGGAATGGGCCAAAATACCAGCAACAATGTGTGAAAACCTTGTGAAGACTTACAGAAAACGTTTGACCTCTGTCATTACCAACAAAGGGTATATAACAAAGTATTGAGATGAACTTTTGTTATTGACCAAATACTTATTTTACCGAGGAATTTACCAATTAATTCATTAAAAATCCTTCATTGTGATTTTCTGGATTTTTTTTTTTTCTCATTTTGTCTCTCATACTTGAGGTATACCTATAATGAAAATTGGAGACCTCTCTCATCTTTTAAGTGGGAGAACTTGCACAATTGGTGACTGACTAAATACTTTTTTGCCCCACTGTATATAGAAACAATTTTTTTTTTTTTTAATGTAGTAAGACCAACTTATAATTTTAAGGACGCGCCTGTTGCTATCCCAGGGAGTTACAACCTCTTGGTCTGAGCTGAATACGCTAGGGGTGCTAACTCTACTTTCTGAAATCAAGCAATGATTTCAAGGGGTTAAAACCTTTTGGCGAAGCTATGCACTCGCTGAGTAACACTCCTTTTTCGGCAACCCTACAACAGTCACCTCGGGGTTAAAACCTTTTACTCAGATATGCAATGCTGTTCGGGGTAACTACTTTTCAGTGGAAGCCTACTAAATAATGTCCACTGCGGGGTTAAAACCGTTTACCCAAGCTATCCCCAACTGCACTTTTAGGGAAAGTTTTATCGCGTACAACTTATCCCACTGGGTTAAAACCATTTGGAGATTTCCTCATCACATTCAGTAAATATCAAAACATCATAGATTCAAGACCATATCTCAGTTTCATTCCACAAATAAAATCACATGTGCATGAATATTTAATCTCTACAGAAAGGTCTGTCCCCGAAGGGATAGGCAGAAATTTGTTGAAAAGGGTTTTCTGCTCACCTCTTATAATGTTGCGGCCTCCAGACTGTAGAGAAAAATCCTCACGCCGTTTACAAAACTAAAACTAAAATTTAGCCTTGTAACTGGGCGGAAACACCAAATTGTTGCGTCTAAATTACCTTTACCCTCAGTTCTTTTATGCGAAGGCCAAATAATCAGACTGAGAGATGAAATATACTTTCACTTATTTTACTGAAAGTGAGATATGGATACACGCACAGCTGGAACACAGCTCTTAGGAATTTACCCCAAGAGAGTGTTGTCACATGCGCCGTTTTTACCGGCGCTCAGACCATATTCCTCCTCAGCCCAGCTCTTACTTTGACAGCGTCTCAGCGGGCCTCCAGCTGTCAAGCTCTATGGGACGGCTGGAGGCCAATTACCTCTCATCAGCTGAGGAGCTGTCAACCACTATAAAAGGGAGCGGTCCTGATTATTCAGTGCTGTGACCTCGCGCATATTAGCCACGCTCTTCTCCGGTGTGGGTAAGGCTGGAACCCCTACGTCCGGCTCCAGTCCTCCTCTCATCCATCATCATTATTCGTAAGTGTACGTTTGTATTGTTTGTGTTTTGCCCCACGAGGCTCTTTCCTTTGTTCCTTTCTGTTATCATTAATAAACAACGCAAACTCACCGGTCAGCCCTTGGCTCTTATTTATGGCTCGCAAGAGCCATATGTAACAGTAGGTCACAACCAGTGAGGTGCCGGCTGCCGTGAGCTTGCTTAATTGGACTTTGTTCTTCCCTGTCTGGGTGTCAACTCTGGGAGCATGCCATCTCCCAGAAGCCGCGTTCGGCGCCTGGGTAATGAGCTAGCGACCGCCCTGGAGTATGTCGATGGGACGCTCCTCACCGCTACCCTCTACGACAACCCCAACGACATGCGCTGGCACCTAGACTACGCTGAGGTTCTCCTGGACAATCTTCCTCGCTACGCCGACCACCCTGAAGTCTGCGCAAAGAGAAATGACATCGCCTCACAACGTGAGATACTCTGTGGGCTGGAGGGAAATCCCGGCAGGAAGCTGAAGAGGAGGAGTTGTCACCCCTCGCTTCGGGATCCCGCTCCTGCCTCTGTTCTGGCCCGGGAGTTCGCACCATCCAGAGGTCTTTCCCCATCGGGCATGACGTCACTCGGGAATCCTCTGGAGGAGCTGCAGCTGACAGCCATCAAGATCCGAGACCGAGTGGCTACTGCTCGCTCCGCTGTTCATCCATCCATCATTATGGAGCATGTGGCGGCGGCAGTTAGACTGGTGGAGAGGAATCCAGAGTTGCGTGAGTTCCCCGAGTTTGCCGACCTGCTCGCCTCTGTCTCTGCACAGAACGGCGATTCCCGGATCTCACCTTCGCCTCGCCCCCTGCAAGAAACCGTCGCCACACCGGCTGTCAACCTCAGCATGAACCCCGTCCGGATCCAGTTCCGGGTCGCCGCAAGGGCTCAATTCCTCGCACAGCTGCCACTCCTGCACCTCGTCAGAGGGGATTCCCCGCAGCCTCATCTCCCCCCCGGGCCATCTTCTCCTGCTCTCTCGTCAGCGTCCTGTGCCCGGCTCGTTTCGGCTGTCGCCCCCTCCTCCTCGACACATTCCCCGGCCGCTGTGTGTACTCAGAGTCCTGACTTGGTGAGCTCCGTCCCAGAACCATCTCGAGCGGCTCCCCGTCGTCCTCCCAGGGGGTCTTCTGTCACCGTCCGGCGGGGAAAGGGAGGAGCAACGTCCACCACAGCAGGCACCACTCAGCCTCCAGGAGACAGGCAAGTCCAAGTTCATTCACACTCTCATTATTGTGATTTGCTCTGTCAGACTCCTGGAGGTGGAGTTCAGGGTTCGCAGCTCCCTGAGCTCCCACCACCTGCTGTGGCTTTAATTATTAACCCCGCATCCTCTGTGTCTCCCTCCGCTGAGCGGTCCTCGACGCCAGGCCAACGTCACTGGATGAGGAGGGGGCCTGCGGTTCTGGAGAGCCTAGTTCCAGTTCTGCAGCCACGCCGTGGGTGGAGGAGGAGAGCGGACTGCAGTGTGGAACCTGCGCCGACGATGAAGCGTCCCCGGGTCTCCACGGAGGAGCGGTCCGGTCCAGCGGGTCGAGGTTCTCCTGCCACCACGCCGTGTGGGCCATCGGCGTGGGCATCGTTGCTGGAGGATTCTCAAGCTGCGCACACCATCATGCCAGCTGCGGAGCCAGACGCAGCTGAGTGGGAGCCTGATGACGACCTCCTGCAGTCTGAGCCCGGATCTTCGCAGTCCTGGACGGCGTCAGAACCCGAGATCAGGCAAGTGCTTTGTTTTGTCTTTCTTCTTTCAGTCTTAGAGCATTTTAGCCTGTCTCTTGGGGAGACAAGCTCGGTGCAGCCGCCCGCTGCTTCCGAGCTTATCTTGCCGGGTTCTGGCGCTGCCGGTGATCCTGATCCCGGTTCTTCTCTCTCTCCTGAGCCTTCTCCCAGGGTCACCGGCGAGGAGCTGCTTTCGCCCGCTGTGCCAGAGGTTCCAGGTTTGGGGTTGGAGGTCGGTTCTGGTGCGGTGCCGACCCAATCGGGGTCCGACGCGGGTGCAGCCGCACCCCAATCGGGGTCCGACGCGGGTGCAACCGAGACCCAATCGGGGTCCGTCACGGGAGCAGCCGCAACCCAATCGGGGTCCGACGAGGGTGCAGCACCAGCGGTATCCAGGTTCGGTGAGGGAGCTGCAGACCTCCTGCCATCGGACACTGGACCGGCTCATCTTCATCCCCACCTTCACCGTCGTCATCATCGTCACCCTCATTATCCCCCCAAGCTTTCTCCACCAGGGCCCATATGGACCTCTCACTGTCGGCCTGGCTC
This sequence comes from Pholidichthys leucotaenia, assembly GCA_020510985.1. Lineage (NCBI taxonomy): Eukaryota > Metazoa > Chordata > Actinopteri > Cichliformes > Pholidichthyidae > Pholidichthys > Pholidichthys leucotaenia. The sequence goes on along the minus strand of CM035843.1, from coordinate 37,852,339 downwards.
ACCCTCACTATTCCTCTCCACAGGGAAGCCATTGCCTTTCTCTCCCCTGCGGGCCTGGTGGCTGAGCGATGCGGGTCGGCCGCCAGAGGGACTGCCATACCCATTCGGCTCTTTGGTTCGGCCACCCGACCCACTGGACTCTCTGTTTGGTGGCCTGGTCCGGCCACCCGAAGTACTGCTTTTCCTGGCCTGGGATTTGGGTAAGCCGCCTGAATGTTTCCCGTCACCCCTGTTGGCGGTTTGGACGCTGGGTGCGGGGAGAGCCCCCGAACTGTATTATTTCTGCTGTTATTCCTGTGCCTAGTCCTTTGTGATTTTGTGAGTGTGCAGGTATATGATTTCTTATAGTCATATCACGTTTAGTATGCCATTTTTTTCTCCCCCTCCTGTTGAGGGATGTCCTGTATCTGTGGATTTCACCTTAGGAGCCTCCGCTCCTTTTAGGTCTCCTGGGGTTGTTTTTCTTTGGGTCTGTCTACATATTGCTTGGCATTTTATGAAGTATTGTGTTTTGTTTTGTTTTTTTTCTCTCCATACTCTGTAACTGCTTCATTGTTCCCTGCCAATATTGTGTTTTTTCCCCTCTCCCTTTTTCTGATTCTCACCCTCCTGGCCTGCGCCCCATCCGTCCACCCTAGGTGGTGGTGGTGGTGGGGGGCTTGGGTGTTACTGGCCGTTCTGAGCCCGGCCTTGAGGGGGAGGTACTGTCACATGCGCCGTTTTTACCGGCACTCAGACCATATTCCTCCTCAGCCCAGCTCTTACTTTGATAGCGTCTCAGCGGGCCTCCAGCTGTCAAGCTCTATGGGACGGCTGGAGGCCAATTACCTCTCATCAGCTGAGGCACTGTCAACCACTATAAAAGGGAGCGGTCCTGATTATTCAGTGCTGTGACCTCGCGCATATTATCCACGCTCTTCTCCGGTGTGGGTAAGGCTGGAACCCCTACATCCAGCTCCAGTCCTCCTCTCATCCATCCACATTATTCGTAAGTGTACGTTTGTATTGTTTGTGTTTTTCCCTTTCTGTTATCATTAATAAACAACGCAAACTCACCGGTCAGCCCTTGGCTCTTATTTATGGCTCGCAAGAGCCATACGAAACAAGTGCTGCCCAAAAAGTGGGTCCACTAGTTTTTATAAAACTCTGCCACTCCCTCATGCAAGAAGGAGTGGTCTCCTCACGTGCATCGGCACTTTTCCTTATGTGACAACACAGCGGCGGGCTGAGCCGATTCTGTCTGGTTTCAACAAAGGAGTCATGAGGTGACAAGCAATGTTGCATGCAAAGCAAGCAGTGGAGGAAGTGTGAGAGCCCTCCTGCACAATAACTGACATTCTTAAGAAAAACTACTGAACTATGAGTTTTGACCAACAGAGTGATATGACAGCATCGCAAGTCCTATGATGCCTGAGTTCCTAGGGTCATCATAGGACATCATGCAGACATCACAGGCCGTCCTTGGAATGTCTGAGATCATAGGATCATCATAGGTCATAGCAAGTGCTATGATCGTGAGTGACATCTGCCGCTGATCACAGTCAAAGACACCTGTCTATTGTCTTTGACTGTTACCTAATGGGAAATCTGTGTGTGTGTTTTGACATCATATAGCCATCCTATCTATAGCTCATCGGAACATCATAGGTCATAGGAAGTCCTATGATCGGAAGTGATGCCTGCCGTTGATCACATAGTCAAAGACACCTGTCTATATGCCTCTATGACGTCTTATAGACAAAGATACCCGTGTATATGTCTACATGATGTCATATAGACTACATGACGTCACCTGTCTAGATGGCTATCTGATGTCATATAAACGTCATATCTTTATGACGGCATTGCGAGTCCTATGATAGAGACATAAAGACAGGTGACGTCATGTAGTCTATATGTCTATATGACGTCATATAGACTACATGACATCACTTGTCTCTATGTCTATATGACATCATATAGACATCATAGGTTTATGTTTTGACGGCATCTAGAGTCCTATGATAGAGATATATAGACTGGTGACATCATGTAGAGTCTACATTTCTATATGACATCATATAGATGCTACAGGACGTCACCTGTGTATGTATCTATATGACATCATATAGACATCATTTCTTTATGACGGCATTGCAAGTATTATGATAGGGACATAAAGACAGGTGATGTCATGTAGTCTATATGTCTATACGACGTCATATAGACTCTACATGACATCACCTCATGACATCATTTCATGATGTTATCATGATGTCATGATGATGTCATCGTCATGTCATCATTTCATGATGTCATGAAATGATGTCATGACATCATTTCATAATGACATGACATTTCTTTATGACAGCATTGGGAGTCCTATGATGCCTGAGCTCATAGGATCATCATAGAACATGAGGCAGACATCATAGGCTGTCCTATCATGTCCTACGATCGTGACAGACACACAGATTTCTTAAATTTATAGAGTGATGATGGCATCGCAAGTCCTGATGGTCTATATGACATCATAAAGACATCAAAGCAGGCAAAGGACATCATGGTCTATATGTTCACTGTATGACATCATAAAGACATCAAGGACAGCATCATATCATATGCTGTCAGGCAGGCATCACTGTATGACATCATAAAGACATGAAGGCAGGCTTGATGTCCCTATGATGCAGACATCATAGGGACATCATAGGCACATTATAGGCTGTCCTATGATGTCCTATGATTGTGACACACAAGACAGACACTCACACACACAGATTTCTTGAATTTATAGATACTCTTAAATTCAAATGGAGACATTTTGTTTTGCAGTTAAAATGCTGAAAAAGTCTGAAATGTTTTTTTGAGTGGATCACGTGATGTCATGAAAAATGCTACTCCCATTAGGTAATTGCCTGGATGATCACCAAACTCACACCCAATGATCCTCAGGTGATTCTGCACCAGGTTGTGCTCAAGGTCAAAGGTCACTTCTGGGCACATGTACGTGTTTTAATTGAAATCTTGGACCTCGGGTGTGTTCATAAGGGCAGAGCTACTCCATCATTGGCGGCCTGGTTTGCCAACATCACAGGGAGCCACTGTTTAATAAGGGCAAAAAGAGCCCTTTTTTTTTTTTTGTAAATGTTCTGTTTTTTTCCCCCCTAAACACAAATCTTGCAGACAGACAGGTCATAATGAAAACACTGAAACGTGCAATAGTCCTAAATTAGGTCTGAGATCACTGTCATTAGTGGAGCCGGGATAAAACACCGACAGAGACGGTAGGAGGCAGCCAAGTTGTAGGTAGGTGAGGCACGGAGCGGCGCCCTCCAGCACGCACACGGGCACGCGGCGGGCCAGGCTTCTCGCGAACGCGCACGGCCGGGGCCGCTGTTGCTGTGATGCAATGGCGACGGCGAGGAGTTGAATGAGTTCCCTCCACAGTTGGGGAGAGGCAGTCACCGTCAAGTGCGAGGGGACGGACGGGAGACGAGGAGACGCCGGCAGGGTCCTGTGCCGACACGCTGCATGGAAACACGGACCCAGGTGCGCCCGCTAGCCCGGCAGCTAGCCGTGTCATGACGGTTGTGGAGCTCTCTCACACATCTGTGCGACGTTACGGCGGAGCAGCACCAACACCCCGTTTCCTCTGAGCCCCAGCCCGACTGAGGAGGGCTGTTGCTGTTTATTTTTGGAGGGGCTGGGTCGCTTTGTCCTCCCCACCGGAGACACCCCCCCAACCCAACTCACCCCACCCGAGTGGATCTTTTCGCGCTCCGTAGTGGACCACCATGGCAGAGAGAGGTTCCACCGGGCTGCTAACGATGATGTTGGAGCCCACGCCGGCTGTGGCTATGACCCTGCCGGCCGAGGTCCGGGAGAAGCTGGCGGAGCTGGAGCTGGAGCTGTCTGAAGGTAAGCAGGCAGAGCTGCCGCGCTGTGTGGCCAAGGCGTGCTGTTAACGTGGATTATTTCTGATAATGTCAGAACCACCGCCCTTTATTCACGTGTGTGGTTCGGCAGCATCACCACAGGACCCCCCCCCCCCAACACACACACACACACACACACACACACGCACTCTTCTGAACTTCTGTCCCATGCTGTCCTCCTCATCATAACTTGAGTCTGCCGTATCAAATGGAGCGGTGCTGGTCAGGGTTTGGTGAAGGGAGCTGGCCGCTTGCGTTTTGCATGCCGCACATTCATTTTGATTAGGCGGCTCTGTGACACATCCATGCTCGGGAAAAAGAGACTTCCGCCGATCCAGTGTCAACTTTTAAGAACACAATTCCGAATTTGTTCTGCAGAAGTGCTCACTTTAGAGGAAATATATTAACTGACGGCTTATAAGCAGTAAGGACTTGTGTGAAGCAGATGATGAACTCATCCGCCTTTTTTCTGAGTAGACGCACTTGTTTGTGCACGTGACCTTTGTCTGACCCTGTACGTGTTCTTAATTATAAACAACTAGAGTGAGGGATGTACTATATGCTTTTTAAAAAAAATTGAAGTCTTTTAGTTTCATGTAAGATTTTGTGTAATTTCTACTGAGACGTGGAAGTTTTGATGGGCTTAAGTGCTTATATGTTACCCTGAGCGTGCCTATAGGGACTGCTGTTACCAAGGGCTGCACCAAAACCACTTTTTCATACTCAGGAGGAGGATGAATATCTAATCTTAGAGTATGGGTACTCAGTACTTGATAAAATGTTGTTTTCTGCTCTGAATGCGTCATGCCTTTTGCTTACTTTTACTGTAAAGTGCTTGCACTTCTAACTTTTCTCCTTCACTGCTCTGCACCTCAGTCAAAGGGTAATATCTTCACCATAGCTGTCTTAACATTGTGCAACCATCTGGTATTGGTATGGAGTACTGGTGCAAATTTGCCAGTGCGAGGACTCGGGGGGGGGGGGGGGGGGGCTCTTGATACTAGTGTCTGTGCATGCCTGCATTTGGTACACTTGCAGACTGACAGCCATATGTTACTGAATCTGATGAACAGAAAAACTGTGTCTAATAATTTGCACATTAACCTCATTTTTAACATTTGTATGCAGTTTAGTATGCCTTTTTCACTGAGACGTGTTAGTCATGGTAGCCTTTGTGTTCGTTTGCGTCTTCAATAAGATTTAAACGTAACACTTTTCCATATGCTGTAGCTGGAAGACCCATTCATAACAAATGGATGTAATGAATGACTGCAAATTTGAAGTTTTGATTACTTTACAAAATAGGTCCTTGTTTTTGCAAAAAAGTTTTTTAGTACAGTGAGATTCAGTTGTGCTCCCATAGTTTTCACATGGTGAAATTAGCTGATCTGCACCAAAGTCTTGCTAATTAATGACCTACATTAAGCCTGATTAATGTGGAATTTGACCCCAGGGTAGGACCTTGTTTTCTATTAACTCTATAGAGGATGTGTTACTTCTGCAAGCCTCTTAACTTTAGCCGTGAAAATTGAAATTTAAAAAAACCACACAAACCAACAGCTGGCCCAAAGTCACATTTCTGGATTGAGTTTTTTTTTTTTTTCCCTCAATTCCTGTATGTGAGGTGTGTGCAGCCAGTATCATCCCAGGGTTAGGAATGGACTCAAGGTGTGTGCTTTGATAAGCACATTAACTGCCACCAAAGTGCCTAATAGATATGTTTTCTGGAGGAGCTACCAAACTAATCTACTATATCTGTCCAGTTCCCTCTTCCTGCTCTCCTCGTGTCACATCCTGCCATGCTGAAGCTCTGATAGCACCATCGTCTCCAGCTTTAATCCTCTGTTGTCTCTCCTGCACTCAGTCTGTCTACATTTCTCCCCACCTCCACATCATCTATATTTTCTCTCAGATCAGTGAAAGGAATGTAATTTCTTAAGTGTAAAGTGAAATCAGTGCCTTTCTTCTCCCTCGCTGCATATGTGTGTATGCTGCGGTGAACTTTTCACCTCGTCATGGTGCACCTCGTCTCCTACCTCCCCATGTTGTATCCTGTCTCAGGGCAGAATAGGTGACTCATTTTATTAGAAGTAGATGAGAACCCGAGAGTCCTGCAGGTTTTTTTTTTTTTTTTTATCCTCCTCAATGAGCTCTTCTCTCAGGGATTAAACATCAGGCATGTCTGTGCCCCACAGAGCGATGCGTCTTGGTTTTTCACTGTGCACCAGTGTGCCAAAAGGTGTGTGTATGTGGGTGTAGTAAAGCTGAATAGATTGTTCATGTATGTTTTCTTAAGTAGTTTATCTGCAGGAGGAATTGAAACGGGGTGATGCTGTCCAGGAGCTCAGCTCAATAATATTCCAGTGTCAGCAGCTTAGGCCTGCTGATGTGTGAAATAAACAATCTGTCCACTGTTATTGTGGTTATAATATACAGTATCTACTCCAGAAAATATTTATTTATCCCTGTATTTGTGAAGCTCAGTGATGTCATGCTACTCAATCTTTATTTAGCTTATGCTGGATGTGTAGTCCGCTTTCCCTTTTAGCCAGAAGTGTCCAAACTCTGGCCTAGGGCAAATTATAAAAAATAAATGGAATATGGCCCATATCAATAGGTTGCAAGGATCCACTCCTGTGATAGTGTTGGGAGACATTATGAAATGCAGCAACAGCACCACAGCGTTGGACAGTGAGAGCAAAACTCAAGCTTAGTTTAACAGCAGTGTTGTTTTCGTGCTAAAGGGATGCATGGAAGATGATGTGGTGGTCAGGTACAAGGTTGGCCCTCTTGTCTTTTGGACAGAGAAAACCTTTCCCTGAGTTTGACTTTAGGTAAGACCACGGATAAAATTCAGGACTTCATTGTCAATCGTATGGCTAGAAACATCATTGCCAAGGGAATAGAAGAAATGTCGGCCAACTTGAAACGGCAAATGTCAGTCAGAACTTGTGTATTTGATTCATTTGCATGCCACATGAGCACAGATCCCGAAGAGCTGTTAATGTTTTTGTGGGGTCTTGTGGGGATCACTGTTACCTGTATACAGTCATGTGAAAAAATTAGGATACCCTGTATAAGCCTCTGTGTGTGTGTGTGTGTGTGTGTGTGTGTGTGTGTGTTTTACATATTTGGACATATAGATATTTAATATCAGTGTTTATAATACTGGGAGATTCATGTAATACAACTAAACAATTAAAATGAATTAAAGACTTTTTTTTTCAAATTTTCTGTAAAATATAATTCTAAACAAATAGTGAGGAATAAATTAGGATACCCCCCAACTTTATTCTGACTGGCTGACCCTCACAAACAGAAGGATCCCAATGTTGTTGCAAGTTGCCTGTGTTCGGATATTCCCTCCCAGTGACATCATTAAGATCAAGTCAAGAGAAAAATCTCTTTATTTCAAAATTAAGTGTTTTTTGATGTAACTGCTCAGTGTATGTAACATATAAAATTAATGTATGTACGTATAACACTGCTTTCTACTCTTCAATACTGTAAATTTTGACATGAAAAGTCACTTTTGTATAAGAGAGTGTTTTTTTTCTTGCTAATCGTGTTAGAAATGAGCTATATTTGCATAAAGCTTAACATAAGAAAATGCAACAAAGCCATGTATTGTTGCATCAAGACATTTCTAATCCCTGTGCTAAGAGCTAACTCACTGCTTGCTTTATAGACTGATTTACCATAAGCTGTTTCACCCATGCTCCGAACTTATCCAACAGGGAGTGCATGTGATATTGCAGCTCCCTGCTTGTTAGTTCAAAGTTCATACAACGTCCTATTGAGCCAGTGTATGAGCAGTGCCTCTGATATTCCTGTATATTTGTGAAGCAGAATGCTAAATCTGAGCTAAGAAAACTTTGGAAAACCCCCAACCTGATTTTCCCCAGATTGTCCTAAGTTTATATGCGAACAGAGCCGGAAGAATTTGACCGATCTTGTGCCATAACCCAAACCGCGTACATGTAAAAGCGGGATGAGAAAATGTGTTTTTAGTGCTATTAGTATCATCATTCAACTAACTCAGTAATTGTACTCTGTGAGACTGGTGGCTGGAAGATTAAATTCTCCACCCACCAAATCCTACACATCATTAAAAGGACCCGCGTTATTTCTCTTCTGACCTGGATGCAGATCAGTGGTCAAAAATGGGGCGTAAAGGAGGGCAAGAAGACGAATGGTCCCCATTATCTCCTGCTGGGAGGAAAGGGGGAGAGAGACGTGGCTGCTGAGTAATTCACATGCCTCACTCTATCATTCCCAGCTATTCTGTCCTCCTCCTCTGTTTGCTCTTTAAACCCTCTGATTACTAAGTCATTTTTAGTCCAGTACTGCTGGTGTTTGCTGGGAAACTGCCAATATGCTGGCCGGTCAGTGCACTTGTTTTGGCTGCCTCCATTCAGTAAACGTCTAGTGTGCCAGGTTTTAGGAGAAAGACTGTGATTTGTTAATTGTTGTTTGTTTTAATAATATTCTTCATTTAGTCAAAACTGTGGCTTCTGTTATATTAATTTTTTAGCTCATTCGGTTGAAGCCAAAAGTAACTAACGTGATGATGTGTCGTCCGTCTATCCACCCATCTGTCTGTCTGTCTGTCTAAGCCTTTATTAGTCCCACAATGGGGAAATTCCAGGATTGCAACAGCACAGGGATAGCAACACTCAGAGCAATAATTAAGAAGATACGGAAAATATAAATAAGAGCAGTGGATATACATACATACACATAAATATATATGCAAAGTGCGGAGCATTGTAGCAAGATGGAATAAACAGCATAACCGTCTACTTAGTTATCCTACATAGTATGAATATGTACCCATACATACTGTCACCCTCCGTAGCGACTGATATTGTCCTAGTTGTATACTGGAGGGGACCATTTGTGTAAGTCTGTTGCGTCTTTTGCATTCAGTACTATTAGGTCGTCACGTTTTTTTGCTATCTCTGCTAGCAGCCCTGCTTAGGTTATATAATCTGACAGCTGTAGGTAGGAAGGACCTGCGAAACCTCTCGGTTGCACACCTAGGATGATGTAGTCTACTGCTAAATGAGCTCCTCAGTGCGTTCAATATGTCCTGCATAGGGTGGACTCAGACTCCAGCAGAGATGACAGTTTAGCCACCATCCTTCTCTCTCCTATCGCCTCCACTGGGTCAAGGCGTTGCCCCAGGACAGATCTAGCTTTCTTGGTCAGTTTGTTCAGTCTCTTCCTATCGGCTGCTGTAACGCCGTTGCCCCAGCAGACCACTCCAAAAGTGATGGCTGATGCCACCACCGTGTCATAGAATGTCTTCAGCAGCGGCCCTTGTACACCAAAAGATCTAAGCCTCCTCAGTAGGAACAGCCTGCGCTGTCCCTTCATGTAGAGTGCGTCGGTATTGTGTGACCAGTCTAGTTTATTGTTCAGATGAACACCAAGGTACTTGTATGATGTCACCATCTCAATGTCTGTTCCCTGTATGTTTACTGGTGCTGTGAGGGGTTATCCTTGCCTGCGGCAGTCCACCACTGGCTCCTTAGTTTTCCTCGCGTTGATCTGGAGGCAGTTCCGATGGCACCAGTCCACGAAGTCATGGATAAGTCCTCTGTACTCAGCTTCATCTCCATTGGAGATGAGGCCAATGATCGCAGAGTCGTCGTAGAACTTCTGTAGATGGCAGTGTGTTGTGTTGTGTGAGAAGTCCGCAGTATAAAGGGTGAACAGGAAGGGAGCCAAAACTGTTCCCTGGGGGGCCCCCGTGCTACTGATGATCGTGTTGGACACACAATCTCGGGTTCTCACAAACTGTGGCCGGTTAGTGAGGTAGTCCAGGATCCATGAAGACAGGTGCTGGTCCACCCCTGCGCACAGCCGCTTGTCCTTCAGGATGATCGGTTGAATGGTGTTGAAAGCACTGGAGAAGTCAAAGAACATGATCCTCACACATTCCCGGGCTTCTCCAGGTGGGACAGAGAATGGTGAAGGAGAAAGATCACTGCATCCTCCACCCCAATGCCATGCTGGTAGGCGAACTGGAGTGGATCCATCGCTGGTCCCACCAGGGGGCGGAGGTGAGCAAGGAGGAGTCTCTCCAGGGTCTTCATCATGTGAGACGTCAGGGCCACTGGTCTGTTGCTGTTCAGATCTTTGGGGTGGGAAGTCTTTGGTACAGGTACCACACAAGATGTTTTCCACAACTGTGGTACCCTCCCCAGCTTCAGGCTCAGGTTGAAGATGTGCTCCACAATCCCACACAGCTGGTCTGCACAGGACTTGAGGAGCTTTGTGCTGATGCCGTCCGGTCCCGAGGCCTTCCTCGCCTTGATCTTCCTCAGCTCTGTCCTCACCTGGGTCTTAGTGAGGGTCAGGTTGGGGGGCTGTGTGCTAGGAGTGGGGGGGTGTTGGTGGAGTGGGGTGTGGACAGCAGGTCTCGATGACTTCAGAGGCAGCAGTGGTTGTTGTGCAGTCGGGGGGGAGGGCGATTGGTCAAACCTATTAAAAAAAACAGGTTCAGATTGTTTGCCCACTCCCTGCCCCCCGTGGCCTGGGGGGAGGTATTCTGGAGCCCAGAGATGGTTTTAAGGTTTTTCCAGACCCCGCCGATGTCGCTCTGTTGCAGCTTGTCCTCCTGGACACTCATGTGATTTCAGTAAAATCACTACTCCTCTTTGGAAATTGTCCTGATATTCGCCAGACTCACAATGATCCTCAGGTGGGTCTGCATCCAGGTTGTGCTCAAGGTCAAAGGTCAGGAGATCTGGGCACTTAAGTTATTTCAGAAAAAAATTGTACTCCTCCTTGGCAATTGCCCCAGTGGTCACCAAACTCACTCACAAAGATCTTAAGGTGGGTCTGCATCCAGGTTGAGGTCAAGGTCACTGTCAAAGATCAGGACAGCTGGGCATTTATGATTTCACAAAAACTAGTCCAGCTAGACCATTGACCTTGACCTTAAGACACTACACTACTGCCGGAAGACACTATAACGCACAGTGAAAGCTGCCAGCAAGATCATCGGTGACCCTCTGCCCCCCTTCTCAGACATCTACCTCACCCGCAGAGCTGTCAACATTGCAGGCGACACCTCACACTCCCTCTTCAGCCCCCTGCCCTCAGGGAAGAGGTACCGGAGCCTCCGGGTCTGCGCCACAAGACTATTAAACAGCTTTGTTCACCAGGCCATCAGGACCCTGAACTCCGTCCACTTACCTTCCACCCCCATCCCTGGACCGTAACACACTTACCTGCACAATAACTACCTCAGCTGTTGATACAGAAAGACTGGCACACCAACAGTAATACATCTGCTGCTGTATGTCTCTGCACCTTACTGCAACCGTTTGCACAAATGCCATATCTGCTGTTGTCTGTTATTGCAATATTGATCATTTGCAGTCCAATCTGTCACTGTTTGCACCTACACTACCGCATCGAACTTGCAACTACGAGTATTACTGCGCTACCTTTTTCTGTATATAGGATTGCTGGGTTTTATCGTTTATCTTTATTTGCACTATGGGATGTCTGGGTTTCATCTTTTACTGTTATTTGCACTACAGGTAGCATTACTGTACATAGACTGCTGTTGTCGTTTTTCCATCCTTACTCCTTTTTTTTTTATATTGCGCACACCACTGAAGAGACAGAAACGGCATTTCAAGTCTCCTGTATGTCCTGTACGTATAGTAGTATTGACAAATAAAATCTTTGAATCTTGAACTGAATCTTGAAGCACATCCTAGATGGGTCTAGGTTGTGGTTAAGGTCAAAGTTAACGGTCAGGAGATCAGAGCACTCACAGGGTGATTTTGTGAGGCTGGGATGAGCTACTTCACCATTGATGGTCTGGCTTTATTGAGTCAGGATTGGCAGACCCACAGATCAGCTAATAGATTGGTGTCAGCTTTGAGAAAATGCTAAGGCCAAGGTTAAATTTTTTTGTTATAGATGACTGGTAAACAAGAGTGGCTGTAGATATCAGCACGAACCTTGGGGCAGGAATAGCACATGTTAAGTTGAACACATGCAGTCATTTTGAGGTCAAAAGTTCAAAGGTCAAATTCATGGGGTTGATGTGAGTCTCCATCTTCACGGAGTGCCTTCTAGCTTTGCCATGTTTTGGGCATCTGTAACTTGTTTTATCATGTTTTTTTGTTTGTTTTTTGTTCCTTTTCTGTGAGTTATGTTTTTTTGGAGTGTTTGTGAGCATGTTTTGGTCTGTTCAAGGGTTTGCCTTTGACATGTTTTTTTTTTCTATGGAGTCATCTAAGTAATCTTTGTGTGCCTCTAATTAATGTACCATACGTACATAGTGTAACACCTAATTTGCTTCTGACTTCCCATTCATGGTTGAGATCTGCCGCAGATGAAGTTTGCTATGCTTTGCTACCATCTCTGCTTATTTTATTGTGTTCTAACTCCTGTTCTAGTTTCTGTAACTGCACTGACCCATTTTCCCTGTGGAAATTAAAAAGATGAAGCACTTATCAAATCATTTAGATAAGGTGAAACTTTACGCGGTGTATGTGAAAGGGTGACCAGGCAGAGTTCTGTCGGGTAACAATGTTACTAATGAGATGGTGATGATTTAACTCGTGCTTGCTTGTCAACCTTTGGCGCAGACAGAGAGGCCTGATGGCGTAACGATCACTGGTGTGTATCTAATGGTTTTTGATGGACGAAGCCACACTCTGTAGCAGACTTTTCACGCTGAAATTTCACATGCACCTTTAAGTGGGGCTGCAGTTCATCTGTTCAGACTTGGCTCCATATGGTCTCTTTTTTATCTTTATATTTTTCCAGTAGCGTAGAGATGTGCTGCATCAAAACTAACACACAAACTGTAACTGCAAGTCAGAAATATGACACTTCACACAAGGTAGAAAGAAAAATAAAAATATTGAGGGAGGCAAACTGATTATAAGATCTTTTCAGTTTCTGATAACAGGCATGTTTAAGACTAGAGAACCATTTTGACTTGCAGCAGAATTAGGGCTGGGTGATATGGCCTAAAAATCCCAGATTTGTTTTGCATGCCACATTTTTTTTTTTCCACAATATCTTTATTGAACCTTTTTTTTTTTTTTAACAAACATGATACAAACAATCAAACACTAACACTAAAGTACTACAAAAAAAAAAAAAAAATGCACTAAAAACACCAACCACCACCAACGAAATCAAATCTTCAACAATGCTCCTCTGTTTAGTCTAGACAATCCAATACATAAGTATACATATTATGTTCACCAGTTTGGAATTTACAAGGTCCACACACATCATTCACCTTCTTCTTCAAGAGTTATGTTTAAAAATTTTTACATAATCAATAAAAGGTCTCAATATATTCTCAAACACAATTTCCTTTGATTTTAGTATATATGTTATTCTTTCTAATGGAAGGTTTGTTAACATCTGTCTTAACCACTGAGTCACATCTGGTCTATAAGTCTTTTTCCATAATAGTGCAATACATTTTTTGGCATTAAGCAAACTGAGGTCTATGAATGTTCTTTCACTTTTATTAAAATTATGCTTTTCTGGGTACAGACCCAACAAAAACAGTTTAGGATTCAATATGATTTGTTTTGAGATTATTTTTTCAATTGTTACCCTCACCTCTTCCCAAAACATTCTTATTAATCTACATTCCCATAAACAATGAAATAGGGTTCCTTTACTTTCCATGCATTTTGTGCATGTATCTGGTATATTTTTGTTATATCTATTTAACTCCTCTGGTGTAACATACATCCGCATTAACCATTTGAAATGTATCAATTTAAGGCGTGCATTTATTGATTTGGTTTGAGCTTCTGTACAAGCCAATTCCCATTGTTCCTCTGAAATTTCAATTTGCAGATCTTCTTTCCAGTAGTTTAATCTTTTCAGTGAATTTTCACTTGAAGATAGTGTCAATGAGTTATAAAACTCTGAAATAATACCCTTTCTTTTACTATCTTTCATCATCATTTTTTCCAAGGATGAATAAATAGGTCGAGTGAGAGCTTTATTTTGATTTGATCGAATAAAGTTTCTAAGTTGAAGATATTTAAAAAAATGTGTTCTATTGAGATTAAATTTGATCCTCAGCTCTTCAAAAGACATTATGTTGTCTGCACATGGCAAATATAAATCCTGAATCTTTTGTATCCCTTTTAAATTCCATACTTTAAATACAGCGTCCGCTCTCCCTGGTTTAAAATATTGATTACCCCATATTGGACTAAATTGTGACAATAACTGTGGTTCTTTTAAATAGTTTTTAGCTTCACACCATATTTTGATCATATGCTTTACAAATGGATTTTTAACTTGTTTTTGTAATTTTTTTGCCGAATCTGAGTATATGAATATGGGAAGAGGTAAAGGTAAATTGTATGATTCCATTTCAGTCCAGTGAGGGAGATCATTTGATGAAAAATAATATGTCATAGACCTCAGTTGTGCCGACCAATAATACAACATAAAATTTGGACATTTCAGACCTCCACGATCAAATGGTAAATATAATAAAGACAAACGTAATCTAGCCCTCCTGTTGTTCCATATAAATTCCACTAACTTTTTTTTTATTCTTGAGAATAGATCTAAAGGTGGTGATAAGGGAATGTATTGAAATAAATAAAGTATTTTAGGTAAAATATTACTTTTAAGTATATTGATTCTCCCGATCATCGACATTGGTAGTGACATCCATCTCTGAGTTAACTCACTGATATCTGACATTAAGGCTTCATAGTTGACACTGGCGACTGATTCTAGCTTAGGCATAATTTGGATTCCTAAATATTTAAACTGATTTACAACATTGAATTGATTTACCTCAGGGGCTGGGTAATTTCTCTGGGTCTCATTTAGCATTAATATTGAAGATTTAGTTTTATTTATTTTATATCCTGATATTTCCCCAAAATTCTTTATTAAATTCAACAAGGTTGGAATTGATTTTTTTAGATTCGACATAAACAAAATTATATCATCGGCGTACAGGGAGATTTTATGTTCTGTTGGTCCAACTTTAATTCCATATATTTGTGAATGTAAACGTATCGCTATCGCTAAAGGTTCAATTGCCATAGTAAACAGTAAAGGTGAAAGTGGACAGCCTTGTCGACATCCTCTATTGATTTTTATTGGTTTTGAAATATTGTTATTTGTTAGGATTTCTGCTGTAGCATTATTGTATATTATTTGAACCCATTTTATGAAATTATTTCCAAGTCCAAACCTTTGTAGGACTTCAAAAAGAAAGGGCCATTCAACTCTATCAAAGGCCTTTTCGGCGTCCAATGATAGGAGAGCTGTATCCGGTGCTTCTTTATTAAAATAAATAATATTAAATAGTCTTCTTACATTATGGAAGCCTTGTCTACCCTTTATAAAGCCATTCTGATCTCGATTAATAATATTTGGTAAAATTTCTTGTATTCGTCTTGCTAAAATTTTACAGATTATCTTAAGGTCGGCGTTTAATAGGCTTATTGGTCTCATATTTTCACATTTATTAGAGGGCTTACCTGGTTTTGGCAGCAGTATAATTAAGGCATTATTTATGTATGATGGTAAATTATTATTTTGAAATGCTTCTAAAACCATTTCCAAAAAAGGTTTTATTAATTTATTCTTAAATTTTTTATAAAGGTCAACTGGAAGACCATCTGGTCCTGCACTTTTTCCTGATTTCATATTATCAATGGCTAGCCCAACTTCTTCTTGACTAATTTTAGACTCCAATATCTCCCTGTTTTCATTTGGAATACACGGTATAGATAGTTCGTTCAAAAACCCATTTAGTTTTGTTAAATCAGGTTCATTTTTGGTATCATATAATTTTTCATAGTAATCTCTAAAGGCTCTATTAATTTCTAAAGGATCTATAACTACCTGTCCATTACTTATAATACTGGTAATTGGTGTTTTAATTTCCAATTGTTTAATCTGCCATGCTAATAATTTTCCTGATTTTTCACCTTGTTCATAAAAAGATTGTTTCAATCTTAGAAGACTCGAGGCAGCTCTATTCGCTGATTTTTTGTCGTATTCAGCTCTCAAAATCAGTAATTCATTCTCCAACCTTGGGTCACTTCCTGCATACACTTTTTCCTGAAGATTTTTTATTTTATGTTCCAATTTAGCTCTCTCCTCTCGAGTCTTCTTAGATTTTGATCCTGTATAACTAATAATATGTCCCCTAATAAAAGCTTTGAAAGCCTCCCACTTTACACATGCTGATGTTTGTGTAGTATTGATGTCAAAGAACTCGTCTATCTGTTTTTCTATATACTTGACAAATTCCTCATCCTGAAGCCATTTATGCTGAAATTGCCATCTACCTGATTCCTTTGTCAATTTTTTATCTACATATATTAGACAACAGGGTGCATGATCAGAGATCAAGATGTTATCATAAAAGCAGTTTTGAATCTTGGACCTTAATTCTGTGGAAATCAAAAAATAATCAATACGTGAGAATGTCTTGTAGGTACTGGAATAACAAGAATAGGCTTTAACTTGTGGTTTCATTTCTCTCCATATATCTAACAATCTCAATTCTTTCATAAAATGATTAATGGTCATCCTACATCCAATGTGCGTACAATCCAGTCCTGTTGATCTATCCACACCTGGATTCAATGTACAATTAAAATCCCCTGCTATTATATGTTGCCCTGTAAGTGATGATAAGATGAGAAATAAATTAGCAAAGAACTTCTGATCATCTATATTGGGACCATATAAGTTCACAAGATTTATATTTTCTAATAGCAAAGAACCTTGAATGATTACATATCTTCCAAATTTGTCTCCAATTACATTTTTCACTTGAAAAGGAACTGATTTATGTATGAGAGTCATAACTCCCCTGGCTCGGGATGAAAATGAAGAGGTGAATACACTTCCCTGCCATCTACTCCTAATTCTTTTAACATCCTCCTCTATCAGATGAGTTTCTTGTAAAAACACAATTCTTGAACCCATGTCCTTTATTTTATTCATAACTTGTTTAAGTTTTTTTAAATTTTGTAGACCTCTGCAATTCCATGAAGTTAAATTAAGATTAACACTTTGGTCCATGATCAATAGAGAGTTTGGGATTACCTTGCAGTGTAAACATGCTCATACAGAGAAGCAAAAACATGAGTGGTTGAACATTCATCCTACAAACTACACACAAACAAATTTCCCCTTCCCACACTTGTGGCAAACCCCCCAAAATCAAAAGAAAAATTCTGTCTCCCGATATAGCCATCGACCGTTCCACACCCACGGGGAACATCCTAAGCCACTCCTTCTTCATCCTCCCAATCACCCTAACTCTACTGCTTTTAATGACGTAACATTAACTCTCCTCTGTAGTTTTCCAACTTAACTCCAAAATTTTTAACAACTTTGTACATCATAGTTTTTTTTGTTTGTTTGTTTGTTTTGTTTTTGTTTTGTTTTTTTAATATATAATACAATCTATATTTTGTAAACTTACTATTTACTTCAAGTCAGTCAGATGCCTGTGCAAATGCTTAATTATTCTACCTTATATTTTGTTCATGCTTAGCTCCCACCAGTCTCTTCTTCTTCTTTGATCTTCTTGATGAACTCCTGCGCCTCCTCTGGGGTCTTGAAGATGTGGGTTCTGCCCTCATACGTGGTCAGCAGTCTCGCAGGATAGATTACACCATGACGAATCCCAAGGTTGCGCAGCTCCTTACGTACGGGATCAAACTGCTTCCTCAATTGCTGGATTCCTGTGGCCAAATCTGGGTAGAACCGCACCTGCTGGTCCTGGTGTTTAATCTCTCCTTTAGCACGTGCAGCGTTGAAGATCTTCATCCTGTCTCTGTTGCTAAGAAACTTCATAATTAAGGTCCTCGGCGGTCCCTTATCTCTCCGTGGGCCAATACGATGTGCTTTTTCCAGAACCACTGCTGATTGCAACTCCTCGCTGCCCAGCACCTCCGGAATCCACTTTTCCAGAAAGGAACATACGTCCCGACCTTCTGATTCCTCTGGAAGACCCACCAGCCTCAAATTATTCTGTCTCGACCGAGATTCCAAATCCAAAATATTATCTTCCAGAGATTTATTTTTTTTTTCCAAAGTGCGCACCTTTAATTGAAGACGGGTGACGTCATCTTCAGCACTAGCGAGACGGAGCTCCATCTGCGCCGTTCGTTCTACACAGTCACCCAATTCCTTTCTTATTCCTTCCAACGCTGTCATAATCCCATCAAATCTAGAGGAAAAGTCCGCTCTCATTGAACTCATGGCTGCCATCAGCGCATCTGCGCCATTCCCCGCAGAAATCGCAGCGTTGCCAGCCTCCTCCGCCATATATGGAGTTTTGTTTGCTGCGTCACAGACCTGAAAGTCCGTTAATTTGGACTGTTTCGGCGGCTCGCTTTTTCCTTTTCCTGGTTTTCCAGCCTTAGGCTTCGCCGACATATCCTCGCCCAAATGCTGGGATACGTTCTGTCCCAAATGAGAGAGTTATTTGCCGATTTTTTTTTTCCAGGAGCAGAGCAGAGCGAGACACGTCCGTCCTACGTGGCAGCCATAACCGGAAGTCCGCATGCCACATTTGATTTTTGATTTTAATACATTCTTTTAAACTACAAAAGGAATGTCCTCCAGCTTGAGACTTCCGGGAAGATGGCGGAGAGACATAACGCTTAAACAGAGAGCTCTCCCTAGTCGGATTAAAAATCATTGGTAAATGGCCAACTCGACATAAATGGACCAATAAACCAAGGGATGAAAACACGAAGAAGCCGGGCACACGGACAAAAGCAGGGTAAAACTGAGGACTCCCTCTTCAACAACGCAGGAGAAATCGTCGTACACGAGGCCCAGGGAAACGAGGCAACTACAGCAGAGAAAATGGAGGACACCAAACTCGATGCTATGAACACTGGCATCGCCAATTTAGGTAAAGAATTAAAAAAAGAATTAAAAGACTTTAAGCGACAACTCCAACAGGATTTAACGGCTCTTAAGGAAGAGCTGAAAAAAGAGATGAAGGAGGAAATTATGGGTCTCCGAAGAGAAATGGAGCGCAAGCTAGCAGAAAACATGGAGGAGCTGCGCACTCAACAGGCGTGTATGACAGAAGCACAGGCTTGAATATCGGAGTTGGAAGACTGGAAGACCGAGGCAAGCGAGTGGCTGCAGACCCTGACGGCGCAAACACAGAGGATGCAGGAAAAAATAACCGACCTGGAGAGCAGGTCCAGGCGGAGCAATATACGCATCTTGGGATCCCGGAGGGCATTGAAGGCAACTCGATGACGAAATTCATGGATCATTTCTTAAAAAAAGAGCTTGAGCTGCCCGGTGAAGCGGACCTGCAGATCCAACGAGCGCACAGAGCCTCGGCACAGAACCCGAATCCAAACTCTACACCCAGGTCAGTTGTGGTAAACTTTCTGAAATATGATGTAAAGGAAAGAATCCTGACACAAGCGTGGAAAAAAAAGATACGAATCGGCGACAGATATTCTTTGACCATGACTACCCGACAGAAATTGTGCAGCAGTGAAAGAAATATGCCAACATTAAAAAAATACTGAAAGAGAAAAAAATTAGATTCCAAACGCCGCTAACGAAGATGAGAATTCATTGGGATGACGGCGTGAAAACCTACAACACAGCCAGAGAAGCAGCGCGGGACATGACGGAGCGAGGCTTTGTGGTGAGCGTACCGGAGGAAGCGGCTGGAGCAGCGGCGGCACTGAACGCATCACGACAGCCGGAGTGGAGACGAGTGAGCGGTAGAAGGCGGGAGACAGACGTGGTGCACCGGGCCCAGGAAAAACTGCAAGGCTTTCAATGGAAAGCCTAGATTATAACAAAGATTAAGAAGGACACAGAAGAAATGAAGGCCAAGAAGACAAGGTAAAAGAGAAACAAACGGCTAGGAGAAGTTTAAGTGATTTTTGTTGGACATTTCTAGACTAATGACTATTACTTGGATAGTAAATATAGGTCTAGGGAGGGCCCTTCACTCTGTGAAGACATTCCCTCCACCCACCAACAGGGACCAGTGGGCAGAAGAAAGGCCCAAAGTACGGAGGTTGAAGTTCGTTAATGTGTTTTTGTACAAATGTGTTAGTTTTGTTGTTAAAGGGGTTAGGAGCACAAGTTAAAAAAAATGGAAAAACATGAATATGGGTAAAAATCTTAAGATAATGACATTAAACGTGACTGGTCTGAACTCACCTGTTAAAAGGGAAAGAATAATAAGAAAATTCAAGAAGGAAAATGCCGAAATTATATTTATGCAAGAGACACATTTGAGCAAGACAGAACATGAGAAACTAAAGAGATTTGGCTATAAGAACTCCTACTACAGTTCATTTAAGGGAGGAACTAAAAGGGGGGTTATGATACTAATTTCAAATAAAATACAATTTGAATGTGAACAAGAAACCCAGGATAAAGAAGGCAGATATGTAATAATAAAGGGAAGAATAGATGGTTTGCAGATCACATTAGTGAACATTTATGCCCCATCAGAAAGTGACAAGGGTTTTTTTCAACATCTGTTTGATCTCATAGCAACACTCAGTGAAGGAGTCCTAATTTGTGGAGGAGACTTAAATGCCGTCATGGATCATGAGGTTGACACAACAAGTGATAAGAAGACAAAAAAACATGTAACAAAGTTCATAAGAACCTCACTGGCAGAAATGGGTATGGTAAACATATGGAGGGACCTGCACCCACTCGAAAAAGACTGTACACATTATTCAGCAGTCCATAAAGTATACTCTAGAATAGATTACTTCCTTATGAATGAAGGAGACAGACACAGGGTGAGAAATTGTCGGTTTGGAGGGGCAGAAATATCAGACCATAATCCTATATACATGGAAATATACTGTATTTAAACAATAGAAAACGACAAACAACATGGAAACTTAATGTAGGACTGTTAAATGATGAGAAAATGAAAGAAAGAATAAAAGTAAACATAAACAAGTATATCGAAGAGAATGATAATGAAGAAGTGGACCCAACAATACTATGGGATGCACTAAAAGCCGTGTTAAGAGGTAAATTAATTGCTGAATCAGGAAAAGCAAATAAGTCTAAACTGGAAACATATGAACAAAGATGTGAGAGACTGAGGGAATTAGAACGTAAACACCAAAGCACAAACGACCCAAAAATATATCAAGAAATTAAGGAAGAAAAAATAAAGATAAAAGAAATACAAATAGGTGAAATTGAAAGGAAAAATGGATATTTAAAACAAAAATATTATGAAACGGGGCCAAAGGCCACAAAACTGCTGGCAAAACGGTTAAGAAAACAACAAACAGTGAATAATGTATATAAGATTAAGGACCCCATCACAAATAAAACCACAGTTAACCCAGAAAACATCGAAGAAATATTCCATAATTTCTATCAAGAACTATACTCGCAAACTGAAGAGACAAATGTTAAGGATATTAAAAAATTTCTAGGCACATTGGACTTGCCATTAATAGGAAACCAACAAAATGAAAAGCTAACAGCAGAAATAACAACACAAGAGATTAAAGATGTGATTAAGTCACTTAAAAATGGTAAATCACCAGGTAGTGATGGATACCCATCTGAGTTTTATAAACTGTTTATAGAAGAACTCATGCCACAGCTCCTAAAGTCATTTAATTGGACATTAAACAACAACAAAATACCTCCATCATGGAACGAAGCCATTATTTCAGTTATTTTAAAGCCAGGGAAAGATGGGGAACAATGCAGAAACTATAGGCCAATCTCTTTATTAAATGTGGATTATAAAATATATACAACAATTATATGTAAACGAATAAAGACATTCTTGACGGAATGGATAGAGGATGATCAAACTGGTTTCATAGAGGGACGCCAAACACATGACAATATCAGGAGAACTGTACACATAATTAATCAAATACATAAAGAAAAGAAAAGCGCAGTAATAATGAGTTTAGACGCAGAAAAAGCATTTGATAGGGTTAATTGGAAGTTCCTATATAATGTGCTGGAATGCTTTGGATTTAACAAAAAATCAGTACAATGCATAAAGACACTGTATCAAAAACCTGTGGCAAGAATCAAGATAAACGGTAGCTTAACAGACAAAGTAAATATACAAAGATCAACTAGGCAGGGATGCTGCCTATCGCCCACCTTGTTTGCTCTGTTCATAGAGCCACTGGCTCAGGCGATGAGACAAAATAAGAAATTAAAAGGTGTAACAATAAAGGGAGCGGAACACAAGATTGGGCTATTTGCAGACGATATTATAGTTTACCTTGAACAACCAGATGAATCAATAATGGAAATGATGAACTTGATAGAAAATTTTGGAAAATTATCAGGATACAAGATAAACATAACAAAAACACAAATACTGACATTCCACTATAACCCTTTAAACCAGATAACTGATAAGATCAAACTAAACTGGAAACAAAAAGAAATAAAATACCTTGGAGTGAGCATACCTAAAGATCTAAGCAAAATCTATAAAGCAAACTATGATAGGTTGGATCAAGAAATAAAAAAAGATATTGATAGATGGTCAATCTTAAATATGGATCTGAATTCAAAAATTAAGACAGTCAAAATCAGCATACAACCTAGACTGCTTTACCTCTTCCAGGCTCTACCAACAGAGATTCCTGATGCCCAGTTCTCAAAGTGGGACAGGATGATATTGAGATTTGTTTGGGGAGGTAAAAAGCCGAGAGTGAAATATAAAACTCTCCAGTTACCAAAAGAGAAA
This sequence comes from Pholidichthys leucotaenia, assembly GCA_020510985.1. NCBI lineage: Eukaryota > Metazoa > Chordata > Actinopteri > Cichliformes > Pholidichthyidae > Pholidichthys > Pholidichthys leucotaenia. The sequence continues at coordinate 37,829,665 of CM035843.1, read as the reverse complement.
GGAGGCATGGGCCTACCGAGTCTAAAGGAATGTTACTACTCAGCACAAATAAGATACAGTATATCATATGTTAGTGCGACGGAGGATATGAGGCAAAATGGAAAGAAATAGAAAAGGAAATTGAGGGACTCCCAGTACAAAGCATAATAGAAGATAAGGATGCATATAAGCAAATCAAACAAATAGACCCAATCACTAAATTTACTTTGGAACTGTGGTATAAAATAGTACAAAAGTATAACATAAAGGAGGACATAAAACTATTGAAATGGGTAGCATTTGACAGTCAGTTTGAACCGGCAAAGCAAGATAGGGGATACAAAAATCTGGTGAACAAGGGAATCACAGCATGGGGCAATATAGGAAAAAAGATTTCGGGAGTTTTGTAAACATCAGAAGAAAATTTAAACTAGAAACATCGGAATTCTTCAGATATCTGCAGATGAGAGATTATTATATGAGGAAGATTAGACATAACCTCCACACAGATGTGAGCGAGATTATACAATTCATTTTAAGCTCATATACAGGAAATAAAATAAGAATTATTTCAAAGCTATATCAGAAACTTATGGCAAACAAACATTCAAGTAACTACATAAAGGAGAAATGGGAGAAAGAGCTAAATTTAAACATAACAGAAGAAAGCTGGCAAGAAATATGGAAAACACAACACACATCAACAAGTTCAAGGACATGGAGGGAATTTGGATGGAAAAACCTGATTCGTTATTTCATTACACCACAGATCCAAAGAAAATATACAAATACCCAATCTTTATGCTGGAGGGGCTGTGGGGCTCAAAATGCAGACCACTCACATATGTTTTGGAAATGCTGCAAAATCTCACCATTCTGGAAATCTATACATGTGACAATACAGAGGATATTAGGATATAATATACCAATGAACTGTAACTTGATGTATTTATGTGATCTTAAAAGAGACGATGTAATACAGGCTGAGGACAGATATCTAGTTAAAATCTTGCTGATTGCATGTAAAAAAAACAATCACAAGAAAATGGCGATCAGAAGTTCTTCCTGACCAAGAGCAATGGACTGACATTGTTGAGGATATACGTTTGATGGAAAAACTAACATATCGACAAAGAATGCAAGAAGGACTATATGAAAAGAAATGGCGGAAATGGACACACTACAAAGTGCAACAACGAGACAGAAATTGAAAGAATAACCAAAGACACTGAAAAACCAGAAGAATTAAGAGATGGAAACTTAAAACTCGATGCTCCAACATTTGTTCCCCCCCCCTTTTTTTCCTTTCTTTCGCTAGCTCCTTTTTTTAAATATAGACTGTGATCTGAATGTAATATGTATGATGAAAAATGAATAAAAATCAAAGTTACAAAAAAAAAAAACTACAAAAGGAATTATTAAAAGGGAAAAGGAATTATTTCAAATACAAACAGGATTCCCTATTAGGAATAAAGTGCAAACCCTGCTTTAGCCAAACCTTTTTTAATATAGGTTTGATTGTATAAAGATGAATCCACAAATTTCTGATTAATAAAGTGCCAACATGCATTTTCTGAAATTAACGTACAGGTTAATTAAAGGCTCCTATCATCTTAAAGCTGGACTAGAGGGCACTCAGAGACTGCATAACTCCACCAAGGCTCCATCCCACCTTCCCTTAATCTGTATGTCTGTCTGTACCTGCATCTGTCCGACCGTTCCTCCATACCACCATTTGTCCAGACCTCTATCCTTCCATCCTCCCGTCTGTCCGTACACTGTGAGATAGGGCCTCGGTAGAGCTATGGACTCATGGATCAACATTATTTAGAGCATACTTATAGCTAATAATTACTGTTTACTCCTGTGTTTGCCTACTGTTTTACAGTATATTACAACAGGTTTTGTGATATTTACCTGTCCAACACACTGTTGCGCACTGAAATGTAGGAAAACCGGTGTAATCAAGCTATCAAGTGCACCAGGTGATAAAACTGGTTTATCATAGATGTATCTGTAGTGGTGCTCATACTCCCTGTACAGAAGAGTAGAAAACATAGAGAGATTGTTGAGAGATCTGCCCAGTTTTTGATTTCTTATGACCTTCAGTGACTTTCAATGATGTCTCCTGTCCCCTCAAAGTTTTGACTTAGTCCAAAACACACAAGGATCTCAGAAATGACTCCAAAGATCAAAAATTGGCCCAGTCTCAACGATCTCTGTGCTGTGTAAAGGGGGGCCCTCAGAACACAGAAACTGATACTTTGGGGAGTTTATTTTTAGTGCCATCGTTTTAGTTCATCCCAAAGAACAGATCTGACTTTATTGTTTATAATATGCTCAGTTGTGTCTGCAGCAGATATATAGTAGCAGGGTAACGTCACAGCTGAACTTTCAGTGGTGCAACTAAATCAGATATATTGCCTGCCAAATATAGTCAGACATAATTTAAGAAGTATATTGTGGCTTAGCTTCAAGGAAGATGGTTATCACTCACAGCCACTTTTTTAAAAGCAATACTTTGGGTTTTTATGAGCTGGCGTGCCTAAGTTTTTATTGGTGACACTTTACAGATGATCTGCAGGTATTATGCCTGACAAATTATTAACTATGAAATGTATTTCTAACCACAATGATAATCTCAGCTGTAATGTATATGTTGCATTGCTGCTACGTACAGTATATTCTTTGGTTAGTGTTGGGTCTACTATGGGGTGGGGGGGGGGGGTACTTTTGGCCAAAATTAATCAGTGGAGCATTAAAATGAGGGTAAAAAAATATGAGGTATCAATTAGCATAAATTGGCCAATTAGTAATTGTTAAGTTTTTGTCAATTATGCAGTTATCCTGTCATAAATCCACAGCATATTTGTAGGGTTGTCCCAAATACCAGTTTTGGGGAAATCCAGGGCAAATATCTGAATTTTTTTTATTTTTTACATGTGAATTTTTAGCTTTTTCCAACAAGATTGTGACTCTTTTGTAAGATCTTACAAATCTCTTGGTTTTTGTTCTCATAAATTTGCCAAAAAAAAAAAAATTATCATAAATTTGTCTTTTTACTTCACAAGCCACAACAAAATTAACTAATTTATGTTCATTATTATGTACCTGGCAAGTTAAGAAGACCAAAATTCACAAAGTCATTGACTTTAATCTATCAGCAGCCTTCAGACAAACTAAATGTGCCAACATTTGGATTTCAAAATAAGGGAGGTTTTTCCTGCTGTCTGGTTGATGAAGAGAGTTCTAAAAAACTGTAAATATATAGAAATATTGTAACAGAAATAACTGCATCTTTGGCAATTTAAGTTAATTTATTTCATTAAATATAATATTAATATTTTTTTCTTTGAAATCAGAGTTAAATTATTGTTCTCTTCTGGTTCTGCAAAATTATGATCAAGAGTGTAAATTAGGAAAAAAAGTCAAAATGTTACCACAATCTGTTTCAAATTTATATATATAAAAAAGAACGGTGATTTTATATAAAATAGGCAAAACATTTGCTCTAAAATAATCCACAAGTTTATAATAAAGTCTCAAATATACAAGAAAAGTATAATTTTACAAGAGAAAATTAAAAATGAGGAAAATGGTTGCAAATTTAGATTAGAGAAAAGTGGAAAACTATAAGAAAATTGTTATAAATTTTGGAGAAAACCTCAAACCTTCAAGACTGAAGTCATTACTCAAGTTTTTAAGTGAGTGCTCTTTGTACCCTTAGCTCAACTAGAAATTTTTGGTTGTCTACTTTTAATTATTAATTTCATAGCACTGCTTTTACATGAGTAGAATTTCTGGCTACAATACCCACCTCTGATCATATAATTTAAGTATGCATGAGTGAATTACTATTATGAATGTTTTTTCCCTTCTCTTTCTTACTCTTTCTCAATGGGAAAAAAGAAACTAGAATAAAAATACAAAAAATACACATTTTTGTCATTTATGTAAACCATGACAAAAAAAATCCTTGCAGAACAAAATGTAACACTTGATATTTTCTAACCTATTTGTATACCATCACAGAGAGAACCTGAATTATACAGGGCTCAGAGAGGGAAAGATGAGACAGACAAGATGAGCCAAAGAGAAGAAAGTGTTCAGGCAGAGGGTCCAGGACAGGTGAGAGCAGAGGAAGGAGAGAAGGATAACACCAGTAAAAAGTCCAAACACAGGACGTCTGGGTGGGACCTCAACTGGCCCAATTTTCCAAGATTGGGCCTTGGTTGTACAATACTTCAAATGGTATGTTCCATGTGCAAAGTTATTGTGGAAAATTAAAACAATAAATAAATAGTATAAAATGAACATATTCCGGTTACAATAGTGTCATGTGTTTTCTGCCCCCCTGGAAAAATATGTTGCCACTGTGCCAAGGTCTTTAAGCCAGAGGAAATACTGGAGCACATACAAAACCTTAACCCAGACCCTGTCCTGTTAGTCGATAACTTTGCACATTATTTTTGCTTCTTGGTATTTTTATAAAATTTCTTTTTGGAAATCGTGAGTGTAGAAGAAACCCTGCTGATTTGCCCTACAGAGTTTTTGATAGAAAATCCACTGGGTGAAGGGAAAGACCCGTCACTATTCCTCTCTGTGGTTTGTTGTAGTCCCACCACCCGCTCATGAAGAGGGCTTTCTCGGTGGGTTTAGCCTGTTGTTGATGAAAACCAAACATTTGAGGAATATAAAGTCTCATTCTATGTTAAGAGCTTTTACAACAGGTAGGATTTAGGGTGATTAGGAGGCTTTGAACATGTCTGCTGGTTTGCTCTGTAATAGGATCCAAAGGAGAGGAATGTTGAGCCTTGGAGCGAGCTAGCTCGGCAGTGTAGCTGCTGTTAAGTCCAGTTTGACGTGAAAGAGGCAGCCATGGTTTTTTTTTGTACCCTCGCCAAAGTGGAGGATTGAGCGTGGAGGGTCATAAATATTTCAGTGGGCATGCCTCAATGCAGAGCAGAGATTCAGACTCTTGTGCAGCTCTCATACTCAGATTGAGTTGTATATTATGCTGGTCTGTGCACATGTAATTGTGTGCATGTTTGCTTGTTGGTTCATTGAATTTTTGTTTACGTCTCTGCTTCTTTGATGAGGGGATCCCTTTGTATTTATTGGCTACAAAGCACAGAGCTGTGTTTCATTTAACTTACAGTGATCCACAGAAACAGTGATTGTCTTCATGGTTGACTGTTCTGCTGTTGTCTAATGTTGGTCCTGCCTGGTTTTTTTAAATTTATAGTTCTCCTCAATATCCTGTCTCTGTCTTTATAGGAGCCATGGATATTTAATACATGGCAGTGCATGAATGTAATGTCTAAATAAAATATGTACAGGTGCATCTCAGAAAACTGTAATTTAATTCAGAAAGGCACAAGAAATCATCCATCCATCCATCCATCCACTTATCCGAGGGTCCGGGTCCCGAGGCAGCAGTCCAAGCAGAGTAACTATGATCCCTCCTGCAGGTGGTCAGCCCACTGGAGGTTGGACCCATGTGCCTTCTTTGAGTACACATGGGTCCTTGATGTAACTTTTTTCATCGGGATCTACTAGACTGCTCTTGGTCTGGCCTTCCCAGGACCAATTTGTCTGGGGAAACCCTACCAGGGGCAAGTTGGCCCCAACAACATAGCTCCTGGGATCATTAGGGCACGCAAACCCCTTCACCATGATAAGGTCACGATCCACAGAGGGGACAAGAAATAGTCAAAATTGAAACTAAAATGCTTGAAATATACTTCCGGTTATGGCGGCCGCCTAGAAGGACACGTATCACTCTGCTCTGCTCCTGGAAATAAAAATTCGGCAAATAACTCTCTCATTTGGAACAGAACTTTTCCCAGCGCTTGGGTGAGGATATGCCGGTGAAGACTAAGGCTGGGAAATCAGGAGGGGGAAAAATTGAATCGCCGAAGCAGTCCAAATTAACGGACTTTAAAGTTTGTGGCGCAGTAGAAAAAGCTGCTGATATGGCGGATGAAACTAGCGGTGGTGCGGTAACTGCTGCTGCTGACGATGGTGGCACAGGTGCAGTGCTGGCTGCCATTAGCTCAATGAGAGCAGACTTTTCCGCTAAACTTGATGGGATTATGGCAGCGTTGGATGCAATGAGAAAGGAGTTGGGTGACTGCGTGGAGCGAGTGACGCAGGCGGAGCTTCGTGTTTCAAGTGCGGAGGATGAAATCAGCGGACTTCAAATAAAGGTGCGCACTTTGGAAAAAAAAAAATAAAGATCTGGAAAATAGCGTTCTGGACTTGGAATCTCGGTCCAGACGGAACAACCTGAGGCTGGTGGGTTTACCGGAGGGAGCCGAAGGTCGTGATTCATGCTCCTTTTTGGAGGGGTGGATCCCGGAGGCGCTGAACAACGCGGAGCTAAAATAATCAGTCGTCTTGGAAAGCTCCCACCGAATTGGCCCACCGAGAGGTAACAAGGCAGCACCGAGGACGTTAATTATGAAGTTTCTCAGCTACAGAGACAGGATGACGATCTCCAACGCGGTGCGGGCCAAAGGAGAAATTAAATACCAAGATCAGCAGGTGCGGTTCTACCCAGATTTGGCCTCAGGAATCCAACAATTAAGGAAGCAGTTTGACCCCATCCGCAAAGAACTGCGCAACCTTGAGATTCGTCATGGAGTGATTCACCCTGCAAGACTTCTGGTCACATATGAGGGCAGAACACGCATCTTCAAGACCCCCGAGGAGGCGCAGGAGCTCATCAAGAAGATCCAGGAAGAGACTGGTGGGAGCTAAGCATGAACAGAATATAGGGTAGAATATTTGAGCATTTAACTGATTAGAAGCATATAACAAGATTACAAAATATAGAATGTATTACATATTAAAAAAAAAAGTACAAAATTGCTAAAAAATTTTGGAGTTAAATTGGAAAATTACAGAAGAGAGTTAATGTTACGTTATTAAAAGCAGTAGAGTTAGGGTGATTGGGAGGATGAAGAAGGAGTGGCTTTGGCTGTTCCTCGTGGGTGTGGAACGGTCGATGGCTATATCGGGAGACGGAATTTTTCTTTTGTTTTTGGGGGGATTGCCACAAATGTGGGAAGGGGGAATTTGTTTGTGTGTAGTTTGTAGGGTGAATGTTCAACCACTCATTTTTTTGCTTTTCTGTTTGAGCATGTTTACACTGCAAGGTAATCCCAAACTCCCTATTAATTATAAATCAAAGTGTTAATCTTAATTTAACTTCATGGAATTGCAGAGGTCTACAAAATTTAAAAAAACTTAAACAAGTTATGAATAAAATAAAAGACATGGGTTCAAAAATTGTGTTTTTACAAGAAACTCATCTAATAGAGGAAGATGTAAAAAGAATTAGGAGTAGATGGCAAGGAAATGTTTTCACCTCATCATTTTCATCCCGAGCCAGGGGAGTTATGACTCTCATACATAAATCAGTCCCATTTCAAGTGAAAAATGTAATTGGAGACAAATTTGGAAGATATGTAATCATTCAAGGATCTTTGCTATTAGAAAACATAAATTTGGTGAACTTATATGGTCCCAATATAGATGATCAAAAGTTCTTTGCTAATTTATTTCTTATCTTATCATCACTTACAGGGCAACATATAATAGCAGGGGATTTTAATTGTACATTGAATCCTGGTATAGATAGATCAACAGGACTGGACTGTACGCACAATGGATGTAGGATGACCATTAATCATTTTATGAAAGAATTGAAATTGATAGATATATGGAGAGAAATGAAACCACAAGTTAAAGCATACTCTTGTTATTCCAATACCTACAAGACATTCTCACGTATAGATTATTTTTTGATCTCCACAGAATTAAGGTCCAAGATTCAAAACTGTTTTTATGATAACATTGTGATCTCTGATCATGCACCCTGCTGTCTAATGTATGTAGATAAGAAATTGACAAAGGAACCAGGTAGATGGCAATTTCAGCATAAATGGCTTCAGGATGAGGAATTTGTTAAGTATATAGAAAAACAGATAGATGAGTTCTTTGATATCAATACTACACAAACATCAGCATGTGTAAAGTGGGAGGCTTTCAAAGCTTTTATTAGGGGACATATTATTAGTTATACAGGTTCAAAATTTAAGAAGACTCGAGAGGAGAGAGTCCAATTGGAACATAAAATAAAAATTCTTCAAGAAAGAGTATATGCAGGAAGAGATCCAAGGTTGGAGAACGAATTACTGATTTTGAGAGCTGAATATGACAAAAAATCAGCGAATAGAGCTGCCTCGAGTCTTCTAAGATTGAAACAATCTTTTTATGAACAAGGTGAAAAATCAGGAAAGCTATTGGCATGGCAGATTAAACAATTAGAATCTAAAACACCAATTACCAGTATTATAAGTAATGGACAGGTAGTTATAGATCCTTCAGAAATTAATAGAGCCTTTAGAGATTACTATGAAAAATTATATGATACCAAAAATGAATCTGACTTAACAAAACTACATGGGTTTTTGAATGAACTATTTATACCGTGTATTCCAAATGAAAATAGGGAGATACTGGAGTCTAAAATTAGTCAAGAAGAAGTTGGACTAGCCATTGATAATATGAAATCAGGAAAAAGTGCAGGACCAGATGGTCTTCCAGTTGACCTTTATAAAAAATTTAAGAATAAATTAACAAAACCTTTTTTGGAAATGGTTTTAGAAGCATTTCAAAATAGTAATTTACCATCATATATGAATAATGCCTTAATTATACTGTTGCCAAAACCAGGTAAGCCCTCTAATAAATGTGAAAATATGAGACCAATAAGCCTATTAATTGCCGACCTTAAGATAATCTGTAAAATTTTAGCAAGACGAATATAAGAAATTTTACCAAATATAATTAATCGAGATCAGAATGGCTTTATAAAGGGAAGACAAGGCTTCCATAATGTAAGAAGACTATTTAATATTATTTATTCTAATAAAGAAGCACCAGATACAGCTCTCTTATCACTGGATGCCGAAAAAGCCTTTGATAGAGTTGAATGGCCCTTTCTTTTTGAAGTCTTACAAAGGTTTGGACTTGGAAATAATTTCATAAAATGGGTTCAGATAATATATAATAATGCTACTGCAGAAATTCTAACAAATAACAATATTTCAAAATCAATAAAAATCAATAGAGGATGTCGACAAGGCTGTCCACTTTCACCTTTACTGTTTACTATGGCAATTGAACCTTTAGCGATGGCGATACGTCTACAGTCACAAATATATGGAATTAAAGTTGGACCAACAGAACATAAAATCTCCCTGTATGCCGATGACATAATTTTGTTTATGTCGAATCTTAAAAAATCAATTCCGACCTTGTTGAATTTAATAAAGAATTTTGGGGAAATATCAGGATATAAAATAAATAAAACTAAATCTTCAATATTAATGCTCAATGAGACCCAGAGAAATTACCCAGCCCCTGAGGTAAATCAATTCAATGTTGTAAATCAGTTTAAATATTTAGGAATCCAAATTGTGCCTAAGCTAGAATCAATCGCCAGTGTCAATTATGAAGCCTTAATGACAGATATTGATGAGTTACTTCAGAGATGGATGTCACTACCAATGTCGATGATCGGGAGAATTAATATACTTAAAAGTAATATCTTACCTAAAATACTTTATTTATTTCAATACATTCCCTTACCACCACCTTTAGATTTATTCTCAAGAATTAAAAAAAAGTTAGTGGAATTTATATGGAACAACAGGAGGGCTAGATTACGTCTGTCTTTATTATATTTACCATTTGATCGTGGAGGTCTGAAATGTCCAAATTTTATGTTGTATTATTGGTCGGCACAACTGAGGTCTATGACATATTATTTTTCATCAAATGATCTTCCTCACTGGACTGAAATGGAATCATACAATTTACCTTTACCTCTTCCCATATTCATATACTCAGATTCGGCAAAAAAATTACAAAAACAAGTTAAAAATCCATTTGTAAAGCATATGATCAAAATATGGTGTGAAGCTAAAAACTATTTAAAAGAACCACAGTTATTGTCACAATTTAGTCCAATATGGGGTAATCAATATTTTAAACCAGGGAGAGCGGACGCTGTATTTAAAGTATGGAATTTAAAAGGGATACAAAAGATTCAGGATTTATATTTGCCATGTGCAGAAAACATAATGTCTTTTGAAGAGTTGAGGATCAAATTTAATCTCAATAGAACACATTTTTTTTTAAATATCTTCAACTTAGAAACTTTATTCGATCAAATCAAAATAAAGCTCTCACTCGACCTATCTATTCATCCTTGGAAAAAATGTTGATGAAAGATAGTAAAAGAAAGGGTATTATTTCAGAGTTTTATAACTCATTGACACTATTTTCAAGTGAAAATTCACTGAAAAGATTAAACTACTGGAAAGAAGATCTGCAAACTGAAATTTCAGAGGAACAATGGGAATTGGCTTGTACAGAAGCTCAAACCAAATCAATAAATGTACGCCTTAAATTGATACATTTCAAGTGGTTAATGCGGATGTATGTTACACCGGAGGAGTTAAATAGATATAACAAAAATATACCAGATACATGCACAAAGTGCATGGAAAGTAAAGGAACTCTATTTCATTGTGTATGGGAATGTAGATTAATAAGAATGTTTTGGGAAGAGGTGAGGGTAACAATTGAAAAAATAATCTCAAAACAAATCATATTGAATCCTAAACTGTTTTTGTTGGGTCTGTACCCAGAAAAGCATAATTTTAATAAAAGTGAAAGAACATTCATAGACCTCAGTTTGCTTAATGCCAAAAAATGTATTGCACTATTATGGAAAAAGACTCATAGACCAGATGTGACTCAGTGGTTAAGACAGATGTTAACAAACCTTCCATTAGAAAGAATAACATATATACTGAAATCAAAGGAAATTGTGTTTGAGAATATATGGAGACCTTTTATTGATTATGTAAAAAATTTAAACATAACTCTTGAAGAAGGTGAATGATATGTGTGGACCTTGTAAATTCCAAACTGGTGAACATAATATGTATACTTATGTGTTGGATTGTCTAGACTAAACAGAGGAGCATTGTTGAAGATCTGATTTTGTTGGTGGTTGTTGGTGTTTTTTAGTGCATTTTTTTTTTGTAGTACTTTAGTGTTAGTGTTTGATTGTTTGTATCATGTTTGTTTAAAAAAAAAAAAAAGGTTCAATAAAGATATTGTGGAAAAAAAAAATGCTTGAAATATTTCATTTTACGTATAACAAATAGGGCATAACTTGCATGAAAGTTTACTTTTTAGAATAAAATTACAAAAAACAACCTTTTTAAAACCTCATTCTAATTTTTAAGCTGCACCCATATTCTATCAATTTTATTATTTTAGTTCAGATGTGTCATAGTGGATAATTTTGCATCAATTGTGAAATTTTGGGTTGATACTGCTGTTTACAAAAGAAATTGGATAATGGAAGTAGCTGATCCCAATTAGGTCTTTGGGGTTTGTTGTCATCTTTACTGCAAAGGGAACAAAGAAATGCACTTAATTAAAAAAAATAACAGAACTGAAATACTTTAAAAATACTACTGTTGTCCTTTTCATGGCAACATAATTTCCACATAAGTGGTACACACCAGATAAATATCAGCCATTGATATTGGTGAATCTTATTGACCAGTGTATCAGTCAACAAGGAGAATATTGGCTAGTATGTGAAGCCTATGTATTGGTGTGTTCCACAAATACACACGTGGACAAAATTGTTGGTACCCCTCTGTCCATGAAAGAAAAACCCACAATGGTCACAGAAATAACTTGAATCTGACAAAAGTGGTAATAAATAAACATTCTATGAAAATTAACCAATGAAAATTAGACAATGCTTTTGAATTGTGGTTCAACAGAATTACTTTAAAAAACAAACTCATGAAACAGGCCTGGACAAAAATGATGGTACCCCTAGAAAAGATTGAAAGTAATGTGGCCATAGGGACATGTTCAACCAAGATGTGTCCTCTAATTAACATCACAGGTGTCTACAAACTTGTAATCAGTCAGTTGGCCTATTTAAAGGGTGACAAGTAGTCACTGTGCTGTTTGGTGACATGGTGTGTACCACACTAAACATGGACCAGAGGAAGCAAAAGAGAGAGTTGTCTCAGGAGATTAGAAAGAAAATTATAGACAAGCATGTTAAAGGTAAAGGCTATAAGACCATCTCCAAGCAGCTTGATGTTCCTGTGACTATAGTTGCACATATTATTCAGAAATTTAAGATCCACGGGACTGTAGCCAACCTCCCTGGACGTGGCCGCAGGAGGAAACTTGATGAAAAATGGAAGAGACGGATAATACGAATGGTAACAAAAGAGCCCAGAACAACCTCTAAACACATTCATGGTGAACTCCAAGGTCAAGGTACATCAGTGTCAGATCGCACCATCCGTTGTTGTTTGAGCCAAAGTGGACTTCATGGGAGACGACCAAGGAGGACATCACTGTTGAAAACAAATCATAAAAAAGCCAGACTGGAATTTGCCAAACTGCATGTTGACAAGCCACAAAGCTCCTGGGAGAATGTCCTATGGACAGACGAGACAAAACTGGAACTTTTTGGGAAGGCACATCAGCGCTATGTTCACAGATGCAAAAATGAAGCATACCAAGAAAAGAACACTGTCCCTACTGTGAAACATGGAGGAGGTTCTGTTATGTTGTGGGGCTGCTTTGCTGCATCTGGCACAGGGTGTCTTGAATCTGTGCAGGGTACAATGAAATCTCAAGACTATCAAGGTATTCTAGAGAGAAATGTGCTGCCCAGTGCCAGACAGCTTGGTCTCAGTCGCAGGTCATGGGTCTTGCAACAGGATAATGACCCAAAACACACAGCTAAAAACACCCAAGAATGGCTAAGAGCGAAACATTGGGCTATTCTAAAGTGGCCTTCTATGAGCCCTGATCTAAATCCTATTGAACATGTGTGGAAGGAGCTGAAACATGCCGTCTGGAGAAGGCATCCTTCAAACCTGAGACAACTGGAACAGTTTGCTCATGAGGAGTGGGCCAAAATACCTGCTGAGAGGTGCAGAAGTCTCATTGACAGTTACAGAAATCGTTTGATTGCAGTGATTGCCTGAAAAGGTTGTGCAACAAAATATTAAGTTAAGGGTACCATCATTTTTGTCCAGGCCTGCTTCATGAGTTTGTTTTTTAAAATAATTCTGTTGAACCACAATTCAAAAGCATAGTCTGATTTTCATTGGTTAATTTTCATAGAATTTTTATTTATTACCACTTTTGTCAGATTCAAGTTATTTCTGTGACCATTGTGGGGTTTTCTTTCATTAACAGAGGGGTACCAACAATTTTGTCCACGGCTATAAATATTTTCATTATTGTCAGCAGTGTGCAATGGATGCATGTTTTAAACTGTGAGCTAGTTAATGGTATTTTTTTTAGGAGGATTTGATTTATTTACCATATACCATGTAGATATGACATGTATTTGCAGTTAGATGGTTGATTTGCAATTTTTTGGGAAAATTATTGCCTGCTATATCATATCAAAGCTGTTCTCAAATTATGAGTATGCTAATCAGAGATTGTGGATCGTAGTTTAAGCACTGACCAATCGTCAAGCCTTTAAATATTTTTCCTATTGTTGGTGTGGCTCACTGACTAGTCAACGCACTTTTAACTACTCAAACACCACTTCATTCTTTGCACCTATCCTTTCTTTAACAGCGAGACAGATGTCTGTGGCCTCTTTAGAATCACCATTTGACCAAGAAAGCATGTGTTTTGGATCGTGGGGGGAAACCAGGCATCCTGGAGGGAACCCACACAGGCACAGGGAGAACATCACACAGAGAGAGCATAGAAAGGCCCCAATTACCAGGGAATTCAAACCGGGAACCTATTGTGAGGCGACCACGCAATCACTGTCCCCTGAATTTTTTTTTTTTTTTTCTCGATTAGTCCCATGCTAGTAAAGCTCCCACTTTTATAGTATTTCCTCTTAAGGCACAGGTATATGTTTTTGGGTGTATCAATGATTTTGTTTGGATTCTTGTTGTGGGAAGGTTAGTACATATGACAGGACAGTGTGGTGGGCATTGGTGCCAAACAGGCTGCATGCCTCACTTCAAGGACACATTGCACTTTTCACGCTCCGTCCACTGGATTCTTCTGCCCAACAAGGCTTTTGTTCTGCTTCCTTCAGCTTCCTTCTGTAAATTCTTTATAACCAATTTATAGCCCCCTGTCTCTCTGTGGAGATGCAGGTTTAAACATGAAATGGGGATGCAGGGTAGAGACACTCCCAACAAGTCACCAGGTCTAAGTGAAAATTTCAAAGAATGTTGCTCATATCTCATTAACCACCTTCAGTTAAACTTTCATCACCTAAAAAGATTTTTTTCACACAGGCACAGAGAGTTCATAATACCTGTGCTGCAGTGTTTTCAAGGTGCAAAGTGAATTGGTTTCAGAGAATACAGGGTTCACACGACCAAAGTCACTGAGCTGTGCACTCTGTGTACTGCATAAAGTAATTCAGAGCCCAAGGTAAAATTATCAATTCATCCACAGTCCTTCATTTTTCTTGCTGCCTTATTAGATTTCATTTTTTTGTTGCCTAATATTTGACACCTGCATCAGTAGCTGAATATGTTCCCAGAACGCATTGCAGATATTTGAGTTTGGATAAAAACACACCCATGCACCATTGCTTTGGATACATAGACATTTCTGTTTCACAAAAGTGGACTGCCTCTGTTCATCACCACCCCTACGTCTCATTAACATTTTCTCCTGAACACATAATGAACATGTCATCAGTTGTGTGTGATATGTAAAAGAGATTCATACAGTAGTTGAGATAATTTACCCTTTGTTGAACCTACTTGAGCTAGTAGTTGAGATAAGTTTGGCGGTGCTGCGGTTTGCACTGTGGACTTTAAGCTAAAACATTGTTTTTTGCTGCATTTACATTTTGACAATAGAACAGTCCCTCCAGGATTTCGCGATGCTGCGATCGTGTCAATTCATGCAAAATCAGCCAATCAGCGCAGCTGTTGCGCGACCTTGCAGCTTTGTTCAGTCACCGCAACTTTCCTGCAATTTTGGCCAATCCTCGTCAACTCCCGCCAATTTCACCAATCAAATTTGTCTCTGAGTGGACTTCCGGTTATGGCTGCCACGTAGGACGGACGTGTCTCGCTCTGCTCTGCTCCTGGAAAAAAAAAAATCGGCAAATAACTCTCTCATTTGGGACAGAACGTATCCCAGCATTTGGGCGAGGATATGTCGGCGAAGCCTAAGGCTGGAAAACCAGGAAAAGGAAAAAGCGAGCCGCCGAAACAGTCCAAATTAACGGACTTTCAGGTCTGTGACGCAGTAAACAAAACTCCATATATGGCGGAGGAGGCTGGCGGCGGTGCGATGTCTGCGGGGGGAGGCGCAGATGCGCTGATGGCTGCCATGAGTTCAATGAGAGCGGACTTTTCCTCTAGATTTGATGGGATTATGACAGCGTTGGAAGGAATAAGAAAGGAATTGGGTGACTGTGTAGAACGAACGGCGCAGATGGAGCTCCGTCTCGCTAGTGCTGAAGATGACGTCACCCGTCTTCAATTAAAGGTGCGCACTTTGGAAAAAAAAAATAAATCTCTGGAAGATAATATTTTGGATTTGGAATCTCGGTCGAGACAGAATAATTTGAGGCTGGTGGGTCTTCCAGAGGAATCAGAAGGTCGGGACGTATGTTCCTTTCTGGAAAAGTGGATTCCGGAGGTGCTGGGCAGCGAGGAGTTGCAATCAGCAGTGGTTCTGGAAAAAGCACATCGTATTGGCCCACGGAGAGATAAGGGACCGCCGAGGACCTTAATTATGAAGTTTCTTAGCAATAGAGACAGGATGAAGATCTTCAACGCTGCACGTGCTAAAGGAGAGATTAAACACCAGGACCAGCAGGTGCGGTTCTACCCAGATTTGGCCACAGGAATCCAGCAATTGAGGAAGCAGTTTGATCCCGTACGTAAGGAGCTGCGCAACCTTGGGATTCGTCATGGTGTAATCTATCCTGCGAGACTGCTGACCACGTATGAGGGCAGAACCCACATCTTCAAGACCCCAGAGGAGGCGCAGGAGTTCATCAAGAAGATCAAAGAAGAAGAAGAGACTGGTGGGAGCTAAGCATGAACAAAATATAAGGTAGAATAATTAAGCATTTGCACAGGCATCTGACTGACTTGAAGTAAATAGTAAGTTTACAAAATATAGATTGTATTATATATTAAAAAAACAAAACAAAAACAAAACAAACAAACAAACAAAAAAAACTATGATGTACAAAGTTGTTAAAAATTTTGGAGTTAAGTTGGAAAACTACAGAGGAGAGTTAATGTTACGTCATTAAAAGCAGTAGAGTTAGGGTGATTGGGAGGATGAAGAAGGAGTGGCTTAGGCTGTTCCCCGTGGGTGTGGAACGGTCGATGGCTATATCGGGAGACAGAATTTTTCTTTTGATTTTGGGGGGTTTGCCACAAGTGTGGGAAGGGGAAATTTGTTTGTGTGTAGTTTGTAGGATGAATGTTCAACCACTCATGTTTTTGCTTCTCTGTATGAGCATGTTTACACTGCAAGGTAATCCTAAACTCTCTATTGATCATAAACCAAAGTGTTAATCTTAATTTAACTTCATGGAATTGCAGAGGTCTACAAAATTTAAAAAAACTTAAACAAGTTATGAATAAAATAAAGGACATGGGTTCAAGAATTGTGTTTTTACAAGAAACTCATCTGATAGAGGAGGATGTTAAAAGAATTAGGAGTAGATGGCAGGGAAGTGTATTCACCTCTTCATTTT
This sequence comes from Pholidichthys leucotaenia, assembly GCA_020510985.1. Lineage (NCBI taxonomy): Eukaryota > Metazoa > Chordata > Actinopteri > Cichliformes > Pholidichthyidae > Pholidichthys > Pholidichthys leucotaenia. Next base: position 37,812,840 of record CM035843.1, on the reverse strand, counting down.
CATCCCGAGCCAGGGGAGTTATGACTCTCATACATAAATCAGTTCCTTTTCAAGTGAAAAATGTAATTGGAGACAAATTTGGAAGATATGTAATCATTCAAGGTTCTTTGCTATTAGAAAATATAAATCTTGTGAACTTATATGGTCCCAATATAGATGATCAGAAGTTCTTTGCTAATTTATTTCTCATCTTATCATCACTTACAGGGCAACATATAATAGCAGGGGATTTTAATTGTACATTGAATCCAGGTGTGGATAGATCAACAGGACTGGATTGTACGCACATTGGATGTAGGATGACTATTAATCATTTTATGAAAGAATTGAGATTGTTAGATATATGGAGAGAAATGAAACCACAAGTTAAAGCCTATTCTTGTTATTCCAGTACCTACAAGACATTCTCACGTATTGATTATTTTTTGATTTCCACAGAATTAAGGTCCAAGATTCAAAACTGCTTTTATGATAACATCGTGATCTCTGATCATGCACCCTGTTGTCTAATATATGTAGATAAAAAATTGACAAAGGAATCAGGTAGATGGCAATTTCAGCATAAATGGCTTCAGGATGAGGAATTTGTCAAGTATATAGAAAAACAGATAGACGAGTTCTTTGACATCAATACTACACAAACATCAGCATGTGTAAAGTGGGAGGCTTTCAAAGCTTTTATTAGGGGACATATTATTAGTTATACAGGATCAAAATCTAAGAAGACTCGAGAGGAGAGCGCTAAATTGGAACATAAAATAAAAAGTCTTAAGGAAAAAGTGTATGCAGGAAGTGACCCAAGGTTGGAGAATGAATTACTGATTTTGAGAGCTGAATACGACAAAAAATCAGCGAATAGAGCTGCCTCGAGTCTTCTAAGATTGAAACAATCTTTTTATGAACAAGGTGAAAAATCAGGAAAATTATTAGCATGGCAGATTAAACAATTGGAAATTAAAACACCAATTACCAGTATTATAAGTAAGGGACAGGTAGTTATAGATCCTTTAGAAATTAATAGAGCCTTTAGAGATTACTATGAAAAATTATATGATACCAAAAATGAACCTGATTTAACAAAACTAAATGGGTTTTTGAACGAACTATCTATACCGTGTATTCCAAATGAAAACAGGGAGATATTGGAGTCTAAAATTAGTCAAGAAGAAGTTGGGCTAGCCATTGATAATATGAAATCAGGAAAAAGTGCAGGACCAGATGGTCTTCCAGTTGACCTTTATAAAAAATTTAAGAATAAATTAATAAAACCTTTTTTGGAAATGGTTTTAGAAGCATTTCAAAATAATAATTTACCATCATACATAAATAATGCCTTAATTATACTGCTGCCAAAACCAGGTAAGCCCTCTAATAAATGTGAAAATATGAGACCAATAAGCCTATTAAACGCCGACCTTAAGATAATCTGTAAAATTTTAGCAAGACGAATACAAGAAATTTTACCAAATATTATTAATCGAGATCAGAATGGCTTTATAAAGGGTAGACAAGGCTTCCATAATGTAAGAAGACTATTTAATATTATTTATTTTAATAAAGAAGCACCGGATACAGCTCTCCTATCATTGGACGCCGAAAAGGCCTTTGATAGAGTTGAATGGCCCTTTCTTTTTGAAGTCCTACAAAGGTTTGGACTTGGAAATAATTTCATAAAATGGGTTCAAATAATATACAATAATGCTACAGCAGAAATCCTAACAAATAACAATATTTCAAAACCAATAAAAATCAATAGAGGATGTCGACAAGGCTGTCCACTTTCACCTTTACTGTTTACTATGGCAATTGAACCTTTAGCGATAGCGATACGTTTACATTCACAAATATATGGAATTAAAGTTGGACCAACAGAACATAAAATCTCCCTGTACGCCGATGATATAATTTTGTTTATGTCGAATCTAAAAAAATCAATTCCAACCTTGTTGAATTTAATAAAGAATTTTGGGGAAATATCAGGATATAAAATAAATAAAACTAAATCTTCAATATTAATGCTAAATGAGACCCAGAGAAATTACCCAGCCCCTGAGGTAAATCAATTCAATGTTGTAAATCAGTTTAAATATTTAGGAATCCATATTATGCCTAAGCTAGAATCAGTCGCCAGTGTCAACTATGAAGCCTTAATGTCAGATATCAATGAGTTAACTCAGAGATGGATGTCACTACCAATGTCGATGATCAGGAGAATCAATATACTTAAAAGTAATATTTTACCTAAAATACTTTATTTATTTCAATACATTCCCTTATCACCACCTTTAGATCTATTCTCAAGAATAAAAAAAAAGTTAGTGGAATTTATATGGAACAACAGGAGGGCTAGATTACGTTTGTCTTTATTATATTTACCATTTGATCGTGGAGGTCTGAAATGTCCAAATTTTATGTTGTATTATTGGTCGGCACAACTGAGGTCTATGACATATTATTTTTCATCAAATGATCTCCCTCACTGGACTGAAATGGAATCATACAATTTACCTTTATCTCTTCCCATATTCATATACTCAGATTCGGCAAAAAAATTACAAAAACAAGTTAAAAATCCATTTGTAAAGCATATGATCAAAATATGGTGTGAAGCTAAAAACTATTTAAAAGAACCACAGTTATTGTCACAATTTAGTCCAATATGGGGTAATCAATATTTTAAACCAGGGAGAGCGGACGCCGTATTTAAAGTATGGAATTTAAAAGGGATACAAAAGATTCAGGATTTATATTTGCCATGTGCAGACAACATAATGTCTTTTGAAGAGCTGAGGATCAAATTTAATCTCAATAGAACACATTTTTTTAAATATCTTCAACTTAGAAACTTTATTCGATCAAATCAAAATAAAGCTCTCACTCGACCTATTTATTCATCCTTGGAAAAAATGATGATAAAGATAGTAAAAGAAAGGGTATTATTTCAGAGTTTTATAACTCATTGACACTATCTTCAAGTGAAAATTCACTGAAAAGATTAAACTACTGGAAAGAAGATCTGCAAATTGAAATTTCAGAGGAACAATGGGAATTGGCTTGTACAGAAGCTCAAACCAAATCAATAAATGTACGCCTTAAATTGATACATTTCAAATGGTTAATGCGGATGTATGTTACACCGGAGGAGTTAAATAGATATAACAAAAATATACCAGATACATGCACAAAATGCATGGAAAGTAAAGGAACCCTATTTCATTGTTTATGGGAATGTAGATTAATAAGAATGTTTTGGGAAGAGGTGAGGGTAACAATTGAAAAAATAATCTCAAAACAAATCATATTGAATCCTAAACTGTTTTTGTTGGGTCTGTACCCAGAAAAGCATAATTTTAATAAAAGTGAAAGAACATTCATAGACCTCAGTTTGCTTAATGCCAAAAAATGTATTGCACTATTATGGAAAAAGACTCATAGACCAGATGTGACTCAGTGGTTAAGACAGATGTTTACAAACCTTCCATTAGAAAGAATAACATATATACTGAAATCAAAGGAAATTGTGTTTGAGAATATATTGAGACCTTTTATTGATTATGTAAAAAATTTAAACATAACTCTTGAAGAAGAAGGTGAATGATGTGTGTGGACCTTGTAAATTCCAAACTGGTGAACATAATATGTATACTTATGTATTGGATTGTCTAGACTAAACAGAGGAGCATTGTTGAAGACTTGATTTTGTTGGTGGTTGTTGGTGTTTTTAGTGCATTTTTTTTTTTTTGTAGTACTTTAGTGTTAGTGTTTGATTGTATCATGTTTGTTAAAAAAAAAAAAAAAAGGTTCAATAAAGAAATTGTGGAAAAAAAAATTTGTCTCTGAGTGGCACTCAAACACTCAGTCTAACCAATCAAATGCATCGCTGCACTGCGTTCACTTCCGTGTTTACAGTGAATATTAATGGAGCACATCAGCAAAAACAGTGTGTGATTTAAAAAAAACCCACTCACCTGCGAAGTTTCCAACACCGTCACTTTCTTCGTCTCCCCCAGCCTGCCGGGAGACGTCTCACCACGTCTCCGTCCTGACCGCGTGTATGAAGTGCTGGGTTTGTGTTGACAAACATCCGCCAGCCCCAGAAGCAACCCATTGCGGGAGTGCACATGAGGAGAGACGCCATAAAACCACAAACAAAATGAGCAAATCTAACACTACAGCCAGTATTTGATCATGTATACATCTTTAAAGGTAAAATCGTTACTACATCTTGTCAGTGAGCTTTAAAGCTGTGAATCTCCGGTCTGGACATGAACACTCCCCCCCCCCCCCCCAAAAAAAAATGAAAGATGTGCATCTGAAGAGACAAGTGTGTGTCAAGATGCGCAGCAGATAGACAGGTAGGAGTTAGGCACGGAAAGAGAGAGAATATTGTCAGTAATTTTTTTTTCTTTTCAGAAAAACAGACTCCAATAGACAATAGAGAGCAACAGAATAAATTATTTATTATTATTATTATTATTTAGTGGTTGGGGATCGTAGGGAGTTTTCAAATGAAGGTGCTTCCAATAATTTCCAAATTTATACTCTTTAACATGCATTCAGTACAATTTCGCTGTTGTAATGGATATTGTGTTAGTTTGTATTGGCTGTTGCACAAAAGAGTTTTTCTGTATAGCAGAAGTTCCTGCTTAATTTACAAATCACTGTAATAGGAAATTTTTGACAATCCTCTGCTTTTCTTGTGTTATGTAGAATATCACTGAAGTAAACTGGAAAAAACCATCTGCTTTAAAATTTGTAATTCTTCCCACAACTTTTAGTGCAAAAAAACCTCTCAAAACATCACAACTTTCATTGCAACTTTTTAAAGAAGCTCCCGCGAATTCAGGCTTTTTGGGCCGCAACAATCATATAAACGTCACACGAAATCCTGGAGGGACTGATAGAAAATCCACCCTACTGTGATTGTCTGAAGAATAACCGTTTACTACTGCACTAAATGACAGAAAACAATAGTAAATGGGAACTGTTTCCAATGTAAGTGGGGAGAAACAGATATTTAGAATACAAAAATTGTGTGAAAATTTGGGTTCTAGATATTTATAGGCTTGTTTAATGACCAAAAAGGTAGAAATGCAGAAGGATGTGGATTCATTCCAATTTACTGAAATACTGCTGGGAGAATAGCATTAGCTAATTCCAGAACCTAGGATTTATGAAGAGGGTGTCAGAAGATATTTCAGCCTGTCAACAGCTCTGTTTCATTTTAATGTCAACATCTGTTTTCCAGCTTTGGTAAGTAGAATATGCTGAAGGCTGTGTGAAATCATTGTTTGCCATTTCTAGGGGTGTCCAGTTGTCTAGTATTCATAAATTAATTTCTATATATTGCACTAAGAATATCCCACAATTCACCTTGAAAAGTGGTGTCCAACTGATGCTTGCAAGATTATAGGGATAGGAATCTCTAGCCACCTCCTGATTTGACTTAATTGCGATTCGGGGGGGAAGGGGCGGCTGCGATATATTGTTAAAATGATTATCAATTCATCTTGATATATCCTTTTTCAACTCAGGATTTTTTTTTCCATTGTGTGATTACTTGATACTTTAAAAGGAAAGTATTTGTAATGACCTGTAATAATTTACTTTCAGTATATTTTATTAACAAACAGACGAGAGATGTGAAAAATCTACTGGAATGTTACATTTAAATAACATTTATCCCATTAGAGCTGCTATAGTAGTTGGTTACTTCCTTTTTAGCTCTGGCACAGGCAGACATGGGTAGCTGCTGGACTGTTGGCATTTAAAAATCGATTTGTTGACATTTATACATTGATTCAGAATCTTTCATGTTCTGTGATGCGATGCCTCCTAAAAAGGATGCCTTAATAGACTTAATATAACGGCGTCACTGTGTGAATGTACAGTGGGGTAAAAAAGTATTTAGTTAGCCACCAATTGTGCAAGTTCTCCCACTTAAAAGATGAGAGAGGTCTCCAATTTTCATCATAGGTATACCTCAACTATGAGAGACAAAATGAGGAAAAAAAAATCCAGAAAATCATATTGTCTGATTTTTAAAGAATTTATTTGCAAATTATGGTGGAAAATTAAGTATTTGGTCAATAACAAAAGTTCATCTCAATACTTTGTTATATACCCTTTGTTGGCAATGACAGAGGTCAAACGTTTTCTGTAAGTCTTCACAAGGTTTTCACACACTGTGGCTGGTATTTTGGCCCATTCCTCCATGCAGATCTCCTCTAGAGCAGTGATGTTTTGGGGCTGTCACTGGGCAACATGGACTTTCAACTCCCTCCAGAGATTTTCTTTAGGGTTGAGATCTGGAGACTGGCTAGGTCACTCCAGGACCTTGAAATGCTTCTTACGAAGCCACTCCTTCGTTGCCCGGGCGGTGTGTTTGGGATCATTGTTTTTTTTTTCCACAATATCTTTATTGAACCTTTTTTTTTTTTTTAACAAACATGATACAAACAAACACTAACACTAAAGTACTACAAAAAAAAAAAAAAAAAAAAAAAATGCCCTAAAAACACCAACAACCACCAACAAAATCAAGTCTTCAACAATGCTCCTCTGTTTAGTCTAGACAATCCAATACATTAGTATACATATTATGTTCACCAGTTTGGAATTTACAAGGTCCACACACATCATTCACCTTCTTCTTCAAGAGTTATGTTTAAATTTTTTACATAATCAATAAAAGGTCTCCATATATTCTCAAACACAATTTCCTTTGATTTCAGTATATATGTTATTCTTTCTAATGGAAGGTTTGTTAACATCTGTCTTAACCACTGAGTCACATCTGGTCTATGAGTCTTTTTCCATAATAGTGCAATACATTTTTTGGCATTAAGCAAACTGAGGTCTATGAATGTTCTTTCACTTTTATTGAAATTATGCTTTTCTGGGTACAGACCCAACAAAAACAGTTTAGGATTCAATATGATTTGTTTTGAGATTATTTTTTCAATTGTTACCCTCACCTCCTCCCAAAACATTCTTATTAATCTACATTCCCATAAACAATGAAATAGGGTTCCTTTACTTTCCATGCATTTTGTGCATGTATCTGGTATATTTTTGTTATATCTATTTAACTCCTCCGGTGTAACATACATCCGCATTAACCATTTGAAATGTATCAATTTAAGGCGTGCATTTATTGATTTGGTTTGAGCTTCTGTACAAGCCAATTCCCATTGTTCCTCTGAAATTTCAATTTGTAGATCTTCTTTCCAGTAGTTTAATCTTTTCAGTGAATTTTCACTTGAAGATAGTGTCAATGAGTTATAAAACTCTGAAATAATACCCTTTCTTTTACTATCTTTATCATCATTTTTTCCAAGGATGAATAAATAGGTCGAGTGAGAGCTTTATTTTGATTTGATCGAATAAAGTTTCTAAGTTGAAGATATTTAAAAAAATGTGTTCTATTGAGATTAAATTTGATCCTCAGCTCTTCAAAAGACATTATGTTGTCTGCACATGGCAAATATAAATCCTGAATCTTTTGTATCCCTTTTAAATTCCATACTTTTAAATACAGCGTCCGCTCTCCCTGGTTTAAAATATTGATTACCCCATATTGGACTAAATTGTGACAATAACTGTGGTTCTTTTAAATAGTTTTTAGCTTCACACCATATTTTGATCATATGCTTTACAAATGGATTTTTAACTTGTTTTTGTAATTTTTTTGCCGAATCTGAGTATATGAATATGGGAAGAGGTAAAGGTAAATTGTATGATTCCATTTCAGTCCAGTGAGGGAGATCATTTGATGAAAAATAATATGTCATAGACCTCAGTTGTGCCGACCAATAATACAACATAAAATTTGGACATTTCAGACCTCCACGATCAAATGGTAAATATAATAAAGACAAACGTAATCTAGCCCTCCTGTTGTTCCATATAAATTCCACTAACTTTTTTTTTATTCTTGAGAATAGATCTAAAGGTGGTGATAAGGGAATGTATTGAAATAAAGTATTTTAGGTAAAATATTACTTTTAAGTATATTGATTCTCCCGATCATCGACATTGGTAGTGACATCCATCTCTGAGTTAACTCATTGATATCTGACATTAAGGCTTCATAGTTGACACTGGCGACTGATTCTAGCTTAGGCATAATTTGGATTCCTAAATATTTAAACTGATTTACAACATTGAATTGATTTACCTCAGGGGCTGGGTAATTTCTCTGGGTCTCATTTAGCATTAATATTGAAGATTTAGTTTTATTTATTTAATATCCTGATATTTCCCCAAAATTCTTTATTAAATTCAACAAGGTTGGAATTGATTTTTTTAGATTCGACATAAACAAAATTATATCATCGGCGTACAGGGAGATTTTATGTTCTGTTGGTCCAACTTTAATTCCATATATTTGTGAATGTAAACGTATCGCTATCGCTAAAGGTTCAATTGCCATAGTAAACAGTAAAGGTGAAAGTGGACAGCCTTGTCGACATCCTCTATTGATTTTTATTGGTTTTGAAATATTGTTATTTGTTAGGATTTCTGCTGTAGCATTATTGTATATTATTTGAACCCATTTTATGAAATTATTTCCAAGTCCAAACCTTTGTAGGACTTCAAAAAGAAAGGGCCATTCAACTCTATCAAAGGCCTTTTCGGCGTCCAATGATAGGAGAGCTGTATCCGGTGCTTCTTTATTAAAATAAATAATATTAAATAGTCTTCTTACATTATGGAAGCCTTGTCTACCCTTTATAAAGCCATTCTGATCTCTATTAATAATATTTGGTAAAATTTCTTGTATTCGTCTTGCTAAAATTTTACAGATTATCTTAAGGTCGGCGTTTAATAGGCTTATTGGTCTCATATTTTCACATTTATTAGAGGGCTTACCTGGTTTTGGCAGCAGTATAATTAAGGCATTATTTATGTATGATGGTAAATTATTATTTTGAAATGCTTCTAAAACCATTTCCAAAAAAGGTTTTATTAATTTATTCTTAAATTTTTTATAAAGGTCAACTGGAAGACCATCTGGTCCTGCACTTTTTCCTGATTTCATATTATCAATGGCTAGCCCAACTTCTTCTTGACTAATTTTAGACTCCAATATCTCCCTGTTTTCATTTGGAATACACGGTATAGATAGTTCGTTCAAAAACCCATTTAGTTTTGTTAAATCAGGTTCATTTTTGGTATCATATAATTTTTCATAGTAATCTCTAAAGGCTCTATTAATTTCTAAAGGATCTATAACTACCTGTCCATTACTTATAATACTGGTAATTGGTGTTTTAATTTCCAATTGTTTAATCTGCCATGCTAATAATTTTCCTGATTTTTCACCTTGTTCATAAAAAGATTGTTTCAATCTTAGAAGACTCGAGGCAGCTCTATTCGCTGATTTTTTGTCGTATTCAGCTCTCAAAATCAGTAATTCATTCTCCAACCTTGGGTCACTTCCTGCATACACTTTTTTTCCTGAAGACTTTTTATTTTATGTTCCAATTTAGCTCTCTCCTCTCGAGTCTTCTTAGATTTTGATCCTGTATAACTAATAATATGTCCCCTAATAAAAGCTTTGAAAGCCTCCCACTTTACACATGCTGATGTTTGTGTAGTATTGATGTCAAAGAACTCGTCTATCTGTTTTTCTATATACTTGACAAATTCCTCATCCTGAAGCCATTTATGCTGAAATTGCCATCTACCTGATTCCTTTGTCAATTTTTTATCTACATATATTAGACAACAGGGTGCATGATCAGAAATCACGATGTTATCATAAAAGCAGTTTTGAATCTTGGACCTTAATTCTGTGGAAATCAAAAAATAATCAATACGTGAGAATGTCTTGTAGGTACTGGAATAACAAGAATAGGCTTTAACTTGTGGTTTCATTTCTCTCCATATATCTAACAATCTCAATTCTTTCATAAAATGATTAATAGTCATCCTACATCCAATGTGCTTACAATCCAGTCCTGTTGATCTATCCACACCTGGATTCAATGTACAATTAAAATCCCCTGCTATTATATGTTGCCCTGTAAGTGATGATAAGATGAGAAATAAATTAGCAAAGAACTTCTGATCATCTATATTGGGACCATATAAGTTCACAAGATTTATATTTTCTAATAGCAAAGAACCTTGAATGATTACATATCTTCCAAATTTGTCTCCAATTACATTTTTCACTTGAAAAGGAACTGATTTATGTATGAGAGTCATAACTCCCCTGGCTCGGGATGAAAATGAAGAGGTGAATACACTTCCCTGCCATCTACTCCTAATTCTTTTAACATCCTCCTCTATCAGATGAGTTTCTTGTAAAAACACAATTCTTGAACCCATGTCCTTTATTTTATTCATAACTTGTTTAAGTTTTTTTAAATTTTGTAGACCTCTGCAATTCCATGAAGTTAAATTAAGATTAACACTTTGGTCCATGATCAATAGAGAGTTTAGGATTACCTTGCAGTGTAAACATGCTCATACAGAGAAGCAAAAACATGAGTGGTTGAACATTCATCCTACAAACTATCCATCCATCCATCCATCTTCTACCGCTTTTCCGGAGGTCCGGGTCGCGGAGGCAGCAGTTCAAGCAGAGAAGCCCAGACTTCCCTCTCCCCAGCCACCTGCTCCAGCTCTTCAGAGGGGATACCAAGGCGTTCCCAGACTAGCTGGGAGACATAGTCTCTCCACCGAGTCCTGGGTCTGCCCCGGGGTCTCCTCCCAGTGGGACGTGCCTGAAACACCTCAAGTGGGAGGCGTCCAGGAGGCATCCTAATCAGATGCCCATACCACCTCAACTGACTCCTTTCAATGTGGAGGAGCAGCGGTTCTACTCTGAGCCTCTCCCGAATGACTGAGCTCCTCACCCTATCTCTGAGGGTGAGTCCAGCAATCCAGCAATTGTAGGGGTGATTGCTGGACTCACCCCTACAAACTACACACAAACAAATTTCCCCTCCCCACACTTGTGGCAAACCCCCCAAAATCAAAAGAAAAATTCTGTCTCCCGATATAGCCATCGACCGTTCCACACCCACGGGGAACAGCCTAAGCCACTCCTTCTTCATCCTCCCAATCACCCTAACTCTACTGCTTTTAATGACGTAACATTAACTCTCCTCTGTAGTTTTCCAACTTAACTCCAAAATTTTTAACAACTTTGTACATCATAGTTTTTTTTTTGTTTGTTTTGTTTTTGTTTTGTTTTTTTAATATATAATACAATCTATATTTTGTAAACTTACTATTTACTTCAAGTCAGTCAGATGCCTGTGCAAATGCTTAATTATTCTACCTTATATTTTGTTCATGCTTAGCTCCCACCAGTCTCTTCTTCTTCTTTGATCTTCTTGATGAACTCCTGCGCCTCCTCTGGGGTCTTGAAGATGTGGGTTCTGCCCTCATACGTGGTCAGCAGTCTCGCAGGATAGATTACACCATGACGAATCCCAAGGTTGCGCAGCTCCTTACGTATGGGATCAAACTGCTTCCTCAATTGCTGGATTCCTGTGGCCAAATCTGGGTAGAACCGCACCTGCTGGTCCTGGTGTTTAATCTCTCCTTTAGCACGTGCAGCGTTGAAGATCTTCATCCTGTCTCTGTTGCTAAGAAACTTCATAATTAAGGTCCTCGGCGGTCCCTTATCTCTCCGTGGGCCAATACGATGTGCTTTTTCCAGAACCACTGCTGATTGCAACTCCTCGCTGCCCAGCACCTCCGGAATCCACTTTTCCAGAAAGGAACATACGTCCCGACCTTCTGATTCCTCTGGAAGACCCACCAGCCTCAAATTATTCTGTCTCGACCGAGATTCCAAATCCAAAATATTATCTTCCAGAGATTTATTTTTTTTTTCCAAAGTGCGCACCTTTAATTGAAGACGGGTGACGTCATCTTCAGCACTAGCGAGACGGAGCTCCATCTGCGCCGTTCGTTCTACACAGTCACCCAATTCCTTTCTTATTCCTTCCAACGCTGTCATAATCCCATCAAATCTAGAGGAAAAGTCCGCTCTCATTGAACTCATGGCAGCCATCAGCGCATCTGCGCCATTCCCCGCAGACATCGCACCGCCGCCAGCCTCCTCCGCCATATATGGAGTTTTGTTTGCTGCGTCACAGACCTGAAAGTCCGTTAATTTGGACTGTTTCGGCGGCTCGCTTTTTCCTTTTCCTGGTTTTCCAGCCTTAGGCTTCGCCGACATATCCTCGCCCAAACGCTGGGATACGTTCTGTCCCAAATGAGAGAGTTATTTGCCGATTTTTTTTCTCCAGGAGCAGAGCAGAGCGAGACACGTCCGTCCTACGTGGCAGCCATAACCGGAAGTCGGGATCATTGTTATGCTGAAAGACCCAGCCACGTTTCATCTTCAGTGCCCTTACGAAGCCACTCCTTCGTTGCCCGGGCGGTGTGTTTGGGATCATTGTCCTGCTGAAAGACCCAGCCACGTTTCATCTTCAGTGCCCTTGCTGATGGAAGGAGGTTTTCACTCAAAATCTCACGATACATGGCCCCATTCATTCTTTCCTTTACACAGATCAGTCGTCCTGGTCCCTTTGCAGAAAAACGGCCCCAAAGCATGGTGTTTCCACCCCCATGCTTCACAGTAGGTATGGTGTTCTTTGTATGCAACTCAGCATTCTTTCTTCTCCAAACACGACAAGTTGAGTTTTTACCAAAAAGTTCTATTTTGATTTCATCTGACCATATGACATTCTCCCAATCCTCTTCTGGATCATCCAAATGTTCTCTAGCAAACTTCAGACGGGCCTGGACATGTACTGGCTTACTCAGGAGGACACGTCTGGCACTGCAGGATTTGAGTCCCTGGCGGCGTAGTGTGTTACTGATGGTAGCCTTTGTTACTTTGGTCCCAGCTCTCTGCAGGTCATTCACTAGGTCCCCCCGTGTGGTTCTGGGATTTTTGCTCACCGTTCTCGTGATCATTTGGACCCCACGGGGTGAGATCTTGCGTGGAGCCCCAGATCAAGGGAGATTATCAGTGGTCTTGTATGTCTTCCATTTTCTAATAATTGCTCCCACAGTTGATTTCTTCACACCAAGCTGCTTACCTATTGCAGATTCAGTCTTCCCAGCCTGGTGCAGGTCTACAATTTTGTTTCTGGTGTCCTTTGACAGCTCTTTGGTCTTGGCCATAGTGGAGTTTGGAGTCTGACTGTTTGAGGTTGTGGACAGGTGTCTTTTATACTGATAACGAGTTCAAACAGGTGCCATTAATACAGGTAACGAGTGGAGGACAGAGGAGCCTCTTAAAGAAGAAGTTACAGGTCTGTGAGAGCCAGAAATCTTGCTTGTTTGTAGGTGACCAAATACTTACTTTCCACCATAATTTGCAAATAAATGCTTTAAAAATCAGACAATGTGATTTTCTGGATTTTTTTTTCTAATTTTGTCTCTCATAGTTGAGGTATACCTATGATGAAAATTGGAGACCTCTCTCATCTTTTAAGTGGGAGAACTTGCACAATTGGTGGCTGACTAAATACTTTCTTGCCCCACTGTAGCTCAAGTTGGATACGCAGCAATACTGATAATTTAATAACTGTGAAACAAACAGGTTGATGAAAAAATCAGTAAACATGGCAGCACCTCCTGATGCCTCAATTGTATTTTGAAACCTATTCAAATTAATCGTAGTAATTTCAGTCCAGTTTATACCCCGTTCCAAATAAAAGGCTGTGTCACCGCTTGGCTCTGTTGCCAACACTGAGGCCCAATGAAATTCATCTTGACTGTGTAAAATGGCTGGAAGACTTAATTTAAAGTTAAAAAAAAAATCTCCTGTGAGACCAAAGAGATGTCTAAACAACTTTATTTTTTTGTTAACTTCTTCAGTCAGCATCAAGACTTTCTCAGGTGTGATGTGGAGATCAAAGATGAACAGAAACCTCTGGAGCAGCAGGCTCTGTGCATCATGAGCCTTTCTGGCGAAAAACAAACATACGGAAAATGTCTGGAATGTGCTTCCATCTACCAACTTAACCGTGAGGAAAGGGCCTTTGCGAATCCCCACCACTGCTGGAGGGCACAGCCGCATATGGCAAAAAGACAAAGCATCGCAGCTTGTCGCGGGCTTTTAAAAGAACAAGGCCAAGTTACCCCCCTCCCATCCCCCCATTCCCTTAGGTGTTCCAGTAGAATGTGAGAGGGAGGGAACAGAGAAGAACTGAGTGAAGTTGTTTCTTTTTTTTTCTATTGTGGGGCTAAAGTCAGCCTTTTTATAGATGTAAAACTTAACTTGGCAGACTAGACTCGCATACCAGAAAATGTGTTTTCAGCCTGCGTGCTCCAAGCTGGCAGACAGTTTTAGGTGAGCTCTGCTGCTGTTTCTCTCCAGAGACATTTCAGCGTGTAACTGCAGCCAGAAAGACAGAAGAGATGTAAGGTGAGGTCAGGATCGAAAAGGTCTTAAAGCATGGCTGATAAGCCCTGGGGACTTTTTCTTCATTTCATAATCACTAACTGATATCTGTTAGAAATTAAACCAAAACATGTTTCCCAAACATGGACATGTACGATGGTGTGAAAAAGTGTTTGCCCCCTTCCTGGTTTCTCATTTTTTTGTATGTTTGGCACACTTAAATGTTTCAGGTCATCAAACAAAATTAAACATTAGACAAAGATAATACAAGTAAACACAAAATGCAGTTTTTAAATGAAGGTGTTTATTATTAAGGGAAAAAAAATCCAAACCTACATGGCTCTGTGTGAAAAAGTGACGCCCCCCCATTAAGACATAAATTAACTGTGGCTTATCACATCTTTGGAAAGCTGAGTTCAGTTTCTCTAGCCACACCCAGGCCTGATTACTGCTACACCTGTTTTCAATCAAGAAATCACTTGAATAGGACCTGCTTGACAAAGTGAAGTAGACCAGAAGATCGTCAAACACTAGACTTCATGCTGCGAACCAAAGAAATTAAGGAACAAATGAGAAACAAAGTAATTGAGCTGTATTAGTCTGGAAAAGGTTATAAAGCCATTTCTAAAACTGTGGGACTCCAGCAAACCACAGTGAGAACCATTATCCACAAATGGTGAAAACATGGAACAGTGGTGAACCTTCCCAGGAGTGACCGGCCAACCAAAATTACTCCAAGAGCACAGCAACGACTCATTAAAGAGGTCACAAAAGACCCCGCAACAACATTCAAAGAATTGCAGGCCTCACTTGCCTCAGTTAAGGTCAGTGTTCATAACTCCACCATAAGAAAGAGATTGGGCAAAAATGGCCTGCATGGCAGAGTTCCAAGACGAAAACCACTGCTGAACAAAAAGAACAAAGGCTTATCTCAGTTTTGCCAGAAAACATCTTGATGATCCCCAAGACTTTTGGGAAAATACTCTGTGGACTGACGAGACAAAAGTTGAACTTTTTGGGAAGGTGTGTGTCCCATTACATCTGGTGTAAAAGTAACAGCATTTCAGAAAAGGAACATCATACCAACAATAAAATATGGTGGTGGTAGTGTGATGGTCTGGGGCTGTTTTGCTGCTTCAGGACCTGGAAGACTTGCTATGGTAAATGGAACCATGAATTCTGCTGTCTACCAAAAAATCCTGAAGGAGAATGTCCGACCATCTGTTCATGATCTCAGGCTGAAGCACACTTGGGTTCTGCAGCAGGGCAATGATTCAAAACACACCAGCAAATCCACCTCTGAATGGCTTAAGAAAAACAAAATGAAGATTTTGGAGTGGCCTAGTCAAAGTCCTGACCTGAATCCGATTGAGATGGGGGGGCATGACCTTAAAAAGGTGGTCGTTCATGCTCTAAAACCCTCCAGTGTGGCTGAATTACAACAATTCTGCAAAGATGAGTGGGCCAAAATTCCTCCACAGTGCTGTAAAAGACTCATTGCCAGTTATTGCAAACACTTGATTGCAGGTGTTGCCGCTAAGGGTGGCCCAACCAATTATTAGGTTTAGGGGGCAATCACTTTTTCACACAGGGCCATGTAGGTTTGGATTTTTGTTTCCTTTAATAATAAACACCTTCATTTAAAAACTGCATTTAGTGTTTACTTGTGTTATCTTTGTCTAATGTTTAAATTTGTTTGATGATCTGAAACATTCAAGTATGACAAACACATCACTTTCACATCACTGTATTAGATAGGCCTATTGCACTGCAGACATTTTGACATTAAAAAATTTTGTTACTAATGAATACTACGTTTCATTCACCTCCTTTATACTGTCTTATGTCATGTCATTGAGACACTGAAAAAAAGCAGTGAGCTTTTAATTTCTTGTTGTTTTTTACACCCATCACACGACAACAAGCGTTTGATGTCATTTGTATTGCAGCATCACATTGGTCAATATCATTGTTGGGAGTCAACGGGGGTGAGCCAGGGGGTTAGCCTTAAAAAATATAGATGGATCACATCGGCACAAATGCACCCTTCACAATGAAATACACACAGCCTTTATTTGGTTTGGCTCTTAAATAAAGACCTTAAAAATAATTCCTGGGTTTTATGACATTAAACCATTAAGCTCCAGCTTCAGTGCTGTTTAGCAAAATAAATGTACCCAATCCTTACCTGTGATTGGCCCACTCAAAAAATCTTTTCCCAGTCAAATTAGGGGCTCATAAATATTAAAAAGGAGGCTGAAAACCCACTGTTTAAGACTGAACTTTACAACTTTTTTTTTTCAAAAGATCAAAAACATTTTTTGGTCTTCAAAACTACATATACAGTATAAAGCCTTGACCATATCAAAGCTTTAATTCCTTTAACCCCTGGATAAAGGACCTTTAAAACTAAATGCCAGATATTTGTTAATGAGCCTTTTTTGGGGCATTTTAGCCTTTATGAGACAGGTACAGTGAAGACAGACAGGAGAGGGGGTTGAGAGGGACATGCAGGAGGAATCGCCCAGGCTGGGACTTGGACTTGTGCTACCTACATGTGCAGCATGAACCACCAGGGCATAGGATGACCCTAACATACATTTAAAAAAACCCAACCCATAAATATCTGACTGAATGGACCATTTTCTTGTTCAGAAAAAGCAAGTATTACTCACTCAATGTATTTTTTTTTTCCAGTTTTACCTTGAAATAAAAAGTGCAGAAATGTATGTTAGGAGACCATATACTTGTAACAGTGAGGCAACAGATAATGATAGAGATGCTGGTGTTGGATCACTGGAGACAGCCCTCCCTGCTGCTGGATGAAATGACACGATCGTCTCTGGTTAAGTAAACACAGTTGAGAAAGGGATTCTTAATCTCTAAACACCATCTTCCTTTGATAAATACACCTTTGCTTTGAATGCATTGCAAAAAGAAGGTTATGATGGACAGGAAAATCTGATATTCCAGCTTTCTTGACGGCTTTGCCTCCCTTTGGGGCAGAGCTGCAGTTTTTTTTTTTTTTTAATCAAAGCCGAGTTTTTACAAAGTTCATGTTGTACCACCTGGCATCTGTTAAGATTCTGACTTCTTTATTCAGCAATTGTAATCCTGTGTGACAACTGATAAAGTTGCAGCTTTTATCTTTTCTGTAAAGTTGCCTTTTTTTAAAAGGGCCTGCTAACGCTTACTATCAAGGGAGTAACGGCATTTGAATTATGACTTATTTTATGAGAGTTCTAAAGTCATTTTTTTACGTTTATTTCTGGCGCTGTCGCTGACATAAAAGACATTTTATTAATGTTGAGTTCACAGTGGGGAGGCTTGTTGTTGATATTTGTGTCTAGACTGCAGGTGGAAAATCTTTTGGAGCTTGTAACTACATTTAAATAAAGAAAGAGATTTGATAACTTTATAAAAAAAAAAATTTCTATGTTGAGGTTACATCAGTTTAGCATGACTACAAGGGCCAGTAGCAGTAAACAATGGTAAATAACCTTACACTGTTACAAGTGGAATCCCAGGCATGCTGACATGAACAATGAAACAGATACATCTTTAACTCGTAATCTAATATAACACACTTAACATGTCATGCCTCTGCTCTATTCCTCACAACATTCTTGACATAGAGGTCGTAGGCCTGGTCCCATAATGTGTTTGTGTGACTTGCAAACACAGTATATGATGACCAAGACCTGCTGGTACATGTTGAATTTCAAATATGTGGCGCACCCCTTACATAAAGTATAAAAGAATATTAAACTACATATTTTCATCTCACATCGCAACACTAGTCGGCCCATTTGTTCTGCGGTCAAATGCCTTTTTTTAAGTTTTGCACGAAACGGCTCCTCAAACTCAGCCTTAATAATCAAAACAGCTGTGGAATTCAATACTTCACAAATCAAAATTGTCAAATATGATTACAATAGCAATAGGCCATAATACTGAACAGATGCTGACCCTTCCCTGTCTGTAATTAGTGGACTAAATGGTCAAATTCTTGCTGCTGACAGCCTTTCCTTGTGTAGCACGACTCTGACAGCAACACTCAAATGCAAACTTTCTCTTGCGGCCCTAACACCTTGTAATTGTGTGGCATGTATATGTGAGGGAATAAGCCATATGACCTGAACATCAGAAGGCTGTGACAAACTTGCCGCTACGCCCTTGTCCCCTCCTTGTTGACTAATTTAATGAGACAAACTAAATGTAATTTAATTGTTGTCAAGCTGAACCTATATTTAGCCATGAGGACATTAAATAACGACGTGCGGATGACCATGTGACTTTACTTGATACAGAAAGGAGAAAGTAGTAGCTCAAGTATGGATGTTTAATTTTGGAAAATCATGGTAATATTTTTAATATTTTAATGAATAGTTGCATTGTCAAAATGGGTTGGGAATAGTTTGAGAAAAAAATCTACTCGAAACAGGATTGACTTGCATAAATCCACTTATATTGGTATGTGTAGCTTTTTAATAGAGTTCACTCTTGTTTCTGTGGGGTGGTCTGAAGTATGCCTGCACTGCTCCTCATCCCCCTGAAAGATCAACAGGGCTAAAAGTGGAAACATTTCACCCATTATTTTCCACTTGGGGGGGAAAAAAAAATCTATAGGTAGGTCAGCTGTAGTCCAGCTGTATTGGGTTTCCTGATGCTTATCAACTTGTTCATCGTGATCTCTTGCTTTAAATAGTTTCATTGTGGACATCTTAATGTGCTAGTTCTGGTCTATTAATGGTCTGTGCCTAATGGTCATTTGAGAGAAGGAAAAGGCTCGAAGAGAAAAGGGATGGGAGTAGGGCTGCAGCTAACAACTATTTTACAGCTCGGGTAATCACCCACTCTAATCGAAGATTACTTGAGTAATCTGATGCTTTTTTAAAGAAACTTGCATTGACCAACATTTGCAGAACTTTCTTTCTTAAAGACCAGTAGTAATTGTACCAAACACTCAATAAAAAAGGTACACTTTTATTGCAATGCTTATTGCAATGTTTATTGCATAGAACGTAACTTTAAACAGTACGTTACACCATAGAGTTCCTTTCGCTTGCCGTTAGCATCTGTTAGCATCCACCGTTAGCATCCGGATGCTAACGGTAGTGGCTATATGTTCTTTGGTCATATAAGCATAATTAAGTGTAGCTGACTACATTCTATTCATCTTAATTTTAAATCTCAGTCACGTACCTTGCTTCGGGTGCGCTGGCTGTCCACGATGTGGGGTGCTTTCCGCCGCTGACACACTGTAACATCTGACGTTGTAGCATGCTAGCTCCCCACTCGGCTTTACCATATACACACTGCACAATGTTTTCCTTCAATCTGAGCTTGAAATGATTCCAGACTTGAGATACTTTTGTCATTTTTAAAAAATTTTCTTGATCTTTGTCAGCTCGTCACTATGCCACTCTGCCATGGTTGCCATTAAACAAATCTGCGTTTTGTTTAAGTAGCGTGACCAGAAGAAGGTTATATTGAGGGGTTGCACTGACATCACACGGGTCACGTGTCTTTTTGTTTCCTGCGCCATTTTGGACGGCAACGAACAGTCAAATCACCAACAGCAAGCGTGAGTGAGTGTAATCAACGAGATAAATGGCTACACACAAATTATCACTGTGGTTCAACGACGAGGTGCAGACTTTTCTGTGCTTGGTACCTGATTAAAGAAATCCAGAGGGAGCTTGACGGAGTGACCTGAAATGAATTCACGGCCACGGCGAAGGCAGACGGGAGGCAAGAGTGGCGTCGACCCGACCACGGCATCATCATTGTTGAAAACCGTGATAGAGGATGGTGAGTGATGCGATATTATGTATCTTTGACATTATTTATCCCAGTGGTGGAAAGCTCACTTTGAACAAACAACACTGCGTTGTCTCCGGTATACAGACAGGGAGCTAGCTAGTTAGCCATCAGTGCTAACTCCGTGCTCTGCTTGTATTTTGCGCTTGTGTCGACAACATCTGACGAAATAAGCGAGTGTTAATCTTGGTTAAAAAGTAGTTTTGTTGCACTTTCGTGCTGTGCATGTACTTAAGTTGTGTGTGTATTTTCATTCTAGAGTCCTGCCGCAGGCTGAAAATCTGCTGAACTGGGACCAGCAGCATATCCAGTTGCTTCTCAGTGAGGCAAGAGAGCATGAAACGGGAACAGGTCAAGTGGACCCCTGACCAAGTGAGCACCCCGAGTGGACCCTGGGGTCCAATCTGTGCATGTACAAGTATATTTTCAATCCAGTGATTTACAGACTGATTCAGAAAGCCTCATACAGAACATTATAGTCCCACATACTTACTCTGTAGATTTTCATCTGGGGGCAGCCAGTGGTGACAAGCAGCAGTGGTGGAGAAAAGTCTTTTGAAAGCAGAAACAGAGCCAAAACCTTCTTTGGGTCAGCTTAGTTATCATCTTCCATATACAGTACATTCTATATAAAGATGCATAACCTTTTTTCCCCTCACTATCTGACATTAAATCAATCACTTTCCTGTTTTAGGTCAGTTAGGATTACCAAAATGATTTCTATTTGCTAAATTCTAGAATAATAATAGATTTTTTTTTTATTACTTTCTTCAAAGTCAGAAGTTTACAAACACTAAGATTACAATGCCTTTAAACAATTTGGGAAAGCCCAGATGGCGATGTCATGGCTTTGGAAACTTCCGATAGATTATTTGACAATATTTGAGTTAATTGGAGGCACACCTGTGGATGTATTTTAGGGCACACCTCAATCACACTGCTTCCTTATGTAATGTCATGGGAAAATCAAAAGAAATCGGCCAAGATATCAGGAAGAGAATTGTGGACCTCCACAAGTCTTGTTTATCCTTCGGTACACTTTTCAGATGCCTGATGGTGCCACATTCATCTGTTCAAACAATGATATGCAAAAATTTGTGGGCAGAGCTGAAAAGACGTGTGTGAGCAAGACGGCCTACAAACCTCACTCAGTTCCACCAGTTCTGTCAGGAGGAATGGGCCATAATTCAGCATACTATTGTGAGAAGCTTGTGGAAGGATACCCAAAACATTTGACCCAAGTCATGCAGTTTAAAGGCAATGCTACCAAATACTAAGGAAATGTATGTAAACTTCTGACTTTGAAAAAAGTAATAAAAAAATTCTCTGAAAAAATTATTTTGCAAATATATAAATAATTTGGCAAATAGAAATTATTTTGGTAATCCTAACTGACCTAAAACGGGAAAAGTTTAGTCTGATTTAATGCCAGGTTATGTGTCTTTTTATACAGTGTATGTAAACTTCTGGTTTCCACTGTATATCTTGTGTCACTCTGTCTTATTTTGTTATATTTTTACCAGGATTTTATATTGAACTAGGGCTGTGCGAAATGACCAAAATTTCATATCATGATATAAGCAATCTTGCACCCTGATAACCATATATCCTGATATACATTTTCTGTAAATTCTATAGTTTATATATAATAAACACATATCATTGTCATTCATTTTGTCCTTTTATTTAAAGATGTAATAATATCCAATTAATGTTCCTCTAATTTTTCATCCTCTCCTATCTTAATATCCGGTTGGAAAACATTAACTATAATCAGGTTTACTTTGACTGCACACCAACATTTATTCAACCGTGTCATATGCTTGTTTAACTAGTACATTAAATCCGACATGGCCTCCTATGATTTATTTTTTCGTAAAATACATTTATATACATTCAGAAACTGATGGCTAGATGAAAACAGTTGAAATGGCTGCTCCCTACCAGGCCGTGGGGGGGGGGGTAGGGAGTGGATGATCAACCTGAACCTGTTCTTTAACAGGTTGGACCAACCGCCCTCTTCTCCGCCTGCCCACCAACCACTGCTGCCTCCACCTTCATCTAGTCTTGCTGTCCACTGCCCCCCCCCCCCCCGACGTCCGGGATCGTGGAGCACATCTTCGTACCACAGCTGTGGAAAACATCCTGTGTGATACCTGTACTGAAGACTCCGCACCTCAAGGACCTTAACAGCTACAGACCAGTGGCTCTCACATCACACCTAATGAAGAGCCTGGAGAGGCTGCTCCTTGCTCACCTCTGTCCCCTGGTGGGACCAGCAATGGACCCACTTTAGTTTGCCTGCCAGCATGGCATCGGGGTAGAGGATGCAGTGATCTTCCTCCTACATCGTTCCCTGTCCCACCTGGAGAAGCCTGGGAGCACTGTGAGGATCATGTTCTTTGATTTCTCCAGTGCTTTCAACACCATCCAACCAGTGATCCTGAGGGACAAGCTGCTGTGTGCAGGGGTGGACCAGCACCTGTCATCATGGATCCTGGACTACCTCACAGACCGACCAGTTTATGAGAACCCAGGACTGTGTGTCTGATACCATCATCTGCAGTACGGGAGGGCCCCCCAGGGAACAGTTCTGGCTCCCTTCCTGTTCACCCTCTACACTGCTGACTTTTCACACAACACACCACACTGCCATCTACAGAAGTTCTCTAATGACTCTGCGATCGTCGGTCTCATCTCTGATTGGGATGATGCAGAGTACAGAGGGCTTATCCAGGACTTTGAGGACTGGTGCTTACAGAACTGCCTCCAGATCAATGCGAGGAAAACTAAGGAACTGGACTGCTGCAGGCGAGGACAACCCCCCCCCCCCCCCCCACAGCACCAGTAAACATCCAGGGAACAGACATTGAGATAGTGACATCTTACAAGTACCTGGGTGTTCACCTGAACAATAAACGGAACTGGTCACACAACACCCAACGTGCTCCACAAGAAGGGGCATATTAAATGTACTAAATGCCACAACTTTGCACAATAGAGATCATCCCCTCCAATACACAACTAAGACAATTACAATTATTATCGAGGGTGGCAACAACACTGTTTATTCAAATGTGAAATATACTGTCTGGGTACATATTTATATTCTGCCGGGTAATTTAACTAACCGTAATGCTATTTATACCATCTAGCTGCAATGTGCACTGCACTGTGTATATAACTGTGTGCATTTGTATTTTTATTTACTGCTTTGGCTAACCAATTCTTATCTTACTATCTTATTTACTATTGCTCTGAGTGCTGCTATCCCTGTGCTGCTGCAATCCTGGAATTACCCCATTGTGGGATTAATAAAGGCTTATCTTATCCCTTCCATCTTCACAAGTCTTTATTATATAGCATTCCAAGGGCAAAAGCCTGTTTTACCATTTGACTCTGGTGTTTAGTTTTACCAGCTGATGATTGTTTAGTGCCTCTAATATGAAACCATAGAAGTTTTTATCTTGTCATCCGATAGACAGTATATCGTCATATCAGACAGCTCTACATTGAACTGTTGGCACTAGCATTCTAGGTGGTTTGAGACTTTTTTAAACAACTTTATTTGCATATCAAGGTATGTACAAACATTGTATAAACATATACTGTAAGTCATATAGGACCATAAACAAACGTGGCTACAATCATTAGAAACATATCTTAGTAACAGTGGTAATGCATGAGGGAACAAGCAAGATTAAACAACAACTGAAAAAGAGAACAAAAGGAAAAGAAAAATGCAAGGGGATCTCAGTTTGGTTAACATGATGAGTCACTGGGAATATCGTTCATAAACGAATATAGTTTTTGGCCTTTAGGTGTTTACAAAAGTTTTAGATATTTCATATATGGGCATGGGCGCATGCGCACGCAGCGACCGGCAGCTGGTGAAAAAGTCCATCGTCTGTGTGTCTGTTTTTACGCACTTTAATGTGTTTTTAACGAAATTCTCTGTTGTTTCTGTCCTGGAATGTTTGTGGACTGTATGGCGAAGAGCTCCCTGGTTCCATCAATATGGATTTCCTCCCCATTTTTGCACTGCTGCTAATTTTCCACCGGCCCTGTGTCTCTGAGGTGAGAGCGATCGGGATCATGCCGGGCAGAATACAATGTTCCAGGGACATGTTGCTGCATTTAAACACGGATGATGCAGCGTCTGTGATTGAGTCTATGCCGCAACTGCCGGACTTTATTTTGAGAGACGTTCATGGACACAGCGGTGAAAAGAGAGACGGGAGAAGGAAGCGCGGAAAGCGTGGAGGCGTGAAATTACACCTGAGGAAACGTCAGTTTGGTAACGTTCCTCTTCCTTCTATGATTTTTGGGAACGTACAATCTCTGAGGAACAAGGTGGATGAAATTCAAGGGAATGTACACTACCAGAAGGCCTTTAAGAACTGCTGTGTCATGGCTTATACCGAGTCTTGGCTTACTGTGCATGACCGGGATGCGGACCTGTGGATTGACGGCTTTGGAGCCCCACTCCGCTCTGATTGGCAGGAAGAGTTAACGGGGAAACGTCAGGGGGGCGGCGTATGTTTATATATTAATAAGCAGTACTGCACATCTGTCACGGTCAGAGAGCGCATCTGTACATCCGATGTGGAGCTTCTGTCTGTGTCACTACGCCCCTTTTATTTGCCTCGCGAGTTCCCCCAACTTTTTATCATGACTGTGTACATCCACTCGAGGGCAGACGCTGACTCCGCCTCCAGCACCATCTTTGATGTGGTGCAGCGGCTGCAGTCAATTTCTCCAGAGGCGCCAAACTTTATTCTTGGGGATTTTAACCTCTTGCACTCCGGGATACCGCGGGCGGTCACGTCTCTGCGTCCTAGGGCGCACACTGTGCATCCTAGGGCACACTGAAAAAAAAAAAGCTGCAGACACAGCCGCGAACAGAAAGCCAAAGGAATGCTTTGATTGGTTTAGATTTGATTGACCTCTCATTTGACTAATAAGAGCCTTGAATTGGGTTTCTGAAACCTTGAAGAACCAATGACTGAAAACCTAGCAAGAAGGACCCGCCTACCAATGGCTACGAATACAGCGAGCCAATTGAAGTTCCATGATTGAAAGCGTGCGTCCCGTGTGTAAAATCTGTTTTGTGTAAGCCGCTGGGTGACACACAAGCGTTCGCCAGTCTTTTTTTCTTACTACTGTTCTTATTTGTTTTGAAAAATCGTTCGCCAAAACCGCAATCATGGAAGCGCAAAACCACAATAATGGAATCATGGTTTGACCGGGTCGCATGACCAGAACCATGAGTCGTAACAAGCGGACCAGCGTCATGTTCGTCTGACAATGAGGAAGAGAAGTTCGCCAGCGACACTGCTGTTGTGGACAGGTAAGTGTTATAAGCTAAATTACTCTTTATCCCTGAAAATTGTAATCAAAATGACTTTTGACCGATCGGTAAATTACAAGTGTGCGTCATCGCCACATGATGGACCATTGACGGACCGGTCCGTGCGCCGCGTCCGGACCGTGAACCCCCCCCCCCGCAGATATATTGCAGATATTTTAGTACAACTGTGCGTAGTAGACCGCGGCGCACCGTCACCGCAGTCCGTCATGTAGCGATGGGCGATGTCCGTCCTTTGTAGCGGGGTGGGTGGGTGGGTGGGAGTTGTTATCTTCTACATTACAGATATTTTAGTATAATTTTTAGTGCACTGTAGGTTATTTTTTCTTGTAAAAAAAGCCACACATTTTTTACGTGGCATGCTTCTTTGTGTGTGGGGGCTTGTTTGTTCATTTATTCATTCATGAATGAATAAACAACCCCCCCCCCACACACACACAGCCCTGAGTGTCACCTTTCATTTAGAGCCCAAGATGAAGCTTCTATATTGAATCATTCAAAAGTTACAGACGTTTTTCCAAACTGTGCCATTTGGCACAATTTGGCACAGTTCAAAAACGCCTGGGAACAACCTGAGAACAAAGCTGTGTAATATATTCATTTTTTGTGGTATTGTTACAAAATTTTGACCTCAGCTGGATAACCCTTGGTTCTACATTTCTGTTGCATTTACCAGCCTGGATCTGACAGCTGTGTGTTATTTGCAAGCATTTGTATCCAAAAAAAACACCCAGGCGAAATTTATTTTCTTCAAGTTCAGTATGTTTAGATGACTGTTACTCAGTGGCAGGAGCACTTAGAGAGATTATGACTGTTTTGCCAAAAAATTCAAAGTGTTTTCTTTTAAATGAGACCAACCCCATGAAGATGCTGCAAAGGTTGAAGAACAGCTTTTGATTTACTTTGGGTACGTTATTTTTAGGCGTTTTTAGGGAAATTGACCAGAGTGCAAGGGGTTAACCATGTTTCTTTAAAGAAGACACTTAAAAACTTTTATCAGTATGTCTCCTGCCCAACCAGGCGAAAAAAGACATTGGACCTGTGCTATGGATCCATAGAGAGGGCCTATAAATCACTTCCCCTTCCTCCTTTTTAGGATCCTCACATCACAACTGTGTACATTTGCTGCCCACATATAAAACTGCTCTCAGAAGAGGCAAGGTGGAGACCAGAGACATTGATGTGTGGACAGAAGATTCAGTGCACAGCCTCCAGGAATGCTTTAACTGTACAGACTGGGAGATGTTCACACTGTCCTGCGGGGATGATTTGGACTCTTCGGTAGACGTCACATGCTCATACATGGCTTTCTGTAAAAATATGATCGTTCCACGTAAACGTGTCAAAATATATCCCAACAACAAGCCATGGGCTACAAAATCAGTTAAATCCTGCTTACAGAGGAAAGCACTTGCCTTTAAACAGGGGTCTGTTTCTGAGCTACAGGTTGCCACAAAAGAACTGAAGGCCGAAATTTTAAGAGCAAAACAGAATTATAAATCAGAGTTGGAAAGCAAGATGGCAACAAAGAAACTTGGTTCAGCCTGGGCCAGTATGAAAACTATTGCAGGCCTTCAGAGCACAGAACACAGTAATCGTGTGTTTTTAGATGGTTTTAATTCAGACACAGAGCTGGCTAATGCTGTTAATTGTTTTTATGGTTGTTTTGACTCCTTTGATTTTAGCACTGAAACCCAAGATTTGAAACAGAAACTCAAAGACAATCAGCACTTTAATATTGAGGTGCAGGATATTAAAAGGGAGTTCTGCGCTGTAAATAAAGGCTTATGTTATGTTATCTATCTTAAAAGTGAACAAAAGTCCGGGCCCTGATAATATATGTGGGCGATTGGTAAAGTCCTGTGCACATGAACTGAGTCCTATATTTCATTACATTTTCAATAAGTCCTTACAGACACAACATGTGCCCAAGATCTGGAAAGAAGCCGTGGTTGTTCCCGTTCCAAAATCCAGCTGTCCTAAAACGGTAAACGACTTTAGACCAGTTGCTTTGACTTCAATTTTAATGAAAATTTTTGAAAAACTGGTCAGATGTGAGGTCCTAAAGCAGACTGAGCATGCACTGGACCCTCTGCAGTTTGCCTATAGGCCTCACAGAGGAGTGGAGGACGCCACTGTCACTCTGTTTAACATGCTTTTTAAACATCTGGATTTTAATGGGACACACGCCAGGCTTTTATTTGTGGACTTTTCCTCTGCCTTTAAACAATCCAACCTCATATTTTAGTTGAAAGGCTCCTGCAACAATTTGATATTGAGCAATAATCTGGTGGGTTGGATTCTGGATTTCTTAACCAACAGGACGCAGAGAGTAAGGGTCAATGGTACATTGTCTGACC
The DNA here is from genome assembly GCA_020510985.1 of Pholidichthys leucotaenia. Classification (NCBI taxonomy): domain Eukaryota; kingdom Metazoa; phylum Chordata; class Actinopteri; order Cichliformes; family Pholidichthyidae; genus Pholidichthys; species Pholidichthys leucotaenia. The sequence continues at coordinate 37,784,906 of CM035843.1, read as the reverse complement.
TAAAGTGCTCTTCTACTGGCTCTCCCAGGGGTGTGTGTTGTCACCACTACTCTTCATCCTGTACACAAACATGTGTCGGAGCAGACATGACAACAGACACATTATAAAGTATGCTGATGACTCAGTTATTGTCAGTCTCCTCCAGGATGGTGAGAGTGGCCACGGCCCAGTAGTTGATGATTTTGTTCACTGGTGTGAGGATTCCTTACCTGCAGCTGAATACAACAAAAACTAAAGACATGATTATTGACTTTAGGAGGAAAACTCCCAGGCACAAAGTCACCGTACTAAAAGGCCAGACCACCGAATGTGTACAATCCTACAAATATCTTGGGACAATTATTGATAGTAATTTAAACTTTGAAGAGAACTGTGAAAGGGTGTGCAAAAAGGGTCAGCAACATTTGCATTGCTTGAGAAAACTTGCATGCTTCCAAACTGACCGAACCATAATGACAATGTTTTATCGGGCTTTTATTGAATCTGTTTTATCCTTTTCTTTTGTGGTCATGTTTGGATCAGATAAAACTGAAACAGAGGAAATCCTTGGATCAGGTAGTCAGATGGTCCAGTCGTTTGCTTGGTGAGTCACAGCTGAGCCTGACATCCCTGTACACCAGACAAGAACAGAGGATTGCTACCTCCATTTTAAATGATGACTCCCACCCTTTGCACTGCAACTTTCAGCTTCCCTCAAGACGGAGTTTGCTGTCCCCAAAAAGTAGAACCCAGCGCTACAAAAAACAGCTATGTTCCTGCTGCTGTCAAAGATGTTGAACAGTTGTAACAATATATTGCACATGATTTAGGTACCTATTTATTACTCCATTTTATATTTACTTATTTTTTGTAGGATGTTATTTGGGTTCTAAATATTTTATTGGGTTTTAGACCTTTGAGTTTTTTTAACCTCTTTGACTCGTTTTTAACTTTTTACTATGACCCTTCTCTCTTACCTCTGGTTTTTCTCTCATCTCTTTGTCTTTTATACCCTGATTGATGGAGCCTTGAGTATTTTTATCATGTTTATAGTCAGCTTCATGTGTGCCTGTGTTTTGTGTCTATGTTGAATGTAATTAGTGGCTTGTAAAATATGGATGTCACCAGACTGCAAAACAAATCTATCTACGGGTACAAATAAAGTAACCTGAACCTGAATATATAATTCAAGTACATTTTTAAAGAAAGTCAAATTGGGGGGACATTTTTGCATTCTATTTTGTGTATGAAAAACTTGGCTATCCCATAAAATAAAAGTAGCACAGAGTTCATCTCTTTTGTTTTCCTAAAATCAATCCAAAAGTTATATCATCTCTTGATAGAGAAGTTGAGATGATGGAAATTTTTCTTTTATCCATCTTTGAACTTCAGACCAGAAACAATGTACTATGTCACATGAGAACAATATATGGTCAGAGGTTTCAATATCATTTTCACAGAATGTACAGTTATTATGTTCAAAATTAATCTGAGTAGTTCTTTAGATGGGTAGATGTCATTCATAATTTTGAAGTGTGTTTCCTTTGCTTTTGGAGGTTTTTGGAAAGTAAGATACCTAGTTCTCAGCTTGGTGATTGGTTTTTTTTATTTTTTTAATTAAATTTGTGGGCGGCGTGGTGGCGGAGGTGGTAGCACTGCGGCAGCACAGCAACTCACCCTTGGCCCTGGGGATCCTGGTTCAATCCCAGCCCCGACCAACAGTGATCTGTGTGGAGTTTGCATGTTCTCCCCGTGTCTGCGTGGGTTTACTCCGGGATTTCTCCGGTTTCCTCCACATGCCAAAAACATGCAAGTTAGGTTAATGGCATCAAACTGGGATTCTAAATTGCCCTTAGGTATGAGTGTGAGAGTGAATGGTTTGTCTGTCTCTCTGTGTTGGCCCTGCGATGGACTGGCGATCTGTCCAGGGTGTACCCTGCCTGTCACCCAAAGATGCTGGGATAGGCTCCAGCCCCCCCACGACCCGAAAAGGATTAAGCGGCAGAAGATGAATGAGTGAATATTAATTTGTTTAAAATATCATTTTTATTTTGACGTCCAGGGAATAATTTTTCTGCAAAACATTTTCTGGTAAGAGTTGTAGCATTTCTTATCCACAATTAAAGTCCCCTGGATTGATATTGAGGGTAGCCGTGGTTGAATTATCTGGTGTATCACTATGTTTTTGGTAAGAAGCACAAATTCTTAAGGCAATGCATTACGCTAGGTGGTCTGAGACGATTGCTGTACCCAGACAAAGCTCACCTCGGCAGGGAGGAGGTGACGAACAGGCTCTCTGCATCCGGGCAGTTTTGGTCGCTGTTTCCTATAAATTCTATTCACCCCACTGGAATCCTTGTTCATCTAACAACACTTGATCATATATTTTGTTCTAGACATTATTTTAGCTTAGTTAAAGTTGTACTTTCTCAGCAAGGAGGATAGCTGAAGCTAGCAGGTTAGTGCATGTATGTCTCTGTGGTTATTGTACTTCAGGGGCCGGTCATATCCTATTGACCACTGGAAGCACACCCTGGCCTGCTAGTGATGCATTATTTCAATCATTTTTTGAGACAAATTTACATTAGTTGGCTCTGAGCTGGGTCGCTACGGGCAGCTAATGCTAGCAACAGTAACATAAGGGAGTGCGGCGTTGAATGTGGTCTCACAGATTTTAAAGTGATAGAGCACTAAAAGCAGTCATTTTCAGAAGAGCTGGAAAAATAAAAAACAAATTTGCTGCAATGATTAAATAATTAAAGGAAATTAATGTCACAAACGTGTGAGCTGTTAAAATGTGGGGGAAAAAGTGCAGTAATTGACCCTTTGAGTCTTGTTCAGACTACATGAATTCAGCAGGATAATGATCTGATTTTGTTGCAGCCAACCATCGTACACTGTTGTGGGATGCTCCCATGTGTCACGACCATGTCTTGCCTCCACTGGCGTGTCAGGTTTTTTTATATTTATCTATTACGTACCTATAGAGAGCCCCACTGACATTCAACTATGTTTTAATGGCAGTGACTATTAGGGTGACAAGCTGCACATATACTGTATTTTTTGACCGTCTGGTGAGCTTTTGTTTTCATATAGTGAATGTGGTAACATTAGATAGCAAGCTAATTTAGTCAGAGTCCCATAGTCAGAGGTCAGGGTCTCAGAGTGAACCTGTGTACCAAGATGGGTGACCCTTTACTCATCATCATCATAGCAGTCTGTCGGGGGCGACAATGACTGTTTCATTTAGGTCTGATCAGATTTCCTCCACGCAGGCTCTGTCCTTCGCCTCCTGACCTCGTTAACCCGGGCAACGTCTGAGCCGGTATGAGTTGCTTTCTGACTGACCATTTCATGAAAACTGCTTGCAAAGTATTTGAGTACCGCTAGCTTTTGCTGGACTAGCAACACATTCTTGGCAGATAGAGGTATTATCAGTGGCAAGGGACAGGCCAAGACAAACTGACTCCAGTATCTGTTGCAGTGACTGACCAGATGATAGATTTGTTTATCTCTGCTCTTTGTGTAGTGCATGTCACAATGCTCCGACTGGAAAAAGTCCACCACAGACCTTGCGACAGATGTGCTTATCTGCCAGGATGTCCAGTCTCACCCGTGTAACTGGGAGTGGTCCACCAGAGACCTGTGACAGATATTGTTTTTAGTTCTGCCAGGATGCCCAGTTTCACCCTCCATGCCCTCGGAAGGGTGGGGTTGCCAGTTGAGTCGCTGACGGCCCGACCCATGAGACGGGTAGTACCAGTTTTCATGTTATCCAGTAGCAAGCAAACCAATGCCTGACCTGACACTGACCCTTTACTCAATTTACAATAATAGGGCATAGGGAATGCCAACCCTGACATCTCACCTTTTGCCCCAAAACTCCTGCAAAATTCATCCGATTGGAGCTAAATTTCAATATACGCATCATCAGTGTATATCAAACCCTGGTACCAAGTTTCAAAATGGAGCAAAACAGTAGGAGGAGTTGATTTCACTAAAGTGGAATGGATGGACTGCCCCATAATACAATCCCACTTCAGTCTTTGCCCAAAGGGTCTTCATCCACTTTGGGTTTAGTGGAAATGTGAAGCTCTGTAAATTGATGTTACTATGAAATATCTATTATGTTACTATAAATAGTTGATGGATGAACATGCTCTCTTTCCAGCCTCATACAGATCCATAGTAGAAGAATACATCAGAAATCAAGAATTTTGAGAAAGTCTAAACCCTGAGCTTTTCACTCATACATATTACTGATAGTGGGCTTTTACCATTGACCATTGCAACAGTATAATAATATATGAGACAAAAATAGGCACACCATAGGATTTCGGCTAAAGGAATGAGCGAAGATTTAATTGCAGTCTGATTCTATTTCACAGATCATCACTTTAATCCTTGAAGAGCTGTGAAGACAAACCCCACCAGGGTCCTCTCCAAGGCCATGACTCCTGACCCACTGTTGCAGATGCTGGATCAGGGCGGGGGCTTTATCCCCTTCAAGTCACTGAAGACAAATTATAGTCCAATACAAAGATTCAGCTGAGTTGCCGTTAATCTGTACCTTTTCTTTGGGGCAGAGGGAGATGTCCACTGGCTTCTGTCTCGGTAGATGGCCACCTGGGACCCTTGACTCTGGTCTTTTTTCTCCCCGTCTTCATGCCTTACCTATGTGTAAGCACATAAATATACACACAGATACTCCTTTCCTCTTGTCACACAGTCTGTTAGTTGATTTAGGCCATGAGTCTGGCCAGTGGCTTACATGTGTGAGTGGATAAGTGCTAAAGCAGACGCTGTACTGGTCGCTCTGTCTGTGTCTCTGGAGCTGGCCATTTATTCTTGTTCCACTTGGAGTATCGAGGAGCACTGGCTGCTGTGCTTAGTGAAAAATTACAAGATTCAGCCAGAACCAAAGTTTGTTTTTGTCCTGGAATCCACTTCACTTGTTTTTGAAGTATCAGCTCACAAGTTAAACCCCACCCAAAGTAATCTAATATTGGTTCCATAAATAAGGGATATTTTGTCTGGTGCAATGAAGTGGTGTTTATTAATTGGCATTTTTGGGGATGTTTATTTTAGAGAAAATAGGCTACAGAAGTTCATACATTCCTTTTGGTGAGCTTGAGCCTTTTTTTGACTAAATCATCAAGACGAGAATGTCAGAAGTGGAATCTCACGTAAGCTCATCTAGCTCCATATTCTCACTTTTTAGATTTTTAGCTTTGGCACCTTTTTAACCAAAGTCGCAGTTTGAAATAATAATAATGCCATTTTCTTTCTTATATTAAGCCTTGCAGAATTATCTTCTGTTTGTGAATAATCCTTCATTTACTCCAAAATGGGTGGTAGAGCAATCCTTGGCACCTCCTGTACCTATGTTTGCTTGAGTTAGAGAGGCAATATTTCCACTGAGAATTATGTGCCGGGTTTTGATGTGTGTCTGCATGCAGTAGCATTTAATGAATTCTCCAGGGTCCTGCATAAAACCGTAGCAAGATGAATCCTTCACCTAAAGTAGCAAATACATGCAGATTAGTTGCAATGCTGTCAGAATCTTGTGTAAAATAATTTTTTACCCCTTGCCTTGTTGGTCTTCAACTGGCAGGGATTATGTTATGGGACGGTCGGTCTGTCTGTCCATCTGCCCCACTTTTGTGAAATCAACTCCCCCTACAGTTTTGTTCTGATTGTTTTGAAATGTGGTACCAGGATTTGATGTACACTGATGATGCGCATATTGCAATTGGACTCTGATCAGATGATCTTTGCAGGAAGTATAGAACTTGAGGTCGAGGTCAGAGGTCAGTTTTTCTCTAAATCTTGTAAACATGATAACTACTGAAAGAAATGATGTAGGCATTTCAAATCGATAACATAGTTGTCTCTAATGGTACCTTCAGACCAAACGTGAACGGGCGGCACAAATACATATAGAATCAGTGGAAAGAGGCAAACTCCCAGTCCTTTTGTCTCCAGGTGAGTGTCAGTCTCATTTTCTAGTTTAGTCAACTTGTTTACTCTCCAATGTTGATACTTTTACTCCGGTGATGGCAGAATGTCAGGGCTAGTGCTATTCCCCCCGACGTGAACGCGCAAATGCGTGATTTCGCATATGCTTGCCTCTTTCCATTGACATTGTTTGCATTCGCACCACTCGTTCGCATTTGGTGTAAAGGCACCTTAAGGGTGTTTTCACACCTGAAAATCCGCACCAAAGTCCGTACTAAAATTTTTATTTTGTTACATTGTATACGTTTGGTCCAGGTAGGTTTGGTTTCACACCGCTCTTTATCCAAGCGGAGCAAACAACTTTACATAATGCACGGACGTATCGTTGTCATGACAACATTTATGTAGTTAGCACGGACGCTGCAGTTAACAAGCATGCTACTCACCATCAAAGGCGTTTTCTTCAGCTCTGGACACATCAGTAACCACACTTAAAGTGGAAACTGGTTCAGACTCTACCATGTTAGTCAGTGAACTAGTTTCGTGAGGCTAGAATATTATCCAGGTATTACGTTTGCCCTTCTCATCAGCTGTGATGATTTTCAGCTGGTATTGCTCCTCCAATCTTTCACTACTCTCTGTCACATCCGCTCCGAAAATATTTGGCAAGTTTCTGCATTTCTATGATTTTATTTTAATTGACTATTCCACTAACAGACCATATTTAAATTCAAATCTGGATGTCTTCCTCTCTCCAAGTCATACCGTGTCTCATTTTCCCTCTTATTGGCTACCTGAACTTCCTGTGTTTGGTCTGAAAGTCCGAACATTTCTGAAAATTGCTTTCACACTCTAAATGAGCCAGACCAAGCTTTAGTTTGATCCGGACCGAGACCACCTCTTTTTTGCTGAACCAAATTTTGGCTCTTTGGTGCGGACCATGGTTCAGGGGAGCTTTCACACCTAAAATTTTGGTCCGAACCAAACTGAAAAATCTGAAAGTTCAGACCAAACAGGTTAGGTGTGAAGGCACCCTAAGACAAATCTTTGATGGCTTACACCCTGACCTGACTATGGGTTTGGTGTCTAAAGGTCAAAGATCAAGGATACCATTCCATTTGCACTATTACTATGGAACGAGCAAAGCTAGGGTCATCAAAACTGCTACACGGGTTCATCCTGTGACCCTGAACTGTGACTATAGGTTCTGGGGTCAAGAGGTCAAAGGTCAAGGTTGCCATTACCTGTGCCCTATTACCATATAATGAGTAAAAGCTAGGGTCACCAAACTTTGTACAAGGGTTGACCCTGTGACCCTGAAGTATGACTGTTTTTTTTTGTGTTTTTTTTTTTTTGATTGCAAGGTCAAAGATCAACATCAAAATGGCATGTAAACTATATCTGAGCAACAAAGAATGCTAGGGTCATCAAACTTGGTATACAGATTCACCCTGAGGCCATGACCTCTTGACTACGAGTTTGGGGTCAAAAGGTCAAAGGTCAAGGTTACCATTCCCTATGCCCTCTTACTACAGAGCACGTAAAGCTTTCGAGGGTCACCACACTTTCTACACAGGCTCACCTTGGGATCCTGGCCTACAATTATGGGTTGTATACAACTATTTTTGTTGTATGTTCATGGATGATAGGCTTATAATATTTTGGTTCTGCCCCAGTAATTATTTGGAAAAGTTAAACTGCTCTTCTTCAGTGATATATTGTGATCTTCAAAGAAAACGAAGGCGGGGGATAAAGCACTCGCCTTAGAGTGCTTTTGTTTAAATGGATGCAGACAGCAACAATGATGTCTTTTTTTAGTTTGTGAATAAAAGTCCACATCATTTAAAATGAAGTGGGAAAGTGGCTGCAGAACAGGCTCTAATCACTAGGAGTGGGGGAAATAATTGTTTTTTAGATGCATTGCATCATGTACATGGATGGCTCTGAGTTGAATAAGTTTCGCACGAATGGCAAAAAAAAAAAAAACTTTTTTAAATGTACAGGGTTCAGCATCAACTCATGTCTGTCTGTGTCAGAGCTGAAGAGGAAGTAACCAGGCACTGTGTGACCTACAATGGGATATATACTGGTTAAATATAACCGTGTACCGGAGTGGTGACCTAGTTGATAAAGCATCCGGCCCACAGCCGGGAGGTCATGGGTTCAAGCCCCGGCCGGGTCATACCAAAGACCATATAAAAAAAAAAAATAGTACTTCCGGCCTTCTAGCTTGGTGCTCAGCATAGTAGAATGGGAGAAGGAAAAGTTGTTTGTGGCAGTGCCTTGCATGGCAGCGGCCCCTCTGATTCTAGATGTGATTTACATTGTAGATAGGAGAAATGTAATTTTGTTTTACTGTACATGATTGGCTGTATGGATTGAATGACAATAAAGTTGGCTTCTTCTTGCATATCTCTTCCATTTGTTTTATTAATTACAGCTATTGGAAGAAAAATCATTGTGACTTCATATATAAATGCTTTCCTCTGAAAGTACCAAATACTGGTACCAATGGGGGGAAAAAAGAAATGCATCAAAATGCATCAATAATTATTTTATTATTGCAAAACAGCCCTCTTGAGTCATAATCGAATTGGCCTAGAGATTCACACCTCTACTAAACATCCATCCATCCATCCATCTTCTTCCACTTAATCCTTTTCGGGTCGCGGGGGGGCTGGAACCTATCCCAGCATCTTTGGGCGAGAGGCAGGGTACACCCTGGACAGATGGCCAGTCCATCACAGGGCCAACACAGAGAGACAGACAACCATTCACTCTCACAGTCATACCTAAGGACAATTTAGAATCCCCAGTTTTTTGATGCCAATTAACCTAACTTGCTTCTACTACACATATTCATTTTAAATCTGAAGTTTTGTATTCAAGCAGTTCACTCAGATTTACTTTGGCTTTTAAAATCTGTATCAAGTGGTGGTTGGATGAACTGCAATTTTTTGTGCTTTTGTGTTGGTGTTGACTTTCTTGTACCACAGAGCAAAATCCATGTAAACAATCCCGCCACAGCTGACTCTCTGTACCTCATCTTCTACATGTCCTGGATGAATAGCCCAGCCTTTTTGCTTGGTCAGAGAATTGTGGGCGTATGTGGAATGTTGGGCTGGGGGGAAAAAAGCATCGAAGAACTTCGAGGCTTTTCAGAACAAACATGGTATTCAGCCGTTTTCCCCTCCATTTAGAATTTTGAGGTGGAGAAATACTTCAAGAATGGTGAAATGGACCTCAGGCGGTGGTCCTTTGACAGACACCAGCAAACAAGCCCTTGCAGCTGCTGTACATTTTGTTAGGTTGAAAAAAAACACACGATTTATGATGCGTCTGTGGGTTGATTCTGTGACATTTAAATTTTGTTTTTTGTCTGAAGCTACAGGCCCTCACATAATTAGCTTATAGTTTAGTTCTAGGACGTGTCTTTTAGTGGGCCATGTATACCCAGATGTGTTTCCTCATTTTCTTCTCTACTCCTACATTTCAAAGAGCACAAAGCTATCCTCGGCTCACCTTTGATTGGAATCTACCATATTTTTTTTTTCCTTTTCCCCCCTCTGTCTGGCTGTCGGATTCCTCGCCAAGAGGCTCACTCGAGGGTGTGACGGCTCACAATAATGCTTGAGGTTTCAGTGGGAAGGATATTGACTGAGGAGATGGAGGATGGAGGCTGAAGGAGTGGGTGAAAAGGGAGTAATGGCAGAAACTTAGAAGGCGTTTGAAAATAGATGGGGAAAAATTAAGGAATATGACAAGTTACTGCTAAGTGACAGCAGCATATAAAGGATAGAAAAACATGAAGATGAAAGGATGAATTGAATCTTAAAATGTAGATAAAGCAGCTGCATTATAGGTGTAATCTTTTACTTTTTAGTCATTGATGATTTTTTTCATCTTAAATATTGCAACTTCTCTCGTAAATGTGTGACTTTTATTTTCAACTTGAAGTTCTTCAGACTTTGACTCGTTACGCTGGCTTTTTCTTGTTCAGCAATGTCCTAATTTCTACAGTAAGCAAAGCAGTTTAAAGAAAGAGCCGAGGTTTTTTTCCATATAGTTGTAAAGCCCCTCTGAACTTCAATATCTGTGAGAAAAAAGGCAAATCTACTGTTCGGCGTCTGTGTGCTACAGTATGTCAGTTGTTACACATTCTGTATTATGATACAAGAGAAAGAGAAGCTTGGTTATTACACATTAGGCTACAGTATGACATGACATATTTGGGTGTCTTATTTTCTTTGTAGGTACAGTATATGCTGATGGAAGAGCATGAGAAAGCTTCTTTTATAATAATGCTGGGAAACTAGAGCTTACCTCACTGTGAAATGATGAGGAAGTCGAAACATCTTTCAGCCTAGCAGGAAAGCGACACGAGGAAGCAGGTGTTGAGGAAAGTTTCAGTTTTCACAAGGTCATAAGAGAGTTGATTCAGAACACTGACATAATTTGAAAACTTGGGATGTTTAGGTGACTGTATCTTTGAATGTCTGAATTCGAAAAGTATTTCTGGTTAGTCTCAATTCAGTAATAAGTTTTAAAAAAAAAAAGTTTGTGGTTAGTCAGTAAAAAAATGTTCATTGTGATTTTTGATTTTTCAGAAACGGCAAAGAGATTAAGGCTGGCTATACAGAATTTTTGGGCTCTGAATATTGGGTATAAATACTAAGTGAATATCCAGATATTCAGTTGTCTTTCTTTTCCTTCATTGGACTGCATCAACATCAGTGTTTTATCAGAAAGTTGTGCATTTCATATAAATATGGAACTTTTTGTTGCAATTTTTTTTCTTGCAAATTTGCAAGTTTCTCTATCTAAAAATAACTTCAAAATTTGTGACTTCTACTTGCAAATGCACAACTTTTTTCTTTTTTAACCTCTGCCAATGAGGTAGTGTGTTCATTACAGTATGTTTGACTGTTAGCAGAATTATGCTACAACTACTGGATTTATGTTAATGAAATTTTAATCAGAAGTGGCCCTTTTGGGCAAGATTTAGATCGGCATATGTATTCTGCATTATTTTTTTTTTATTCCCCGCCATCAAAGTTCAAAGCAAATTTTTGCATCCCAAAAAATGTTTCCCCCACAATGCTTGTATGGGTGAAGTGGTTTTTATTATGGGATGGACTGGGTAAGATCAGTGGATAACACACTACTAAGGTGCCAGAGTTTCAGGCAAAAATGTAAAGCATACAGGTACATCTCAAACATTAGAATATCATGAAAAAGTTCAATATTTTTGGTCACTTATTTCAGAAAGTGAAACCCATCTATTATATAGAGTCATTACACAGAGAGTGATGTATTTCAAGTGTTTTATTTTAATTTTGATGATTATGGCTTACAGCCCATGAAAACCCCAAATTCAGTTTCTCAGAAAATTAGAATATCATGAAAAAGTTCAATATTTTATATTATAGATATACCAGTATTACTGCTATGTCTCATTGCACACCTTTTTTTAGTCCAACAGCTTTGTTGACCACCAAACATAATAAGCCTCCATGTCATGGGGGACCACTAAAACTCTCTACTTTCACTCATTTTCTCTGGTCAGTTGAGCAATTTGAGTACTTCCTGCCCTCAGATGAGGACTTCAGAAGTGGCTTTATCCCAGCACTGGGATGTGTGACTCGGCCACCAGACACCTCTTTTTCTGGAACAAACTCTGTCAGAAGCTGGTCTTTTCTTCCCTACTGCTGTCCTCAACCATCCTCTGTGAGGGCTATATGGAGTTTATTCATGTGTGCCTACATACAGTCATGTGAGGAAAAATTAGGACACCCCATTAAATATTCAGTTCTTTATTAAGAAATGTTCACATATTGATGTTTAATCTTGTTTTTATCTCTAGAAAAGAAGGTGATTTAATTGCAGGTAAATAAAAAAATTAACCTTGTTTTACTCATTAAACAAAAGTTATAAACAAAAATGTGTATTCTAACCGAGGAAAAAGTTAGGACACCCTACTGCCTAATAGCTAGTGTTAGCCCCTTTGGCTGAAATAACTTCAGTGAGACGCTTCTTGTAGCCACCTACCAGTCTCTGACATCGGTCTGAGGAAAGTTTGCCCTACTCCTTAAAGCAGAATTCTTTCAGCTGTGAGATGTTTGAGGGGTTTCTTGCATGTCCAGTCCGTTTCAAGTCAACCCACAGCATTTCAGTGGGATTGAAATCAGGGCTTTGACTCGGCCATTCCAGGACTCTCCATTTCTTAGTTTTTAGCCAGTCCTTGGTGGATTTACTGGTAAGTTTTGGGTCATTGTCATGTTGCAGGGTCCAGTTCTGCTTCAGCTTCAATTTTTTTACAGATGGTCTCACGTGGCCCTCAAGCACCCTCTGATACACGGTAGAATTCATGGTGGATTCTATGATGGCCAGGTCCTACTACAGCAAAGCATTCGCAAACCATGACACTTCCACCTCCATGCTTCACATTTGGTATGAGGTTCTTTTCCAGGAATGCTATATTTGGTCTACGCTAAACATGTCCTCTGTTCTGGTGTCCAAATAGTTCAGTTGTAGACTCATCTGTCCAAAGACCATTATTCCAGAAGTCCTAGTCTTTGTCTACATTCTCTCTGGCAAACTTCAGTCTGGCCTTCATGTTTCTCTTAGAGAGCAAAGGTTTCCTCCTTGCACGCCTCCCATGCAAGTTAAACTTGTGCAGTCTCTGATTGTAGAGGCATGCACTTTCACATCAACAGTAGCAAGAGCCTGCTGTAGGTCCCGTGATGACATTTCAGGGTTTTTGGAGACTCCTTTTAGCATCTTGCGGTCTGCTCTCGGGCTGAACTTGCTTGGACGGCCAGACCTGGGCATGTTGGCAATTGTTTTGAATGTCTTCCACTTGTAGACTATTTTCCGGACAGGAGAATGGCTGATTTCAAATTCTTTTGAGATCCTTTACCAGACTCATAAGCTTCTACAATCTTCTTTCTGAAGACCTCAGACACCTCTTTCAATCTCACCATGGTGTTCACTCTCACTTCAACAGTCAGGAGCACATCACTAACTAACTAACTAACCTGCACTTATATAGCGCTTTTCTAGTCACAAAGACCACTCAAAGCGCTTTCATTAATACTAACCATCAGACTAAATGTCTCAGATTTAAATACGACAAGCCTCCTTCAAAATGCTGAATAACGATGTTCTAATCATATGCACCTGATGTGATACACCTGTGTGATTTTAGCCATTTTAAGTGGGAATAAATGTGGGTGTGTCCTAATTTGTTCCTCACCAGAAATTGCATGTTTTTAGAATTACATTTTGCAGAAAATTTTAGAAAGTCTTTTCTTCAGTTTTAATTGTTTAGTTACATTACTTGAATTTCCCAGTATTGTTAAAATTGATATTAAATATCCGTATGTCCAAATATGTTTTTTTTAAAAAAAACACATAGGCTTTCATAGGGTTTCCTAAATTTTTCACATGACTGTATATGGGATATTGCACAGATGAAGTGAGAGTGGAGTGATGTGGGTCCTGTGATTGCTGATTGGAATGTGTGTTACGTTAGCATCTGCAAGCAAAGCAGTCATGGATCAGTAAGTGCCTTAGTCTGCTTCCTCCCCCACTGCTTCTACCCCTCTTACTGTCCTGGAACTGCAGCTTGCCGACAGCGGGGAGTTGTGTGGCTAGAAACATCTTTCAAGGAACCATTGCACTGCTGTCCACGTTGTCCTTCAGTGTGTATCAATGCCATTACGATATTGGTAAGTCAGCGTACAGACATCACTTTTGAAGTTAAAGTGCCACTGCATACTAATTATTCAGTAGGCATCAAAGGTCACATGGGATGATTATTCACCCTCTCATTTTTTCTCTGAATAATTAAACTAAATGTCCAAGTTAATAGTAAGAGGTCCTATCAGTATATAAGGTTAAAGGCCAAATGTCACGTAATTTTTTTTTCTAAATGACAACGAATTTAGATAAAATACACATAGCTTAAACCAAATATTCATACCGGAGACCATATCACCCACCCGTATTTACATAATTGCACAAAATACACCAGGTGAAGGCCCCACCTTGCTCGCTGGCTTGTGACAGCCAATCCAGACCACGCCCATGTTTTTGACATCACAAGTTGTACCCTGGCTGCCCTGCCTATCCACATTCACGCTTATCAACATTGGACAATCATGACGGAAAGTGACAGCGATTGTGAACAAATTAGTTTAGTTTTGTCTTTTTTTTTTTTTTGTCTTTTTTTTTGTCAGTGGTTCAGACAGTGACAGAGGCATAGAACCTTACAGGTTTGAGCCGTCCGAGACGGAATCAGATGCTTTGTCTGATGACAACAGTTCCGACGATGACCAGAGAGCAGAACCAGTGGAAAATGTCATTGAATTGGACATTAATCGCCTCCAGAATTGGGAAGCTGAAGGGGGTCTGTCGAGGGCGCCCCATAAATATTGATTTTTCGGAAGCCATTATTATTACAGTGGAGGAGAGCCGCTGCTGTCAAGAAATTGACCAGATCAATATGAAAATGGAGGCGCATACCTGTCAAGTGAGACGTTTTCGCCGTATTTTAATACGGGGAAAATGCAATTTTAGCAAATACGGGCGTATTGCCATTTCTGTACGCCCAAAAGAAAAATATACGGGAAAAAAAATTGTTGAGAAGCACGTCCTGTGTGTGATCCCCCACAGCTATGGGGCTGGCAGATCGCTCAGCCTAAGCTATTCGCACTACATTGAGAAGTGTGGACTCAATCATTAGGCTGATTGTCGGGGCGGGCAGATCGCTCAGCGGGAGCTATTATCACTACAATGAGAAGTCATTAGGATAATGGCTTAACACTTTCAGCTGTGCTGCGGCTGCGGAACAGAGAGGAATCGCCTTACAAATACAGAATTCTGCTTTTTTTTTTTTTTTTTTTGAGCCGGACGCTGAGTTGTGTTATTGTCAAATATCCATGAATCCTTAAAATATTTGACAATAACAACACGAATTACATTTAAAACATTTCCCAGAGAAGTGTCCCTTATTACTCCGCCGTCCCTCATAGCCGCGTTTTACGGTATTAAAATACGGCGAAAACGTCTCACTTGACAGGTATGAAAACATTTCGCAGAAGTGTCCGTTATTACCCAGCTGTCCCTCATAGCTGCGTTTTACGGTATTAAAATACGGCGAAAACGTCTCACTTGACAGGTATGAAAACATTTCGCAGAAGTGTCCATTATTCCCCAGCTGTCCCTTATAGCCGCGTTTTAAGGTATGGGTGAAATATCCAATTTTTTCTTTCTTGTTGCTCACTTCAATCTTCCAGTCTCCATATAAACAATCAATCGGGATACCCCAAGCATCAAACTAAGGTACAATCTATTTCGTCACTTCCGCCTTCTTCCCCAGGCGATTCCAGGGGCCGTGAGTAGGAATGTCAGGCCAAGCGCGGCAGTTTTAAATTAACGAATATTCCGGTGTTACTGAAGCATATGCACCAAGACCCGAACGGATCGGTTCCCTTTTATATCTAGTTTCAAGACATTTAAAGTACCCTGTTACGTGACATTTGGCCTTTAATGTCACTTTCAAGACAATTGTGACATAAAACCTGGTCACAAGCATACTTGGCTATAAGTTTAAAACATACCTTCAAATACTACATTGCACTCAGGCAGGTCTGAGGAGCTGAGGCAGATGTAGCAACTGAATGCTGCAGAAGTTGTTTGATGCAATTTGTGCCGTTACAGGGCTAGTCAACTATGGTGCTCTTTAGGCTGGAAACACTGCTGCAGCACTGACCAGTGTAGGAATAAAAATACATTACCTCAGGATGGTAAGTGACCTAATTATTAAGGTGTCCATTGGCTGGGTGACCTCTGTTTTATCTCATCACGCATTACTATGCCAACACCACCAGGTATGAAGCCAAAATAGTAGGTCACGCACAGGTGAAATTTTAATGACAAAAAGAAATGATCCATAAATGCAAATGTATTTTGGTGACCATCTAATGAACTGTATGTTTTTAAAAAAAAAAAAAAAAAACTTATGGTAGGGTTCCATTTAAGTAATTGGGCTGACTGCGTATTGGGCCTGGTGCACAAGATGTTTTCATTCAGACCCAGAGAGAAACATCTGCATGCACACGACACCTCACAGAAGCAACCATGTTGTGAAAATTGCTGTTGTAACTAACAGATGACAAGTAGAAGTTTTACTTTGGATTATGAAACCACAACTATAAACGCCAGATTCCCTCTGCAAAATATTTATATTTGGTTTTTTTTTTAAGTTGAAATAATGAGGGAGTCATAAATAAATAAATAACCAGTGTAACTGTGGGCAGTTAAAAAAAAATCTGACTTACTGACAGCTGGTTTGAATATTTGATAAGGAGTCTTTAGTCATAACTTATACAAAAGCATTACAAGTAAGACAAAAATAGTGATATGGTGTGATGTCAACTGGCTGAGCAGCTGTGCAGAACTGGACTTAAAACATCGCCTGCTCCACAGCAATTTTTTTTTTTTTTTACATCATTGAGCAAAGGTAAGCAACATTTTAAGGATGCATTTCAGTCTGTAAATCCTCCCTGGTTAAAAATTTGATTATTTTTCTCAGTAAGGCTGCTGCTATTGTATAAAAAAATGTTTTACATATACTGTTAAGGGCCCTTTTTTTAACCTAATCCTAACTGTAAACACATCAAGCTTAAAGTTTAATCATGGAGCTTGTACTGTGTTTCTGTGAGAAATGCAAGCTCCTTGGTGGGTGGACTGGCTGAAACTACACATGTGCATGGCCCCTTAGTGACTCGAGAGAAGTTGTATTTGGGAGCTATGGATGATTTCATTACAAGTTTCTGTGGTGTTACCCCACAAAAAGGGTTGCAAAAATACAGAACTATGGGTTGGCAAAACCCAGTATTTAAATGAGCATGATTAGGGCTGTGCGATATGACCAGAATTTCATATCATGATACAAGTAATCTTATTTGACGATAACGATACACATCACAATACACATTTTCTGTAAATTCAATAGTTTATATGTGAATATGTGATGACCAATAAAAAGGACTATCTGTTTTTCTACATTTTAAATTACATACTGAAAAAAATCAATTGTAGAAATCCATGTCATTAATTTTATGCACTTTTCCCTCTTAATTTAGCATTGTTGTTATAAAATTTTTAATGTGCATTTGAGATGACTTCAACTTTATTCTTTATCTACGGGACTCATTAAAAATGATTAGAAATCAGATTACATTAAGAGCCAGTTGTTCCTCCAACACGTTTTAATTTATTTAGTGTGTGTGCGGCCATTGTCATGCACTTTTGCAGCTTTAGTAATATTTTTTAAGACAAAATTAAGAAACTCGGCAGTGATTTAAACCAGAACGATGGTCTGATACACTGTAATGTTTCCTGTTAGCGACAAGTTAGCATCATCGTTTAGCTTTTGCCGTCTTATAATTAGAGAGAGATGGTGTTAACGTGACTTACCTCCAATTAAAATGAGGTTAGCGGACTATCCTGTCTAACACTGCACAGTGAGAAGAAGTCCACCATCTCTGGCTGCCACAGAAGTAGCGGAAAAACATTAGCTTGCAGTTAGCTTCTGTGGCGCACCTGGCGCACTGCGGGGGAGAGGCAGGGCGGTGACAAGTAGAAATGGGTATGCCTCTTAAATCCCGATATAAACGATACAGTTTTATATGAATAGTAGACATTTTTTATCACGTCATCGAGATATATATATACGTATACTGTATATACTGTGTGTGTGTGTGTATATATATATATATATATATATATATATATATATATATATATATATACTGTATATATACTGGGGCAAAAAAGTATTTAGTCAGCCACCAATTGTGCAAGTTCTCCCACTTAAAAGATGAGAGAGGTCTCCAATTTTCATCATAGATATACCTCAACTATGACAGACAAAATAAGAAAAAAAAAAATCCAGAAAATCACATTGAAGGATTTTTAATGAATGAATTGGTAAATTCCTCAGTAAAATAAGTATTTGGTCAGCTACAAACAAGCAAGATTTCTGGCTCTCACAGACCTGTAACAACTTCTTTAAAGGCCTTGTCCGGACGAAAATTCAATATCGCTAAATCATATCTTAAATTTTTGTGTGAGACGAGCTAATTTGAACCGCACATGTTTTGGTGTCAACAAATGCCGCATAAGGTGACAATGCGCTCTTGAAGTACGCTGTCCTTGAGAGCTGTCTGGCTCAGCCGAGCAATCAGCGGCTAAGAAGGCCACTGACTGTGTGACATCATCACAGGGAGAGACACGCACACGCTCGGCGGACATTGTTTGTTGTTTACGTTTTAAAATCGGCGATTACGGATATTTCTCGGAGTACTTGTGGATTACAAATAGATTATTTATTAAGATTAGGATTTCAGGAATTGAATGAATTATGGTTTGGCGTTGTGTTGTCTACGGGTGCGACGTTATACCAGCGGAGCATGCGGTGAGTGTTTTTGAATTTCCCGTCCTTGGGAAAATCAGAATGGCATGGGTGAAATTCGTTCAGAAAACGCGAAAAAATTGGAATGATGTCGGTAACTCACCCAACATGTGCAGTAGACATTTCGTTGACAGCGATTTCGAGAATAAGATGCAATTTGTGTCACGACTCGCCGCTCATCAGCGGCTTCAGCTGCGCGCACACCTGCGTAGTACAAATACAAAGATGCGAGCACTACATACGATCCCGCAGCTCCTGAGAGACTGCAACCTAACACAAAAAACAGTTTCACACAATGAAACAACAGTGCATGTACTATATATAATATATAAAAATTATTATCCCATTGATTTTCATCATTTTTGGTCACATATCTCACACCTACAATTTATTTATTTCAGGGACAAAGGGCTGTGAAAAAGTTGTTGATATGATCAACAAAACACGGGTCCTCAGGGATGTGCGAAAGCTGAGTCCAGGGCAGCAAACTTCAAATGTGGAGGCTTTCCACAGTCTGATTATTCATTTTGCACCAAAGAGTGTACACTTCTCATTCCTTGGAATGTTGACAAGGTGAGGAGATGCAATATGTGACCAAAAATATGAAATGCAATTATAATAACAGTGCCAATTACATAGAGTTTCTGCTGATAGACAGATCACTTATATGTCCAAAAATAAATCATTGTGATAAAATACCCAAAATTACCCAAAAAAGGCGGATATACACTGCAAGCAAAGAAAGTTAATCCAACTTTCGGGGAGTATAAGAAATATTAGTATCATTTTCTAGGCTTGTATATGATATTTACAGTGGGTGGAGGGTTGGTCTTCATTCAACTTTCACATTTCATAGCTTTTATCAAATTATGTTAATTTGGGTCAAATTTGTATTTCATACTGTAGTCAAATGGATGTCTAATTTTTATTGAATATATTTTTTTTCAGAATATGTGGATGATCTGATGAATACTCTGTTCAACAAAACCTTGGTTGATCCAACCCACTTATGGGAGCAGTGGCACTCTGTACAAGCCAGAGTTCCTGCCACACTGAGTGCCAAATTTCAGCGTCCCATCAAAGCTGATGCTGTTGAGCAACATGTATCTAGATTTTCAAAATCAAACATGTAAAAGTAGAAGAAATTTCCAATTAGCAATGAAAGTTCAGCTTTCAATTGTTAGGGAAGCAACATATTTTGCTAAGACAAACAAATATAAGCCTAAGATTTTAAGAGAAATGTGCTTTTAAAAATGGAACCCGAATTTTATACCATAAAATGGTAGAAAAATGATTCAAATGTATATGACATGCAACTTTGATGAATGCTGAAATATTAGAATTATAAAATTGACATGAACATTAATAAACTCAATATATGATTTTACAAAACGTTATTTAAATATCATTTTTCACAAATCTAATCTTGGTAGGCAAAATGCCTTGTAGTGATCTGATGGGAATGTTTCTCTGATGAGGCTCACAGCACAGGCAGGCAATATCACCCTCACTTCTTCCTGTGCTGACGTCACTGCTGCCCGCCCCTATCGACAGATGGCGGTACTGCAGCATCACTAAGTGAAAGATGGGCTATTACCAAATAAAGTCATTTATGGAGGCTGGTGACACATATTAAATCACGGGAATGGCCAGAATGGAATATTTTCATACAATCAGTTTATTAGTTCAATAAAAAAATGTCACCGTACAAGGACTTTAAGAGGCTCCTCTGTCCTCCACTTGTTACCTGTATTAATGGCACCTGTTTGAACTCGTTATCAGTATAAAAGACACCTGTCCACAACCGCAAACAGTCAGACTTCAAACTCCACTATGGCCAAGACCAAAGAGCTGTCAAAGGACACCAGAAACAAAATTGTAGACCTGCACCAGGCTGGGAAGACTGAATCTTCAATCGGTAAGCAGCTTGGTGTGAAGAAATCAACTGTGGGAGCAATTATTAGAAAATGGAAGACATACAAGACCACTGATAATCTCCCTCGATCTGGGGATCCATGCAAGATCTCACCCCGTTTGGTCAAAATGATCACGAGAACGGTGAGCAAAAATCCCAGAACCACATGGGGGGACCTAATGAATGACCTGCAGAGAGCTGGGACCAAAGTAACAAAGGCTACATCAGTAACACACTACGCCGACAGAGACTCAAATCCTGCAGTGTCAGATGTGTCCCCCTGCTTAGGCCAGTACATGTCCAGGCCCGTCTGAAGTTTGCTAGAGAGCATTTGGATGACCCAGAAGAAGATTGTGAGAATGTCATATGGTCAGATGAAACCAAAATAGAACTTTTTGGTAAAAACTCAACTTGTCATGTTTGGAGGAGAAAGAACACCATACCTACTGTGAAGCATGGGGGTGGAAACATCATACTTTGGGGCTGTTTTTCTGCAAAGGGACCAGGACGACTGATCCATGTAAAGGAAAGAATGAATGGGGCCATGTATTGTGAGATTTTGAGTGAAAACCTCCTTCCATCAGCAAGGGCATTGAAGATGAAACGTGGCTGGGTCTTTCAGCATGACAATGATCCCAAACACACCGCCCGGGCAACGAAGGAGTGGCTTCGTAAGAAGCATTTCAAGGTCCTGGAGTGGCCTAGCCAGTCTCCAGATCTCAACCCCATAGAAAATCTTTGGAGGGAGTTGAAAGTCTGTGTTGCCCAGTGACAGCCCCAAAACATCACTGCTCTAGAGGAGATCTGCATGGAGGAATGGGTCAAAATACCGGCAACAGTGTGTGAAAACCTTGTGAAAACTTACAGAAAACGTTTGACCTCTGTCATTGCCAACAAAGGGTATATAACAAAGTATTGAGATGAACTTTTGTTATTGACCAAATACTTATTTTACTGAGGAATTCATTCATTCATTCATTCATCTTCTACTGCTTAATCCTTTTTGGGTCGCGGGGGGTGCTGGAGCTTATCCCAGCATCTTGGGGCGAGAGGCAGGGTACACCCTGGACAGATCGCCAGTCCATTGCAGGGCCAACACAGAGAGACAGACAACCATTCACTCTCACAGTCATACCTAAGGACAATTTAGAATCCCCAGTTTTGATGCCAGTTAACCTAGCTTGCATGTTTTTAGCATGTGGGAGGAAACCGGAGAAATCCCGGAGTAAACCCACGCAGACACGGGGAGAACATGCAAACTCCACACAGATCACTGTTGGTCGGGGGCTGGGATCGAACCCAGGATCCCCTGGCCAAGGGTGAGTTGCTGTGCTGCCGCAGTGCTAACCACTCCGCCACCACGCTGCCCTTTTACTGAGGAATTTACCAATTAATTCATTAAAAATCCTTCAGTGTGATTTTCTGGATTTTTTTTCTTATTTTGTCTCTCGTAGTTGAGGTATACCTATGATGAAAATTGGAGACCTCTCTGATCTTTTAAGTGGGAGAACTTGCACAATTGGTGGCTGACTAAATCACACAGCCCTAAGCATAAGTAGGCTAGAGCTGTTTGATGTCCAAATTGGATGGGGCTGCTTGGATCCTTTTACAGTTGCTTCAGTTCAAGTAAAAAAAAAAAAATAAAAATCATTTTTTGGAAGTTGCTGCAAGTGGTGTACCTCAGTGATGCAGTGGTAATCATTAGTTACATCACAAGAATGTAGTTCTCATGTAGTGTTAAGTCAGCCAAAATAACAGTCCTAAGGCCTAAACAAATAGGACACTCTTTATTTGCTAGTTAAATTGCCTCTCTGTGAAATGCCTTTTGCTTATGGGCATGCGAGTGAAGTCTTTGTTATTCAGTGGCCTTTTCCTCAAAGGTAATGAGGTGAACTAGACCTCAGTGGTGCCTAAATTTTCCCCTTAGATTTATTAAGTTTGTGGTGATTGGTAGAGCACTGAAGAATTCTTTCTGCAAGGTGACCAGTGTAAACACAGTGTTATCAGGCCGACTGCAGGAGGAAGTGTCCATCAACAGCTGACTGATCAAACCTCAGCTATCAGTATAATGCTGGTATTTCCGCAGGCTACATGCTGGATCCTGTTCCTCTTGTTGGATATTAAAAAGGCCATGGACTGATGAGTATTTAGTTACTTCTTATCTCTGAGGGAGAAACAATAATGGAATAATGTACCACATGTTAGTTTTTTAGCTCTAATGGCACAGAAAGTCATCAGAATAGGGACTTTGATATTAGTGCTTAATTCTACAGAATCTAAACAAGACAATGCAATGCCTGGTCTTCACATAAGCTAGCCATGCAGGAATTGCCAAACATATCAGTCATGGCTGACAATGACCCCAGTTGCATGGCCACAATAAAATGATTATTGGGAATAAACCCATAATGGCAATGATCAGTTTTGTTGTGTTTACATGCATTGAGTAAACGAATTATTAGAGGTAAACCACTTGAGTTAATGACCCCGGTTCCATGGCCTTTATCGGATTATTCTGTTTACATGGCCACTTGGATAATCAGATAACTCCAGAAATCCTATCAAAACTGGTTTATTTGTGTACATGTAAACATGGTCACTGTTACTGTTTGGCTCTAGTTCATTAGAATGGGATTTTAGTTCATCAGTCCTCTTTGCCCACACGTTTGGCGTATAGGGCGTCGACGAACAAAGGCCATGTCATCGGGGTGGTTTGTCTGTCTGTCTGTTGGTTAGAAGGATTACACAAAAACTACTGGACGGATTTTGGTGAAAATTTCACCAGAGGTAACCCTTAGCCTACAGAGGAACCCATAACATTTTGGTGATGATCTGAGAGTGCATACCTCCACCAAGGACCTAGTTTGTATTTGTGCAGCAGGATTACACAAAAACTACTCAATGGATGTGTGTGACAGAGATCATCCTGCGCAGTTCGCCCCACACGGGACACGAACCCGCGACCTCTCAGTCAACTACACAGTTCGAGCATGGGAGACACAGCACGATCGCGCTGAGCTAAAGGTCCGACCGATAGCTCAGCGCTACCGATACTGTATGAGGCTTTGGGAGGGAGGTTTACTAACGTTCTACGCCGAACAGTACTAGTTGGCATCCGTTACACTCTCCCCCCTAAACCTCATCCTGCGCAGTTCGCCCCACACGGGACACGAACCCGCGACCTCTCAGTCAACTACACAGTTCGAGCATGGGAGACACAGCACGATCGCGCTGAGCTAAAGGTCCGACCGATAGCTCAGCGCTACCGATACTGTATGAGGCTTTGGGAGGGAGGTTTACTAACGTTCTACGCCGAACAGTACTAGTTGGCATCCGTTACATGTGGATGAAATTTTCACTAGAGGTGGTCCTTGGCCTACAGAGGAACCCAGAACATTTTGGTGATGATCCGAGAATGCATACCTCTGCCAAGGCTCTCATCTTCTCACTGTATGTTAGCAAGAATCCTCCAAAACTACTGGAATAGACTTTGATGCAATTTTCACCAGAACTGGCTCGTGGCCTACACAAGAACACATTACATTTTGGAGGTGATCCATGAGGGACGGAAGGAGCCTTGGCAGTGGTATGCGCTCTCTGGGTGCTTTTCTAGTTCAGAATGCTTTTCTCACTTTTTTTTTTTTTTTTTTTTGTACGAAGCATGTGTCATGATGCCAGAGGAGTTATCTCATCAAAATCTAATTATGTCTGTGATCATTCAGCCCTCAGGTTATCCCGGGAACCTGAACCATCTTTTAATTTGACCTCTCGAGACAGCCAGACCAGTTTGCAGCCAGCCGACTTTGTCCACATACTAAGGCCATACAAGAGGCGCGCTGAGCTGCTGGGCTTTTTATCCTCAGTCACTGGCCATCGTCTTCAAAAGACCCTGTGGTTGACCTTTTAATGACTTGCCTACCCAATTATAGCATTTGTCTGTCCACTCATTTCTATGAGCTAAAGGCTATCATAGTCACTCCTGAACAATTGCAGCTTAACAGATTCATGAAATTAACCAAAGGTCACTGAGGTCAGAACCAGCAGGCTGCTGGGCTCTATGGCACCAATTTGCGTTGTCTGTCAGTGGATGCACAGAGTGGGAGAGAAACTTCCCTGGATTAATGCTTTTGAATTCTAGAGGGAGAGATTAATGAAACCGCCGTTCCATTAGGATCAAGAGCATAAAGCTGTGTTTCTGTATCCCTCACTTGAGTGAGCAGTAGAGGAATACAGTGATTATATTCTAGCCTTGTGCAGCTTATACTTATATCTTTCTTTCAGTTTTTTCTTGAGTCATATGGCTGGGCTCAAACAAAAGGTAGTTTCCATTTTCTCTCTTCAACTTGGGGAGGATGAGATGGAAGCCAGAAGATCAGACAAAACTACAAAGATCCCTTCAGGACACAATCTACACAGAGCCTCTTTCTTCAGAGCTCTTCGGAGAATGATGTAAAAATAGACAGGTGGGAAAACAAAAGAAATACAAGACGACAAGCGTCAAAAAAGGAAAAGAAACTGAGAAAAATGGGTAGATTTAAAGCCAGCATTCCTCCTCTTTTGTGTGAAATTGTACATGGCAGATCTCCAGCCTGCTTTTACCCTGATGTCATCTAACATGTCGCTGACCTCAGCTAGCATTTTGCCTAGCAGAGTAACACCAAACCGTATGGTAACCAGATGACTGATTTGCAAAGCTATCCAATGATGTAGTGCATTTCTCTCTCTCTCTCTGTGTGTGTGCGTGCGTGCGTGCGTGCGTGCGTGCGTGCGGTACCTTTTTCACCATAAATGGTCACAGTGAATAAAGTGTTGTCTACAGATAAAAAATTAGAAATGAACAAAAGCCTTGTATGCATGTGTGGTTTTTGTCTTACCCTTCAAAAAAAATCAGATGCCATTTATCTTTCTTAAAGGCCCTATGTACTGCACTTTCTCCACATGTCGACAGCTCCCACTGGTCTTAATGAAATGTTTGTGACATATTTTTGTTAAATTGACTTTAACTATTTAATTATTGCAGCATCATATTCTAGCACCATCTATAGCACCTATTCAACCCCCCCCCCCCCCCACACACACACACACGCGCGCAATTTCAGTGTACTGTACAATGGCAGCAAAGCCTATTCTATTCTGTCATGATGGGGGCACGGCCAGGGACCGTGCCCACGCTTTATGTTTATTTTAGTCTTTGCCTTTCCACAGTATTATTATTATGATTATCATTATTATTAAGTGCCCCTGTGTTCCCTGATCATTGTCTGCCATGTTATGCCATCCCCTGCCTATCCTCATTGTCATCATTTTAGTCTTGTGTGCATATTTGTTTACCTAGTGTCCTCAGCTACTCATGTTTCCATACCCATAGCCACTCTCCCTCATGTGTGTGCTGTTCAGCCCCGATTACTCCTGATTGTCCTCAGCTGTCTTGTGTCTGGCTAATTGTTCTCTCCCCCATATACAGTGGGGCAAAAAAGTATTTAGTCAGCCACCAATTGTGCAAGTTCTCCCACTTAAAAGATGAGAGAGGTCTCCAATTTTCATCATAGTATACCTCAACTATGAGAGACAAAATGAGGAAAAAAAAATCCAGAAAATCACATTGAAGGATTTTTAATGAATTAATTGGTAAATTCCCAAGTAAGATAAGTATTTGGTCACCTACAAACAAGCAAGATTTCTGGCTCTCACAGACCTGTAGCTTCTTCTTTAAGAGGCTCCTCTGTCCTCCACTCGTTACCTGTATTAATGGCACCTGTTTGAACTCGTTATCAGTATAAAAGACACCTGTCCACAACCTCAAACAGTCAGACTCCAAACTCCACTATGGCCAAGACCAAAGAGCTGTCAAAGGACACCAGAAACAAAATTGTAGACCTGCACCAGGCTGGGAAGACTGAATCTGCAATAGGTAAGCAGCTTGGTGTGAAGAAATCAACTGTGGGAGCAATTATTAGAAAATGGAAGACATACAAGACCACTGATAATCTCCCTTGATCTGGGGCTCCACGCAAGATCTCACCCCGTGGGGTCCAAATGATCACGAGAACGGTGAGCAAAAATCCCAGAACCACACGGGGGGACCTAGTGAATGACCTGCAGAGAGCTGGGACCAAAGTAACAAAGGCTACCATCAGTAACACACTACGCCGCCAGGGACTCAAATCCTGCAGTGCCAGACGTGTCCTCCTGAGTAAGCCAGTACATGTCCAGACCCGTCTGAAGTTTGCTAGAGAACATTTGGATGATCCAGAAGAGGATTGGGAGAATGTCATATGGTCAGATGAAAGCAAAATAGAACTCTTTGGTAAAAACTCAACTTGTCGTGCAGTGCCAGACGTGTCCTCCTGAGTAAGCCAGTACATGTCCAGGCCCGTCTGAAGTTTGCTAGAGAACATTTGGATAATCCAGAAGAGGAATGGGAGAATGTCATATGGTCAGATGAAAGCAAAATAGAACTTTTTGGTAAAAACTCAACTTGTCGTGTTTGGAGGAGAAAGAACACCATACCTACTGTGAAGCATGGGAGTGGAAACATCATACTTTGGGGCTGTTTTTCTGCAAATGGACCAGGACAACTGATCTGTGTAAAGGAAAGAATGAATGGGGCCATGTATCGTGAGATTTTGAGTGAAAACCTCCTTATGCCAGCAAGGGCATTGAAGATGAAACGTGGCTGGGTCTTTCAGCATGACAATGATCCCAAACACACCACCCGGGCAACGAAGGAGTGGCTTTGTAAGAAGCATTTCAAGGTCCTGGAGTGGCCTAGCCAGTCTCCAGATCTCAACCCCATAGAAAATCTTTGGAGGGAGTTGAAAGTCTGTGTTGCCCAGCGACAGCCCCAAAACATCACTGCTCTAGAGGAGATCTGCATGGAGGAATGGGCCAAAATACCAGCAACAGTGTGTGAAAACCTTGTGAAGACTTACAGAAAACGTTTGACCTCTGTCATTGCCAACAAAGGGTATATAACAAAGTATTGAGATGAACTTTTGTTATTGACCAAATACTTATTTTACCGAGGAATTTACCAATTAATTCATTAAAAATCCTTCAATGTGATTTTCTGGATTTTTTTCCCCTTATTTTGTCTCTCATAGTATACCTATGATGAAAATTGGAGACCTCTCTCATCTTTTAAGTGGGAGAACTTGCACAATTGGTGTCTGACTAAATACTTTTTTACCCCACTGTATGTTAGTCTTTGTTCTGTGTTCATTGAGAGGTCATTGTGTCGTTCCTCTGTCAAGTTCTGTATGTTGTTTCACCCTGCTAACTCCTGCCTCATATCTATGTCTGTGTTCCCAGTCTGTGTAAGTTTGCTTTGCTGTGTGTTTACCAAGTTTTTTGCTTTGAGTTTTGCCAAGTTTAGTTTAGTTCTCAGCCCACATGCTGCCTTTTGTTTTCCCTGAGTTTATGTTAATAAATTATCATTTTGCAGTGGGCAGACTATGACACTATTCTATCATTGGGAGTCATCTTTTGTAGCTTTCCTCAGAACAACTCTTTTCAGTGCATGTCTCTAATACCAAAGATCCACAATTATTTCCACTCTCCCTCTTTTGTCACAATTGCTCATCTTAGATGCTAGCTCCTAGCACTGGTAGTGAGCCTGAGCCAATTAGCATAAATTTGTCTTAAAGAATGAATGAAATAAAGCATTGCTAGTGGACAGAAGTGTGTGGTTTCATTTGTCAGTAGGATATCATGGGCCCCTAGAGTACATTAAACACAGAAACACTTGAGAATGAGTGAATGGCTAAACTGCTAACATCAGCTAGGGTCTCGGAGAAAATGAGCTATGGTAAACTAAGGTAAAATAACATCTAAGAATGATGGGGGTGAATAGAATTTATAGAAAGTGGCTATCAAAACTGGCAGCCTGTTTTGTCAGCCTCTCCCCACTGAGGCAAGCTCTAATGCGGTTAGACTGATGGACTCCAACCATCTAACCAAGCATATGTTAATGTTTCGATGTAGCATCAAGCAAGATGTATTATCGACTGCAGATTAGTGAATCATGTGGAAACGGGGATGTCTGTTAGGGTAACTGGATTTAAAGAAAATTACACTATAAACCACATTTGGTACACTAAGGAGCATTAGCATTAGGAGCATTAGCATTAGCTTCAGCGCACACTTGATACACTAACTCCTTAGTGTACCAAGTATGCGCTGAAGCTAATGCAGTGGGCTTCCTGCTCACCACAACAGGCACTGAATCATCACAGCCAATAGCACGGTGATGGGTTGGTTGTAACTGAAGATCGGCACATTTGTCAGTGATGTAGGGAAAAAGATCCAGAAGTGTAAAACAGGCCTCTGCCCATTCTGTTGAAATGTTAAAATATTATTATTTCTAAGTGAAGAGAGATTTTTATATTTTTACTGTAATCATATGACCCAAGAAAATATTTTAGAAAGTTGAAACCCACAAACAGACCATGTTTGAGTTAATGGGACCTTGAAGGCAACACTATGTAACTTTCTTGTTCTGGGTCAGAACACTGAAAAGACTAGAACTACAGCCGCTATGACTTCAGTCCCAACAGCCAATCATGGGGTGCATAGTTTTTTGGTGGCTACAGCTGTGCTATGTGATTGGCTCTTGGGACTTGCGGGCCCACTCAAGCCATGTGGGAAGTAACATTCACTTGCTCTAAGGTTGATGTACGTTACAAATAATTTTGGAAACATTATTTTAAAGTGAAAATCTTACATACTGTTGTTTTAAGGAAATGCAGGCCACCTCCACAACACAGTGCTTTATGTGGACAAAATTATATAGTCTTATCCTGTCTCACACTTAATGATTTTATAAAATTGAGGTATTTTATAAAAAAATAGTATTGTAATAACTATGCCTGGTCACTAGAGGTGGCAGTGTGACTTTTTTTTACAGCACAACACAGCACTTTTTTTTACAGCACATGGAGCTGAACTGTTCTAAAATAGTGGTTACTGAAAAAAAATGTATTCAGCAACTACACCATTTATTCATCACATCAACTGTTTTCAAACTGGTTTTGTTGTTTAGTTTTGCAGAGGAAGGACGAGGTATTTTCTTCCTGGAGTTTTCAGTTCGTTGCTAAAAACTACAAGTCCCAACATTCCTCACCCGCAAATGGTCGCAGTGAACTGCGCGTGCACCCAGAAACTCCCATCAGAGGGAAGTGTTGAGCAAGCCACTACTACTGGGTGAACAAATGTCCGTCTTTTTGCCCGTCTGTTTTCTTCCTCTGCCACTAAACGGCAAAAACTCCTGTTCATCTTGATTGTCATTGTATTCACGTATCGCCATTGCTTTCACGATGTAAAATGTCTGCCACCATGCTCTTCTTTGTGTTTGGATTGCAGCTGTTGTTTGGTGGCTCTTGACTGCTGCCGACGGTATGGGCATGTGAACTGCAGATTTTTTTTTTTTTCCACAATATCTTTATTGAACCTTTTTTTTTTTTTTTTAACAAACATGATACAAACAATCAAACACTAACACTAAAGTACTACAAAAAAAAAAAATGCACTAAAAACACCAACAACCACCAACAAAATCAAATCTTCAACAATGCTCCTCTGTTTAGTCTAGACAATCCAATACATAAGTATACATATTATGTTCACCAGTTTGGAATTTACAAGGTCCACACACATCATTCACCTTCTTCTTCAAGAGTTATGTTTAAATTTTTTACATAATCAATAAAAGGTCTCCATATATTCTCAAACACAATTTCCTTTGATTTCAGTATATATGTTATTCTTTCTAATGGAAGGTTTGTTAACATCTGTCTTAACCACTGAGTCACATCTGGTCTATGAGTCTTTTTCCATAATAGTGCAATACATTTTTTGGCATTAAGCAAACTGAGGTCTATGAATGTTCTTTCACTTTTATTAAAATTATGCTTTTCTGGGTACAGACCCAACAAAAACAGTTTAGGATTCAGTATGATTTGTTTTGAGATTATTTTTTCAATTGTTACCCTCACCTCTTCCCAAAACATTCTTATTAATCTACATTCCCATAAACAATGAAATAGGGTTCCTTTACTTTCCATGCATTTTGTGCATGTATCTGGTATATTTTTGTTATATCTATTTAACTCCTCCGGTGTAACATACATCCGCATTAACCATTTGAAATGTATCAATTTAAGGCGTGCATTTATTGATTTGGTTTGAGCTTCTGTACAAGCCAATTCCCATTGTTCCTCCGAAATTTCAATTTGCAGATCTTCTTTCCAGTAGTTTAATCTTTTCAGTGAATTTTCACTTGAAGATAGTGTCAATGAGTTATAAAACTCTGAAATAATACCCTTTCTTTTACTATCTTTCATCATCATTTTTTCCAAGGATGAATAAATAGGTCGAGTGAGAGCTTTATTTTGATTTGATCGAATAAAGTTTCTAAGTTGAAGATATTTAAAAAAATGTGTTCTATTGAGATTAAATTTGATCCTCAGCTCTTCAAAAGACATTATGTTATCTGCACATGGCAAATATAAATCCTGAATCTTTTGTATCCCTTTTAAATTCCATACTTTAAATACAGCGTCCGCTCTCCCTGGTTTAAAATATTGATTACCCCATATTGGACTAAATTGTGACAATAACTGTGGTTCTTTTAAATAGTTTTTAGCTTCACACCATATTTTGATCATATGCTTTACAAATGGATTTTTAACTTGTTTTTGTAATTTTTTTGCCGAATCTGAGTATATGAATATGGGAAGAGGTAAAGGTAAATTGTATGATTCCATTTCAGTCCAGTGAGGGAGATCATTTGATGAAAAATAATATGTCATAGACCTCAGTTGTGCCGACCAATAATACAACATAAAATTTGGACATTTCAGACCTCCACGATCAAATGGTAAATATAATAAAGACAGACGTAATCTAGCCCTCCTGTTGTTCCATATAAATTCCACTAACTTTTTTTTTATTCTTGAGAATAGATCTAAAGGTGGTGATAAGGGAATGTATTGAAATAAATAAAGTATTTTAGGTAAAATATTACTTTTAAGTATATTGATTCTCCCGATCATCGACATTGGTAGTGACATCCATCTCTGAGTTAACTCATTGATATCTGACATTAAGGCTTCATAGTTGACGCTGGCGACTGATTCTAGCTTAGGCACAATTTGGATTCCTAAATATTTAAACTGATTTACAACATTGAATTGATTTACCTCAGGGGCTGGGTAATTTCTCTGGGTCTCATTTAGCATTAATATTGAAGATTTAGTTTTATTTATTTTATATCCTGATATTTCCCCAAAATTCTTTATTAAATTCAACAAGGTTGGAATTGATTTTTTTAGATTCGACATAAACAAAATTATGTCATCGGCGTACAGGGAGATTTTATGTTCTGTTGGTCCAACTTTAATTCCATATATTTGTGAATGTAAACGTATCGCTATCGCTAAAGGTTCAATTGCCATAGTAAACAGTAAAGGTGAAAGTGGACAGCCTTGTCGACATCCTCTATTGATTTTTATTGGTTTTGAAATATTGTTATTTGTTAGGATTTCTGCTGTAGCATTATTGTATATTATTTGAACCCATTTTATGAAATTATTTCCAAGTTCAAACCTTTGTAGGACTTCAAAAAGAAAGGGCCATTCAACTCTATCAAAGGCCTTTTCGGCGTCCAGTGATAGGAGAGCTGTATCCGGTGCTTCTTTATTAAAATAAATAATATTAAATAGTCTTCTTACATTATGGAAGCCTTGTCTACCCTTTATAAAGCCATTCTGATCTCGATTAATAATATTTGGTAAAATTTCTTGTATTCGTCTTGCTAAAATTTTACAGATTATCTTAAGGTCGGCGTTTAATAGGCTTATTGGTCTCATATTTTCACATTTATTAGAGGGCTTACCTGGTTTTGGCAGCAGTATAATTAAGGCATTATTTATGTATGATGGTAAATTATTATTTTGAAATGCTTCTAAAACCATTTCCAAAAAAGGTTTTATTAATTTATTCTTAAATTTTTTATAAAGGTCAACTGGAAGACCATCTGGTCCTGCACTTTTTCCTGATTTCATATTATCAATGGCTAGCCCAACTTCTTCTTGACTAATTTTAGACTCCAATATCTCCCTGTTTTCATTTGGAATACACGGTATAGATAGTTCGTTCAAAAACCCATTTAGTTTTGTTAAATCAGGTTCATTTTTGGTATCATATAATTTTTCATAGTAATCTCTAAAGGCTCTATTAATTTCTAAAGGATCTATAACTACCTGTCCCTTACTTATAATACTGGTAATTGGTGTTTTTAATTTCTAATTGTTTAATCTGCCATGCTAATAATTTTCCTGATTTTTCACCTTGTTCATAAAAAGATTGTTTCAATCTTAGAAGACTCGAGGCAGCTCTATTCGCTGATTTTTTGTCGTATTCAGCTCTCAAAATCAGTAATTCATTCTCCAACCTTGGGTCACTTCCTGCATACACTTTTTCCTGAAGACTTTTTATTTTATGTTCCAATTTAGCTCTCTCCTCTCGAGTCTTCTTAGATTTTGATCCTGTATAACTAATAATATGTCCCCTAATAAAAGCTTTGAAAGCCTCCCACTTTACACATGCTGATGTTTGTGTAGTATTGATGTCAAAGAACTCGTCTATCTGTTTTTCTATATACTTGACAAATTCCTCATCCTGAAGCCATTTATGCTGAAATTGCCATCTACCTGATTCCTTTGTCAATTTTTTATCTACATATATTAGACAACAGGGTGCATGATCAGAGATCACGATGTTATCATAAAAGCAGTTTTGAATCTTGGACCTTAATTCTGTGGAAATCAAAAAATAATCAATACGTGAGAATGTCTTGTAGGTACTGGAATAACAAGAATAGGCTTTAACTTGTGGTTTCATTTCTCTCCATATATCTAACAATCTCAATTCTTTCATAAAATGATTAATAGTCATCCTACATCCAATGTGCGTACTATCCAGTCCTGTTGATCTATCTATACCTGGATTCAATGTACAATTAAAATCCCCTGCTATTATATGTTGCCCTGTAAGTGATGATAAGATAAGAAATAAATTAGCAAAGAACTTCTGATCATCTATATTGGGACCATATAAGTTCACAAGATTTATATTTTCTAATAACAAAGAACCTTGAATGATTACATATCTTCCAAATTTGTCTCCAATTACATTTTTCACTTGAAAAGGAACTGATTTATGTATGAGAGTCATAACTCCCCTGGCTCGGGATGAAAATGAAGAGGTGAATACACTTCCTTGCCATCTACTCCTAATTCTTTTAACATCCTCCTCTATTAGATGAGTTTCTTGTAAAAACACAATTTTTGAACCCATGTCTTTTATTTTATTCATAACTTGTTTAAGTTTTTTTAAATTTTGTAGACCTCTGCAATTCCATGAAGTTAAATTAAGATTAACACTTTGGTTTATGATCAATAGAGAGTTTGGGATTACCTTGCAGCGTAAACATGCTCATACAGAGAAGCAAAAACATGAGTGGTTGAACATTCATCCTACAAACTACACACAAACAAATTTCCCCTTCCCACACTTGTGGCAAACCCCCCAAAATCAAAAGAAAAATTCCGTCTCCCGATATAGCCATCGACCGTTCCACACCCACGGGGAACAGCCTAAGCCACTCCTTCTTCATCCTCCCAATCGCCCTAACTCTACTGCTTTTAATGACGTAACATTAACTCTCCTCTGTAGTTTTCCAACTTAACTCCAAAATTTTTAACAACTTTGTACATCATAGTTTTTTTTGTTTGTTTTGTTTTTGTTTTGTTTTTTTAATATATAATACAATCTATATTTTGTAAACTTACTATTTACTTCAAGTCAGTCAGATGCCTGTGCAAATGCTTAATTATTCTACCTTATATTTTGTTCATGCTTAGCTCCCACCAGTCTCTTCTTCTTCTTTGATCTTCTTGATGAACTCCTGCGCCTCCTCTGGGGTCTTGAAGATGTGGGTTCTGCCCTCATACGTGGTCAGCAGTCTCGCAGGATAGATTACACCATGACGAATCCCAAGGTTGCACAGCTCCTTACGTATGGGATCAAACTGCTTCCTCAATTGCTGGATTCCTGTGGCCAAATCTGGGTAGAACCGCACTTGCTGGTCCTGGTGTTTAATCTCTCCTTTAGCTCGTGCAGCGTTGAAGATCTTCATCCTGTCTCTGTTGCTAAGAAACTTCATAATTAAGGTCCTCGGCGGTCCCTTATCTCTCCGTGGGCCAATACGATGTGCATTTTCCAGAACCACTGCTGATTGCAATTCCTCGCTGCCCAGCACCTCCGGAATCCACTTTTCCAGAAAGGAACATACGTCCCGACCTTCTGATTCCTCTGGAAGACCCACCAACCTCAAGTTATTCTGTCTCGACCGAGATTCCAAATCCAAAATATTATTTTCCAGAGATTTATTTTTTTTTTCCAAAGTGCGCACCTTTAATTGAAGACGGGTGACGTCATCTTCAGCACTAGCGAGACGGAGCTCCATCTGCGCCGTTCGTTCTACACAGTCACCCAATTCCTTTCTTATTCCTTCCAACGCTGTCATAATCCCATCAAATCTAGAGGAAAAGTCCGCTCTCATTGAACTCATGGCAGCCATCAGCGCATCTGCGCCTCCCCCCGCAGACATCGCACCGTTGCCAGCCTCCTCCGCCATATATGGAGTTTTATTTGCTGCGTCACAGACCTGAAAGTCCGTTAATTTGGACTGTTTCGGCGGCTCGCTTTTTCCTTTGCCTGGTTTTCCAGCCTTAGGCTTCGCCGACATATCCTCGCCCAAACGCTGGGATACGTTCTGTCCCAAATGAGAGAGTTATTTGCCAATTTTTTTTCTCCAGGAGCAGAGCAGAGCGAGACACGTCCGTCCTACGTGGCAGCCATAACCGGAAGTCCTGCAGATTATTTTTACTCTGCATGTGTGGACTCCAAAACTACTGGATGGATTTGGATGAAATTTTTACCAGAGGTGGTCTTTGGGCTAGAGAGGAACCCTTAACATTTTGGTGATGATCCCAGAACGCATACCTCCTCCAAGGTTCTTATCTTCTCACAGTGTGTTAGCAAGAATACTCCAAAACTACTGGATGAATTTAGATGATTTTTTTTTTTTTTACCAGAGGTGGTCCTTGGGCTAGAGAGGAACCCTTAACATTTTGGTGATGATCTGAGAACGCATACCTCCACCAAGGCTCTGGCATTGAGGCATCAGCACCTTGGTACTTTAATTTGTTTGGTACCCATCATAAAAAAAAAAACACCAACCCATGACTGCTCTTTTTTTAACATGTGAATTTCTGAAAACACAAGCCCAACATCGTGGGAAATAAATGGAACTGGCAACTCTGGTCCAAGAACCCTTACAAAATCTATCCTGATCAAGCATGATGTTACATGGTGATCATTTTCTGTGAGCTGGCTTCCAGACTGATTATGGTCTCTTTCACGTCTACACAATTTGTGCTCATCAGTCCTCGGTGACACCCCCCCCCCCACACACACACACAACAAGATATCAGATATATATTCAGCATGTTTGATATTTATTATTTGAGATCGAATCAGCCCCAAGCAGATTGAATCATTTGTACACTCACCTCACATCATAGGAAAATCTGACAAGATAACTGATTGGCCCATCAAGCTCAATGGAACTTTGCCTATAATTGCTGGAAGGTAAGAATTTGGCCAAAATTAGCCTGATTATCTTTTGGTGTGTGGTTGGCTTTACTTATACAGGAAGTACTACTCCAGTGGCATGACCTTAAACAGAAGGAATTTGAAGAATAAAACAAGAATACATGATAGAAATGCTGCAAAGTATTTACTGATAACTTTAAGCTGTAGTGGATCCTTATTTATTAGAGCAGAAATGTTTTTCCTGCAGCCCTTTGATGCACACTCGATTAGCGTTGTTCTATGTGGCAGGTGCTTTTACTCTGGAATCCAGTTGTCCGACTGTGAGCACGGTGCAGGCCCATCTGTGCTGTGTGATGTAAACAGGAGTTATGTCTGGCAATTACTTTGTGTGTGTCTGGTAAGCACATGCAGTGAAGTGTCTTTCTTTTTGTCTTTGTGTTTATCAAAATAGTACCTGTCTTATCTGTGTCCATAGTGGTAGACTGACCATAACTTCCTCTTGCAAAACCATTGCATTCACTATACTGTTTTGCTGGCTGTCTCATGTCAGTGTGCGTTATCCACTGTAGGTGTATTCCCAATCTTTATGTATTTCTGTTCTCTCCATACTACCTTCATTTGTCTCTCTCAGTTGCTTGTTTTGTTTCTACCTTGTTTCCTCTATAAAGCTTTCTCACACACCCCTTATTCAATTGTATTCTAGTCATGTTTTTCATTTTGTTTTCTAAAATGAAGCCCAGGTTGTTTTTTTAGGTGTTGCAGACTGACTTGATCACTGCAGCACCACTCCAATGGTCCTTATAAAGGATGGATCCAATTAGCTCTGGTTGCTTCAGAGAAATGTTTAGTTGTTGATTTATTGCAGAGCCCTCTTCTGTATCACATTTCTGGGGTTTCAGCAGCACACAGTAGCACACCGACATGAACTGAGTCAGCTTTTGTGTTTATACACTATTGTACAGTTTTACTGAAGATGATTTGGGTTTTGACTGAATTGCAATTTAAAAAAGTTTACAAAATGTTACTCCAGTGGTTTTAATTGTTGAGTGTATCTGAAAATGGCCTACCTTAAAGTACATTTAAGGCATATACGTGAGTAGAGACATGCTTTACAGCCATCTGTGTATGGCCTTTCAATGAGATTCAGATAAATGGCAAGCAGCAACCCGCTCGGTAAACAATAATGCTGATATGGAAGAGTTGAAACATGCAATTCCTCTGTCAGCCAGATGAGATTGGTGAGAAAATGAGTCAGTCCCCAGTTCCAGCAAAGGAACTAGGAATTAATTTTACTAGAATTCGAGCCACACTCTCCACTGAAAAAACTGATCACAGTAGGCCAAATTTTTGTTAATGACTCAGGTAAGGTATTTCAATGCTGCACCAAAAAGCCGCTAAGTAGGGCTTGGGATTGAGTCAGTGCTGGCTGGATGTAAATTCTGTGTCATGAAGATGTCAACTAAACAAATGAGAAGCCACCAAGAAGTGACACTTTTAAAAGCTATCAGAAGAGATCATAATAAGGGGAGCATCACGAAGATCACAGAGAAGAAGGCAGGGTGAAGAATGACGTATGATATTGCTCATGTTTTCTTTAGGATGCTGCTGAGTCTATGCATGGCACTGCATTTGAAACACTCCCATGAAGAATGAATGAAGTGAAGCGTGATTATGTGGCCTTGTGGAGACCGATGGGTCCAACCCCTGCAATGGGGGCACAACGGGTGAGAGGGCAAACTATAGAAACAGCCTTTACTAAAGTTCCTGTCCCGTGTGCTTTACCATAGTTACTTTGGGGAAAACAAAGCTATTGACTTCTATTTTAAAACGCTCAACTTGACCAATGAAACTGACATGTCTGGTCTGCATAGCTACGAGGGGGGCTGAAAAGTTCATAGTGGTCAAATTTGACCAAATATGGTTTATTTTTCAACCGCAGGGATCCAAGCGCAGCAACACCGATGGAAGAAGTGTGTGGACCGAAGGGGAGACTGTGTTGAAAAATAAACCACATTTGATCAAATCTGACCGCTATGAACTTTTCAGCCCCCCCCCCCCCCCCGTAGTTAACCAGCTTGTTTAAACTCTGTGGGAGTGACTTTACTATGACTCAGCAAACAGAGGCATACAGTAATCTCTCAATGCGTCTGTGTGTGGTTGCATCTGTCCACCTCTGTTTCAGCTTGTCAGGTCAAAATTAGTGCAACTAAAGGTTTGTATCATTGTGTTGGAATATTTTCCTCAACTTTTAATTTGCCAGAATTTCCAGATAAGGCTTTGTTTTCAAAATAAACACACATTTAACTCACCTTAACCGTTAATGGAGTCGGGAAAAAATGTATTGTAATAACTATGCTGGGCCACTAGGGGCAGCAGTGCAACTTTTTGACAGCACACGGATGACTTCCTGTCACAGTCTTAAAGGTCTGATGACACGTTTTTGACTTATTTTTCAACACATAATACAATATGACGAAATAGGTTGGTCTGTGCAGTTCTAAGTCAAACAGGCTTTTTTTCCACGCGAATATCCAACATTTTCATGAGCGCCACGTCAACAATTGTGTCAGTGGCTGGAACCCCCCCCCCCCCCCCCCCCCCCCCCCCGGCCATGTTGTAACGTCGTCGACCGAACACAGCGCTTGGCTGCTCATTGTACACACAGGATGGAAGCAGTAGAAAACATCAACGATGGTTCCAGCACATGTAGTCTGGAATTGGTTTGTGTTGTCCAATCTTCAGACGATTATAGTTCCGAAGAATGGGATGAGAATGAAGAATCTGGGGGCATCAGACCATATAGGTTTGAGCTGTGCCATGCGGGCATCGTGCCTAGCGAGTCAGACTCAGAGTGACAGTGGAGAGGCACACATGGCCGGCGCAGCAGCAGCGACAAACACACGGCAGGGGAACACTGAGTGTTATGCTTTTGTTACAGATATTGCAACAAATTATTTGTTCATAAATTTCCGTTTTGACCCACTTTCAGGTGGGCACTGTCCAAGATTCGCTGGTCCGACCACACGCTCTCTCTCTTTGACAGTCAGCTGTTCATGTTTTGTGTGCATCATCTGCCGTGTTGTCAGCCAGCCAATATTGCCAACACTATCACGACGTGTTAGCCACTCCACACAGCCGTGGTTCTGTTGCGCCCTTGTAGTGATATCGGCTCTGGGGCGCAACCGTGGTTAACACGTTTCCTCTCCATACGTTTGCTGGGCGATGCCGGCCCCGAACGCCTACTGTTTGTGTATCTGTGTATTTTTGTAAGTCTTCACCTTTTGGGATCAGTCTTTTTGTTCAATACATGTGCTGTGGTGAATCCTGCGCGTAAATCCATTCTTCCTTCCCCTCCTCGTGCGCTCTTACACATGGCATGGAGAGGGAGGATGAAATAACGGAAGTTTTATGTGCAGGGTTCACCACAGCACATTTAATACAGAAAGACAGACAATTCCCAAAAAGGTGAAGACGTACAAAAAACACAAATTCACTTACTGATGGCGTTTGGGGGCCGGCATCGCCCAGTGAACGAATGAGAGGAGACGTGTTAGCCACAGTTGCGTCCCAGAGCTGACATCACTTCAAGGATGCACGAGAACCACGGCGAACATGGAGTGACTAACACGTTGTGAGAGTGCTGAAAATACTGGCAGACTAACAGCACAGATGACAATACTATGGACCAGCAGTGCGTGACTGGCAAACGACCATTAGGTACACGCACTGCTGGTGATGGTGTGATGAGAAGCACCTGGGCGAGGACCGGGAAAGATGATCAGCGGGAGTTTGAATCAGCTGGTGATAATGAGAGAGGGGACGTGGCCGGACTGGCGAGCGTCAACATGTGATCACAGAAAGTAGGTCAAAGCTGCGCATAAATTCATTAATCCTTCCCCTCCTCGTGCGCTCCTCCTGCGTAAAAATGCAGGAGGAGGCTTATGACAGTTGTAGCTGAAGCGTGTGATGTGGTCTTTCATGGCCTTCTGTTTATCTAAGCCTGCGACACAATGCGAAGGCATAGCCGTAAAATTAAAACAAGAAACCAGAGAAACTGTGAGCTACAAAGCTGCTGTCATTCCAGTCAACAACACCGGCATCCGTTGTGTTGCTTACGTCATGGTGGTGCTGCCCTTCATTCGGTGGGCGGCACCACAGTTCAGTCAGCGGCTGCGGTTTTTTGATAACTAGTTTATGCAGGCACTGTTGTAAATATTATATTGATCATCGACAATGACTTTTGGGTTTACACAACATGCTAAAAAAATGTCAAAATTGTGTCATCAGACCTTAAAGGTGCCTTCACATCAAATGGGAATGGGCGGCACGAATGCATACAAAGTCAATGGAAAGAGGTGAGCATACGCAAAATTGCGCATTTGGGCATTCACGTCCAAGGGCTAGCACTGGCTTTGAGATTCTGCCATCATCGGAGTAAAAATATTAACACTGGAGAGTAAACTAGTTTGAAAAGGAGACTGACACTCACCTAGAGACAGAAGGACCGGGAGCTCCTCAGCTGAATTGGGATGTCGGAATTATTTACTCACAGATTCCTGCCACGGTCGTGCTAACAAGGCTAGCAAGCTAGCAGCGTAAACACCCATCAAGTTTTTGAAGTTTTTGAGACAGGGACAACTTTTTCAAGAGAGCCCCCCCCCCCCCCAAACCTAAACATTACATAACATAACATGACGTTATTTTAAATTTGCCCGTTTGTGTTTGGTGTGAAGGTACCTCTAGAGCTGGGCGATATACCGAATATATTCGTTGTATTGGTACATTTGGCCACTTGCGATACATAGATCATTATCTTGTGGAAACTCGAATATTTATCACACTAAAATGAGCTGCTGCAAGACAGGTTTGTCTGCAGCTTGGCCTCTGAAGTCTGAAAGCAGAAGCTCTCTAGCTCACTGTGGCGGCCTAAACTGCAGCGAGCAGAGGTGAAAAGGAAGATAACAGAATAAACGTAGGCTCACCTTAAGCACAGGAAATGGGGGGGGGGGGCGGATAAACATTTCAAGTCTGAACTCTGTTTGCTAAGTGAGTTAGCAAATGAACTTTCAAAATAAGAGCTCCTATCTGGTCTTACAGCCCTTCAAAATAAGAGCAAGTGGCTCGCCAAATAAACAAATGATGGAATGTAGACATTAAAAGAAATAAGCGATAAATTATACTTCTGTCACTTATTAGACTGCCAGGTATTAACTATGTGTGGTAAACTGAAACATTTCTACCCATGTGGATAAACTTGATTACTGGATAATGTGAGTTGTGTTAAAGGAAAAAAGACACTTTGCTCAGTTACATATTGTTGTGAAGAATTTTCTCTGACATAAGTTTTCGTTTTATTATTCAGCTTTTTCATAAGTGAAATGAATATATGCATAAATTTCTAATAAAAATGTAAGTAAAACAAAATTTTAAAGGACATTCAGTACACAAAATATATATCGCGATATGTGTCGTGTATCCCAATAGAAGGGACAGTGTGGCTTTTTTACAGCCCCCCCCATGCTACCATGTCACAGGCACCGAGGCATCAGCACCTTGGGGCTTTCATTTATGTTGGTATTTTGATTTTGTTGCTGGTTACCCAGCCACAGGGGGACGCACAAGCCAGTGTACTCACTGTGCCTGTCCCAAGTCTGGATAAATGGGGATGGTTGCGTCAGGAAGGGCATCTGGTATATTAAAAAAATTCCTAGCCACATCAACATGTGGATCATCAGTGTTTTGAAACTGTTGTGCATAATAATTTGGAACAGTGCATTTTGAGTTTTTTTTATTTTTGCAAAAAAATAGTTATCATTGGGAGGGTTGTTCAATAAAATTTTAATTATGCTCTAATGGTTGATGACTTGAAAATTATACTGACTGTCATTTGTATCCACTATTTAGGAAGATCAGAGACAAATATCATTTGCATAATAATTTGGAACGTGGTGTAGATCTCAGAAGTCCCTCTGTTGCTGTGCTGACCTAACTAGACAGTGAGCATTTTACACCATCTAGTGGACTGAAAAGTCAACTGTTTTTTTTTTCTACTCTGGTGCCTAAATAGGTAAGTTTGTGCTCACAACATTTATTAATAATTCTTAATAAAGATACTTGTCTCTAAATCAATACATAGGGATGTGATTTTTCCGCTCATTTGCGGAATTCCGCTTTTTTTTATCTTCCAAAATAAAAAAAAAAAAAAAAAAATTCCCTTAGTAATCCCCTAACGACGCGCCTGATTGGCTGATGCTGATCGTCCTTGCAGTGACCAATGAACGCGGCTGTTTCTTATCTTAATCCTATTTTATTCTTAATCCTTTGTTTTCCTCGCTCTCCCATAGCGGACTTGCATTGCAGTGATGTCGGTGATTGAACATAAAGATGCTCCGAGAATCAAAGAAATTGACAAGATCGTGAAAAACAAATTTTGTTGGGATTGGCTAGAAAAGGAGATTGCAACGGATGTTGGTAAGACAACTGTGACAAATTTATTTCACGATTTCATACGGAAAATTGACCGTGCTGGGAAGGCGATATGCACGTGGTGTAACGACACCATTGACTATGGTGGAAGAGGATTTAAGTCTCTTGAGAGTCATGCTAAGAGCAGAAAACATGCACAACAGGTGAAATCGAGGTCCACTAATTATTCAATTGCTGGAACTTTCGGTGTTCAAAAAAACCCCATCGAAACCATACGGCCTCCACCCTTTGTTGACGACACGATCGGACCCGGAAATCGAAATGAAGGATCCACCCCAACAACCAGTGCCAGTTGCGGATAGAGTAGTGAATTTTGAGGTATGTGAAAATATATTTTTGTATACATGTCATCTAGTTAATATTTTCTTCATCTTGCCTGCTGAAGATGTTTTGGACTTTTATTTAAAAAATATTTTTAACGCCACACATACTTAGAGTTACGTTTATGTTTGTGCTTTTCTGTCTTCCCTAATTAATATCACATATATCAGATATGGATTTTGTCATCCATTATGTTACTGAATGATAATTGCTTGCTTGCATGCACATATATGTATGCTTCTACAGTTAAATGTTTGTAGTCTCGTTTGTATTGCTCGAAAAAAGGAAATATTATGGATGATACAGTAAATTATATAATCATGTATTTTGTTTATTGTTATATTAATTTTATTAATAACGTACTATTTTTTGTGGTAGATTTTAGATACATTTTTCATGTTTGCTCATTTCAGGTTTCTGTATGTTGACTTTCGGTGAATGCAGTTTCAGACATGTTAGTCAAGTGCATGATTGAAGTTGATGTCTAAATTTACTGCATGAGGTATTTCTTTTTTATTAATTTCATTAATTAATATCTTCGACCCATTATGACAGAGTAGAAACACCACAGTACACACACACATTATCTTTTGCCATTTCATTGTCAATACTTTGTAAATTAGGTTTATGTGTTTATATTATTATTCATACTGAAAATAATACTCATTGTATAGAATGCATCTATTGAAAACTACCTTGTTTATGAATGTTTATGAAATCTTACTAAATTGCATGATAATCATAACATTGCATGGTATTTTTAAGAAATTCAAGTTAAAAGGATGCTGATTTGCATGTTCAGTGTTGGAGCAATGTTTTATCTTTGTACTGATTTTGTTTATTTCTGTTTTCAGGCGATGCTGTTGGGAGTGTTGGCTGAAAATTCTCTTTCATTCACCATGGCACCAAAACTCATCAGCTTGACGAAGGAATTTGCAAGAGACCCCAAGGCTCTTAATGGATTATCTATGGACAGGACAAGCGCCTCCTACAAAATGAAGTATGGCCTGGCTGAAAGTATGCATGACGACACAGTTGAATATCTCAAATCCCGTCACTTCTCAATGAACATTGATGAGTCCACAAGCCACAACCATCATCGTGTGCTGTGTGTACTAGTGAGCTATTTCTCGCCTTCAACAAAATCTGTTGTTGTGGAACACTTGGCAAGTCTAAGTGTTATTAAAGTTGACAGTATATCTCTGTACAATGAACTGGCAGCACTCATGACTAAGAACTGTATCCCCTGGAGGAATCTGATGTCAGTGTTGATGGATTCGTGTGCAGTAATGCGAGGTTCGAAGTCTGGAGTGGAGACCCGTCTACGAGAGGGACCTGCACCACACCTTCTAGACATAGGTGGAGACAGCTGTCACCATATTCACAATGCTTCCAAGCATTTTTGCAAGCCGTTTAAGTTCAAGATTGAGTCACTTCACACTGACCTCTTCAACGACTTCAAATGGAGCATGGATCTGAAGGAATCTCTCCAGGAGATCTGCTTCCTGACTGGTATCCCATTTACCATGCCAGAGATGTTTTCAACTCACAGATGGCTCTCAAATTATGATGTGTCCATGTCCACCTTGCGCCTTCTAGATGCATTTACAATCTTCTACTTCTCTTTCCTGGGTACAGAAGACAAGGAGCTCTATCTCCCAACCATCCACTCCATCTATCATAAGAAAGATCTGTCTCTTGAAGTCAAGACCAAGCTTAAGGAGATTCAGACATCCTTGGGCAAGAAGCAAATGACCGAAGATGGGAGGAAGAGAAAGACAAGAATCTTCCAAAAACTCTTCTTCACAAGGTTGGACACTCTATTGACTCTCAATTTCTACACAGCAGTTCTGCCCTTGCTGAAGAACTATGTGACAACATTTCAGTGTAAGACACCTATGATTCACAAACTCAATGACAAACAAGTTTCTTTTTTCAAAAGATTCTTGTCTTG
Source organism: Pholidichthys leucotaenia (assembly GCA_020510985.1). NCBI lineage: Eukaryota > Metazoa > Chordata > Actinopteri > Cichliformes > Pholidichthyidae > Pholidichthys > Pholidichthys leucotaenia. Next base: position 37,740,134 of record CM035843.1, on the reverse strand, counting down.
TTTCTTGAAGCCAGAGGCTCTGCAAGATGTCAAACTCTCAGACATCAAGATTGACAACAAGGCCAACCAGCTGAGAGACAAAGATGTCTTCTATGGGGGTGTGAGCACCAAGCTCATGCAGTCATCGCACAAGTCTTCAGTTGTCACCAGCTTCAATGCCAAAGCCAAAGAAGCATACCTGTCATGTGGGAAATATCTTCAGAAGAAGTTTCCATTGGACAACAAATTGTTAAAAGCAACATCAGCCCTTGACCCTGTTGCCAGAGGACACAGTACCACCCTCACCCAACTGAAGAAGCTGCCTGCATTGGTCACCAATGTTTTGGAGGATTCAGAGCTTGAGAAGTTTGACTTGGAGATTAGAGCCTACCAAATTGACAGTGACCTACCAGCACCACTGGACCAGGATGGAAAGGCTGTTGAGCTTGATCGTTGGTGGGCTCAAGTCTTCTCTCGAGGAAATTACCCTACTCTTGCCAAGATGGTGAAGGCCCTCATGAGCTGTTTTCATGGACCGCAAGTAGAGGGTGCTTTCAGTGTGATGGGAGATGTCCTGAATGCCAAATCTTGCAGAATGGACATCTCTACTCACAGCTCCATTCAGACAGTGAAATAAGCTCTGAGGGCCAGGAAGACCACCTCTGTAGAACACTTTGGTAGAAAAGACATTCTAATGGATCCAGTGAAACCCACAGTGTGCTTCAATCTGAAAACATCATCTAAGAGGTATCGTGAAAAGAAAGAAGCTGATGCAGCCATGCTCTCGGCAAAGCGGAAGCAGCTTGAAGTGAAAATGGATGCCCAAATGAGCAAGTCTGCTTCAAGGAGGATGGTTCAAGCTGCTCAGAAACAAGCCAGGAAGACCCACATTAAGGCACTGAAGTCCAAAATTTAAAAAAAAAATGTAGTGTAGATATAGGGGAATATGCTGAAATGCACTTGGAACTTTGTATATTTTCTGTAGATATGTTGACATTGATGTTGAGGAGAAGAAAATAGCAAAACAATTTAGTTAGATTACTTTTATGATTCCAAACAGTTTGAAATTGACAGTGCACAGTAGACATTGACTAATAACTTTTGAATATTTCTAAGACTTAGATACATCAGTGATTGTGCAACATCAACTGCTCAAGACTCAATGGAGATTGAAACTGATGATCTGAAATAAATGCTGAAATTATAAAAAGTAATGGTATGTTGGAATTTTATTTCTGTTATGGAATAGATAAAATTAACTGATTTTGATTTGATCAAGTGTTAAAGCATGTGATGGATAATGCTTGTTGGAATATTTTAGGAATGCTATCTTCTTGGAACATAAGTCAATATTATACAGTAATAAGTGGCATTCAGCTGTTTGTTTTGTGTCATTTAAGCACACAGTTCTGGTACTTAAAAAGCATAAAAACCCAGGAGCTTCGGGGGGCATAGCCCCCTGAACCACCCCCACCGGGGCTCTGCCCCGGACCCCACTGGGGGGACCCCCTGCAAAATTTTCAGATAATTTCACCGACCCCAAATTACATCCCTAAATACAGTATCATCACCTTAAAGTATCCTGATATCATGATGCATCGATTCCCCCCCCCCCACCGCAGTTGCCTTTAAGGGACTAATATTGGTTCAAGTCCATTATTGGCTGTTTTAGCAACAATAATTACACTCAGTTTATGTTAAAAGAACAGTCAAAAAAGACATTAACAATAAGCTGTGCTTAGAATAAATGAAAACAACAGGTAAAATCAGTTCTAACTATATCCGTCTTAAGAGAATCGTGGATCTCAGAGATCTTCTACTACTAACAAATATAAGTGAAAGATGGTTTACATTTTTGGCGCCCCGAATCAGGACACCACACTTGTAAAACTGCAGTGAACTTCAACACAGGATTAAGGCATTACATTATGTCAGAATTATTCAAATATACTATTCACAAAACCCCGAAAGAGGGAAAAAAAAAGATTTTGTTTGAGAATAAAGTCATGAGTGTGACCATTTCAGTTACGCTAGCAGGCAGCTGTAGGTTAGCAGTGAATCTTTTTGAACATTTTGTGGTGTTGGTGTTTTTAGCAGCATATTTATAGGAGTAATCTGACAAATGATAATACTATGATTTGTTGTACATATGCTTCTTTGCATTGTAATATTTTAGTAGTCTTGCACTTATTTGCACATCTCTCTCATTTTAGCTCTGTAAAGTCATCCATTAGCTTCATCAATATTCACTCTATAAAAGCAAGAAATCTGTGTGTGTGGGTGTGGGTGTGTGTGTGTGTCACGCTTCATAGGACATCATAGGATGGCTTATGATCTCTGCCTGAACATCATAGGACGTCCTATGAACTCAGGCATCATAGGACGACAAATGTGTCTTTATGATGTCACATAGACCAGCAGTCCCCAACCTTTTTTGTGCTAGGGACCAGTTTCATGCATGAAAATTTTCCGCGGACTGAGTAGAGGTGAGGGGGTTCCAATAACAAAAACCTTTGTCAGTTCAGAGCATGTAATCAGAAACAATTGCACTTTACACTTTGAAACAATTACACTTTATATTAGGCGATTACAATGAAGAATCATTGTAATCGCCTAATTGACTCATTGTGCCAGAGTCAAGAGCGGTTGTGAGGCGAGGGCGGAAAACAGTTGTTATTCAAAATAAAATCTCTGCAAGACTAATGGAAAAAAAATAGCTTCAATATTAATCACAATTTTTTCTTTGCGGCCCGGTACCAAATGATCCATGGACCAATACCGGACCGGGGGTTGGGGACCCCTGACAGACCACAGAGCTCATAGGGCGATTTGTGTCTATGATGTCACACATAGATTCTCTCTCTCTCTCTCTCTCTCTCTCTCTCTCTCTCTCTCTCTCTCTCTCTCTCTCTCTCTCTCTCTCTCTCTCTCTCTCTCTCTCTCTCTCTCTCTCTCTCTCTCCCTCTCCCTCTCTCTCCCTCCCTCATCATTCAGCAGCACCCAAGGATTTTGACAACATGACAGGCTACAGGCCCTCCGCCGGGCCCCCAATGCTGTGTGCGTGTGTCTGTTGTCTGACACACTTCATAGGACATCATAGGACGGCCTATGATCTCTGCCTGAACATCATAGGACGTCCTATGAACTCAGGCATTATAGGATGACAAATGTGTCTTTATCATGTCACATAGACCACAGAGATCATGTGACAATTTGTCTTTATGATGTCACGCATAGATGTCTTATGTGTTGACAAATGTGTTATGATGTCACATAGACCACAGAGATCACAAGACATCCTATGACACATAGACAAATTTGTCTTGATGTCATATGATCTCTGCCTGAACATCATAGGATGTCCTATAAGACGCATAGACAAATGTGTCTTTATGATGTCATAGACCATGTGTCTTTGAACTCAGGCATCATAGGACACATAGACAAATGTATCTTTGTGATGTCATATAGACCATGTGTCTTTATGATTTTCATGATCCTGTCCATGAACTGGAGTTACGACGCACCTATCTCTCAACCAGTAGTCTCGAAGAAGAAGGAGACCCACCAGATGGAGAGCAATAGAATGACGACTACTGCTGCACGTCAGAAAAGATGCCATGAAGATGAAACACCTGAGGTTCCAGCAGTACATTGCACCCGTCTGAGACAGGAGGACACCCTTCACCAGCATATGGTACGCCAGACTTTAAAGCACGTTTCTAGGACATCATAGGACGGCCTATGATCTCTGCCTCATCATCATAGCGCGTCCTATGAACCCAGGTATCATAGGACGACTCGCCATGCCTACATGACGGCAAATGTGTAACATCATAGGACGACTCGCCATGCCTGCATGACGGCAAATGTGTAACCTTGACGAATGCCAGTCTACACTACAAATGTGTAAAATGCCAAGCAAAATGCTGATTTTCTCTGGGTGCTCCGGTTCCTTGGTTTCTACAGGCATGCACGGGCCTTCCTGAACAGGGTTGAAAATCACTTTTTGAGGATCGTGCTCATGAACTGGAATTATGACGCACCTATCTCTCAACCAGTGGTCTGAACGAAGAAGAAGAAGACCCACCAGATGGAGAACAATAGAATGAGGAGAATTGCTGCACATCAGAAAGGATGCCGTGAACATGAAACACCTCAGGTTCCACCAGTACGCCAGAGGCATGACTGTGAACAACACAGCCGTCTGAGACAGGAGGAGATCCTTCAGTGGTCTGAACGAAGAAGAAGAAGACCCACCAGATGATGTCTATATGATGGCACCTTGACAGAGCACGTGACTCCCTACAAGACATATACGTATATAGACACAGGTAAGCAAGTGGTGGTAATGCACCTGTAAGCTGGTTGCCTGGGTGGCTGACATCTTGGCCGTGGCAAGATGTGTAGAGTGATGATACAGAGTGAAGTGATGACATAGAGCAAAGTACAAGGAGATGAAGAAGACTGATGTCTGAAGATAGAGTTGAGGTACGATTGGACACAGCAGTGATGATAGGACTACAGCTCCTGACCAGATAGTGGTGATATAGAGTGAAGTACGTGGCGGTAATGCACCTGTAAGTTGGTTGCCAACCACCAATCAAATCTAAAAGAAGAAGAAGATAACACAGAACAGTGACAGGCAGGAGAAGTAGTAACAAGCAGGGGCAAACAGCCCCAGATGGCAAGGCATATTTTGTGGGATTTTTATGTTTTGCTGCATACAAAAGCCGTCACATGTGATTGCCACTTAGTGCTGTGTTGCTATACCAACTGTCCTGTAGCTGGCAAGAATTCTGTTCCAATGCATCCCCTCTATGGGCATGCACGGGTATACACTAGTAATGTTTGAATTAAATTTATCTTAGTTGCCACTCAACAATAAATACCATCATTTTTCTTTCAGTTGTGTTTTTAATGGAAACTAGCACTTTTCCTATTGTATAATAAAGACTTAAAATATAGCTATACTTCTTCTGCTGTTGTAATGCACAGTTTGGACAGTAGCAGTTTCAGACTGGCAGATGAAATAATCAAGCCTGTCAGCAAAGCTGCCAGACCATGTCTTGAGCCAAAGAGTCCATGTTTACGTTACTAATCCTTTGAGCACAGTAGGTCTGTGTTATCCATGTCACTCATTAGAACTGGTCAGCGTGCTGGAAAAGAGATGATACCAGCTGAGTGCCAACAAGTCAAGGTTTAATGGGGATCTGTGCAAGGTAAGCTGCACACTATTTAGGTTATGTCTGCATATCATGAGAATCTGAGGGGGATTGAGAGGAATTAGGATTATCTATGTATAGCATCTCTGTTTGTTCTGATATTTATTGAGCACATGTGATTGTGAACACAGAAGTGTTTTTTTTTTTTGTGTGTGTGTGTGCACGGCGATACATATCTTCAAGAGTCGGTCTTGTTCAAATTGCAGCAAAGTGTGCTTGCAAGTTTTGTGTGATTTATCCTCACTGGCACAAGGACCTTGTCAGGGAGCGAGCGTGCATCAGCAGATGGCCCCAACCTGACTCAGCCGTGAGAGGAGCAGCGTTGACTGCAGGACAAACACTAAGTTTCTTCAGGTTCACAAAAACAAACAGCCCCACACTGATATCCTGAGTCAATGGATCATAACACCCAAGTACTGTATGACAAAGGAAAACGGATTGTGAGTCACAAGTGCAGGATGTGGAGGTGGATCTGAGCTTGAAACAAAAGATTAGGGCGTCTTATGCATGTTGTGTTGTGTGTTTTAGAGGAGGGAGAATGGATGTGTGTGTATTTAATGCAGCCTGTCATTAATGTGGAGGTCTGTGCAGATGTGACCAGGAGGGTGGATGGGGGTGTGGTGAGTGTTGCCTTTGTGGCTTAAAGAAGATATCCCACGTACCGTCATCATAAATTATTGTTTGAAAACTTTTACACTCTTCCAGTCACATCTTTTGCATTCCTTCATAATGTTCCCTCTGTATGTTCACACTGTAATAAATGATCTTTGTAATTGTTGTTGTTCGTGTCTGTGCACAAGTGTGTGTGTGTGTGTGTGTGTGTGTGTGTGTGTGTGTGTGTGTGTGTGTGTGTGGTCTCTGACCTTAAGCCTTCATTTTATATTCTGGCTGTTTTTATTTATTTTTATAAATCTCTATTATTTTGGTGCAGGTTGGTAAAAGACATGCAAACAGGCATGCGGGGTTACTTGTGTGTGCATGTGTTTTAACAGGTTTGTTTACTTTTCCCACCATGCGTTTAGTATGCAAGCAAGAGCGTTGTCATATTGCAAAGACATTTGTGAAGGCATTCATTATTGTGTGTGAGTGAGTATGGGAGGAAAAGAGAGGGAGACAGAAACGTAGCCGGTGGGGCAGGTGTCAGGTGGACTGGCAGGTGGCAGCTGGGAAATTGGAGGATTTCCTCTTTAGTAACGGCTGATTAACTCCCAGCTCCTGCACCATCAGTTCACACAGACTGCAGATTTGAAAAATAATACAAGACTGCACAATTAACCTTGGTATTCAATAATTTTAGTTTGTGCTGCAGTTTGGTTGAAAATAAACTGGACAAGTTTGTAAAGGTTACATTTGAAATATCTGCTGTAGCTTAGAGATTGTTGATGTTAACATCCTTGCTGTAAAGTCTATATATTAAATGTTAACCGTGTGACATATATCACTCCTGACTTTACACACAGTCAGGAGTGATATAAAGATTGGCAAAAGACTGACCATTCTTCATTTTTCTATGTGTCTAGAATATGAATGTTGTTGTTGTGTCTCCATAGCCGATGTGGTCAGTGGCATTGCCATGCTGCCTTCTGGGCTGGTTTTAGGCCACATGCCGTTTGTATATTGATGTTGTCTATCCAGCCCATTTTTCTTCTTCCCCTCATTTGTGCCAACTTCACTCTTGATGGTGAACAGAGGGAGGCTCCAGGGGCATTGCTTCCAGTGCCCGTACTTCGCTTCCTTTCTCTTTATGATGGAACTCAACAGTCCTTCACTTTCTGACTCCCAACTTTCTCTCGAACCCATTTACTTGTTCTTCTCTGCATCCAACTGAGTCTGAGTACCCTTCTCCAAACCCACAACTCAAATGCTGTTATCCTTCGCTCATCATCCTTCCTTGATGGTCTCGCTCTCACAACTGTAGGCGGTCATGCTCCAGATGAGTGACTTAGCAAGTTTTGTCTTCAATTTCAGAGAGATCTTTGTGGACCTCCAGATGTTACTGAGGTTAGATGTCATTCCTCATACCATAGTAAGTCGTACCTTGATTTTATTCTGGAAGATGTCTTTTGGGCTGATTATTGAGCCAAGGTACTTAATTTTGTTCCCACTTTCTACATTTGTTCACCATCCATGGCGACATCACCTTCTCCATTCAGGGTCATGACATGTGTTTCTGAGGTGATGAGCCAAAAGTCAGATTGTGCTTTCTTACGAGTTCTGCCCTATGCTCTAGTTCTTGTTAGTTTCTTGCTATGAGAGTGGTGTCATCAGCATATTGGCTGTTCCATATGCTACAGCCACCAATGATGTATCCACTTCGTTCAGGGAGTTCTTCTTCAGCCAACCTCATTATCTTTTCTCCAATCACATTGAATAGGATTGGGGAAAGGAGGCACCCTTGTCTCACACCTTTTTGGAAGTCAGACATGTTTGTGTGCCCATCTTCAACTCTCAAAGTTCCCTTTTATTTTTTTAAAAATTTTATTTAACCTTTATTTATACAGGGTAATTCCACAGAGAGGCAACCTCTCTTTTTCCCAAGATGCCCTGTTCACACTCACAGTTACACAGTCACACCTGGAAGCTGCCCAGTAAAACCACAAACTGACCTGTGGCCACTGAGCAGCTCCACTGGAGTAGTTGGGGTTAAGGGCCTTGCTCAAGGGCACCACAGTGGGTTAAAGGAGGGTGGGGCAAACACTGCTTTGTTATCTGTCCCACCCAGATCTGATCCTGCTGGTCCAAGGATCGAACCAGCGACCCTCCCCTCACCAATCCACATCCCTAACCATTAGGCCACCGCTGCCCTTGCATTTTCGTAAAGTTTTCTCATGAGCCAGACCAGGTGTCTTTGTACCTCAAACTCCAAGAGTGTTTCCCATAAGGCTTTGTACTGGACAGTATCAAAAGCCTCGGCATAGTTGATGAACTACTACTTCTTTCAGCTGCTCCCTTTAGGGGTTACCACAGCAGATCATCTGTCTTCATCTGACCCTATCCCTTTCATCTTCCTCTGTAACACCAACCCTCTCCATGTCCTCCTTCACTACATCCATGAATCTTCTCTGTGGTCTTCTTCTTCTCCTCCTGCCTGGCAGCTCCATCTTCAACATCCTTTGTACAATATATCCACGATCCCTCCTCTGCACATGTCCAAACCATCTCAGCCTTGCCCCTCTTACTTTGTCTCCAAACCGCTCAATGTGAGCTGTCCCTCTGATATAGTCATTTCTAATCCTGTCACTCCCAATGAAAATCTTAGCATCTTCAACTCTGCCACCTCCAGCTCCACCTCCTGTCCTTTTGTCAGTGTCACAGTCTCCAAACCATACATCATGGCAGATCTCACTACCGTCTTGTAAATCTTCCTTTTCACTTTAGCTGCTACCTTTCTGACAGAAATCACCCCGACACTCATTTCCACCCACTCCACCCTGCCTGCACTCTCTTCTTCACCTCTCTTGCACATTTTCCATTGCTTTGGATGCTTGACCCAGGTATTTAAACTCATCTACTTTCACTATCGCTACTCCTTCTGTCTTCACCGTTAGACCTGCCTCCTTCTTATTCACACTTATGTATTCTGTTTTGCTTCTACTGACTTTCATTCCTCTTCTCTCCAGAGCATACTGCCACCGCTCCAGGTTCTCTTCCACCTGCTCCCTACTCTCACTGCAGATCACAATGTCATCTGCAAACATCATGGTCCACGGAGACTCCTGCCTGACCTCATCTGTCAGCCTATCCATCACCATGGGAAACAAGAAAGGGCTCAGAGCCGATCCCTGATGTAATCCCACTCCCACCTTGAATCCATCCGTCACTTCTACAGCGCATTTCACCACTGTCTCACTGCCCTCACACATGTCCTGCACCACCCCCACATACTTCTCTGCCACTCCTGACTTTCTCATACAGTACCACACTTCCTCTCTTGGCACCTGATCATATGCTTTCTCTAGATCTACAAAAACACAGTACAACTCCTGGGCTGCACGGTGGTGCAGTGGTTTAGCACTGTGGCAGCACAGTTTTACCCTTGGCCGGGGGATCGCGGGGATCATGAGGTCGTGGGTTCGATCCCAGCCCCCGACCAACAGTGAGCTGTGTGGAGTTTGCATGTTCTCCCCGTGTTGCGTGGGTTTACTCCGGGATTTCTCCGGTTTCCTCCCGCATACCAAAAACACGTAGGTTTAGGGCGCTCGCGCACGCAGCGACCAGCAGCCCGTGGCTTGTCACCAGACTGCAAACCAAGTCTACCTATGGGTACAAATAAGTAACAAAAAAAAAAAAAAAAAAAAAAAAACTCCTTCTGATCTTCTCTGTACTTCTTCATCAGCACTCTTAGAGCAAACATTGCATCTGTAGTACTCTTTCTTGGCATGAAACTGTATTGCTGCTCACTGATTGTCACCTCTCCTCTTAACCTTGCTTCAACAGCTCTTTCCCATATAGGGCTGTTGCGATAACCGCAATTATGTAGTACCATGCTATGGACAAGCCCTACCGCAGGGGATAACGAGCAACCGCAACAACTGCAGTGTTCACTTTTCTTGTGTGTGTGTGGCTAAATCTTGTTGTTCACTTACTGTACAGTATGTGCCCCATTGATTATTAAATAAATTGTTAAATATTAAGTGTATTTTTATTGCCAACAGCATGTTTGCACCCAGTACTAGTACCGGTGCTGCCATAGTCAGCACCGTGTGAGGCACTGTCCAGACGGATTCCTGCAAGCAGTTAGGAGTGGTGGAAGCGTTTGGATGAATTGCTAAATACAGCCGTGACAGTGAGCACTAAAAGGGCACAAAGGGTGTTATTTCCTTCTGAGTGGAGTGTTTATGATCCTGACAATTGAGCGCCGAGAGCGAAACAACTACTGCATAGTGCATTGCTTGTTTGAACGTGATTTTTCAGACAGTGGCAAAAATCCAAAAATCATGGCGTCAAGAGCCACGCAGGGTCCTGTACAGAAGCTGTCCTGTTTAAATAGGCTGCATGCTGCTGCAGTCTCCAACCAGTCCACACAGCCTGTAGTTGAAATACTGGAGTTCCCGCCACTGCTTTATGAAAATGATCTAGTTTTTTTTTTTTTGTTGTTTTTTTTTTTTTTACAGAATCAGCAGTTCATGCCTGTAGGAAGATGGGAGCTCTGCACAATTGTCTCACACACACACACACACACACACACACACACACACACACACACACACACACACACACACACACACACACACACACACAAAGTTGATAGCAGAGCTGCAGCGAGTTTCTCACAGCTTCCATTGTTTGCCACATAAGTTATGAACCCTGTCTAAATTGCAAGACGACAGGGTCCTAAAAACATTTGCAATAATATTGCATATCACGGTGTTTAGCTATTTACCATCACTGCAGGGGAAATTCCTCCACTGTAACAGTCCTATTCCCATATCTTCATAGTGTGGCTGATCAGCTTTATGCCTCTGTAGTTACTACAGCACTGAGCATCACCTTTGTTCTTGAAAATTGGTACCAAAACACTTCTCCTCCATAGCATGTGGCATAGTTGACAAACATAAGCCATAATAGGGGGCAGCTGTGGTGCAGGTGTAGTGTGGCTGACTGCTGATCGGAGGGTCAGGGGTTTGATTTCCGCTGTCTGCAATCTGCAAGTTGAAGTGTCCTTGACCAAGACACTAAACCCCCAGTTGCTCCTGATGGGCCAGGCCAGCGCCTGTACATGGCAGCTCTGTTGCCATCAGTGTGTGAATGTGCGTGTGAAGCTGGATTCACGCTGCACCTCTGCTGTCCGCGTACGTGTAATAGGAAACCTGTGTGTGACCAAATTTACGTCATTGTCTCCACTCTGCTAGTGTCCGCAGTGCTCGACGGCAGACGACCGCATGCAGCCCAAATTTTGTGACTGCGCCGCCTGCTCACGACCTGAGCGTGTTGAACAGCGCATGTGCAAGACTGAATGTCCCATTCACGACGTGGCGATATCGGCACAGAATACCAAGACAAAGTAGACGAAGAAGACAACGAGGAAGCGGAAGACAAGAATAAACATACATGAATCATACATAAATACTTCAGCAGCAGTAGCATCTTCGTGGAAAAGGAGTGAAAATCGGGAAGTCAAGCAGCAGAAAGCAAGCAGCATTTCTTTGTTGGTGAAAATCCTGGCGCATCAGCACATTGGAGCTACCTGTTGGGTGGGAGTGAAACTACAAATGATGGTTGTGCGCATGCGTCAACCGCTTGGCCAAGGTAGATGAAAAAAGTGAGCATGAAAAGCGCCACATGCGTGCCGGGTTCGTCCAAAGCGCACGTGGACCAAAGCGGACTAGAGGGGAAATGCAGCATGAATAAGGATTGAAATGGGTGGATAGCAGGATCTGTAAAGTGCTTTGCGCTATATAAGTGAGCGCCATTTACCATAATTCACTTTCTTGTTTAACCGTATGCTTCTCTGAGGTTTCTGATTACTAGCATCGCATCAGTTGTCCCCCTTTCCAGGGATGAAGCCCAACTGTTCTTCTGTAACTTCTCTGTTTATATGTGGTGGCATTCTTTGTTGGATGATGTCTAGGAGTACTTTTTATGCGTGGCTGATGAGGCTGCAATGTTTTGGGCTTTCTTGGGTGTCAGTTACCTTTGGTATAGCTGTCATTTCAGATACAGTCCAGTCACTTGGCCAATTACCACATCTTCAGATCTTGTCCAGAATGTTCTTCAGCAATTTGGTCTAACCTTGTTCTTTTCCTTTTCTTGATGTTCTTAATTGCTTTCCTTATCTAATCTCTTGTTGTAGTAAATATACTACATTATAGAAAACCAGGATAACTATTATACTAAAACTTGAACAAAGCCACAATATTCGCAAGGCTGCACACAGCATTTGAGCAAAGATTAGAGTTTATTTCCAACATTGACACCGGAAGTGTTTCTTTTCAATATATTCACAGCACCCCCCACCAAAACTGGTGACTGAAATGCAATACAGAAATCCTAACGGGTTGTATTACGAGGTTTGTGATGACTTTCTCTGTAGTTTAGCTGTTCTGATTGTAGTATCTGAACACATGCTAAATAATTATCCTCATCCTTCTAGCTCTCACCAACACAGCACAATACCTCCAAAACCCTTTTTAACACATCAACAGGCTGCTCATCTTTTAATTTAACCAAATGACGTCCAGACACGTGTGTTATAATATACATAATCTAGACAAACTGCAGTAAAGGTAGCATTGTCCATTTAGCAGTTAGCAGCGTACCCAATAAAGCCTTATTTGCACTGATTGCAGTTGCTTTCATTTGCGGCTGCATTTGTGCTTGGAAGCGGCACGGATCAGAATAAGGTTTGCATGACAAGATCATACAGTAATTATATAGAATAACGCAAGAGCTTGAGATAGGCCGAGACAGGCCAAGAGGGACTGATTGTGATCACATAAGAACAAGGAAGCAAGATGTGCCAGCTGCCCATTTATCTGGATTCATGTGCTTTAATAATGCATAAATAGCCTTTAAATCTGTGAAGCGTTTGTATGATATCAAAGTTTTTATCTTCTTTAACACAGTTTTGGAGGAATAGACCAGAAAATAATGGGCCATCCTTAAATAGTTTTTAATAAACATTTATTAAATAAAGTAGATCCTGTAGCATTTCCTTGTGTACTGGATGTGACATCTGTCAAAAATAGACTTGTTACATATTTGTAGTGATATGCTGCAACAAGCCGGATCTGTTTCACGCCATGCCATATCTGGTGGAAAGTAGAACTTTGACTAGAATGGGGAACTATTTGCTGCAGCAACAGCATCACAGCCATAATGGACAGCAGCTGGAGTCGGTGGAATTTGGGGGTAAGTATCCACACATACAGACGTGGACAAAATTGTTGGTACCCCTCTGTTAATGAAAGAAAAACCCACAGTGGTCACAGAAATAACTTGAATCTGACTAAAGTGGTAATAAATAAAAATTCTATGAAAATTAACCAATGAAAATCAGACAATGCTTTTGAATTGTGGTTCAACAGAATTATTTTAAAAAACAAACTCATGAAACAGGCCTGGACAAAAATGATGGTACCCATAGAAAAGATTGAAAATAATGTGACCATAGGGACATGTTCAACCAAGATGTGTCCTCTAATTAACATCACAGGTGTCTACAAACTTGTAATCAGTCAGTCGGCCTATTTAAAGGGTGACAAGTAGTCACTGTGCTGTTTGTTGACATGGTGTGTACCATCCTAAACATGGACCAGAGGAAGCAAAGGAGAGAGTTGTCTCAGGAGATTAGAAAGAAAATTATAGACAAGCATGTTAAAGGTAAAGGCTATAAGACCATCTCCAAGCAGCTTGATGTTTGTGTGACTACAGTTGCACATATTATTCAGGAATTTAAGATCCACAAGACTGTAGCCAACCTCCCTGGACGTGGCTGCGGATAATACGGATAATACGAATGGTAACAAAAGAGACCAGAACAACCTCTAAACACATTCATGGTGAACTCTAAGGTCAAGGTACATCAGTGTCAGATCGCACCATCCGTCGTTGTTTGAGCCAAAGTGGACTTCATGGGAGACGACCAAGGAGGACACCACTGTTGAAAACAAATCTCAAAAAGCCAGACTGGAATTTGCCAAACTGCATGTTGACAAGCCACAAAGCTTCTGGGAGAATGTCCTATAGACAGACGAGACAAAACTGGAACTTTTTGGCAAGGCACATTGTTCACAGACGCAAAAGTGAAGCATACCAAGAAAAGAACACTGTCCCTACTGTGGAACATGGAGGAGGTTCTGTTATGTTGTGGGGCTGCTTTGCTGCATCTGACACAGGGTGTCTTGAATCTGTGCAGGGTACAATGAAATCTCAAGACTATCAAGGTATTCTAGAGAGAAATGTGCTGCCCATTGTCAGACAGCTTGGTCTCAGTCGCAGGTCATGGGTCTTGCAACAGGATAATGACCCAAAACACACAGCTAAAAACACCCAAGAATGGCTAAGAGCGAAACAGTGGACTATTCTAAAGTGGCTTTCTGTGAGCCCTGATTTAAATCCTATTGAACATGTGTGGAAGGAGCTGAAACATGCCATCTGGAGAAGGCACCCTTCAAACCGGAGACAACTGGAGCAGTTTGCTCATGAGGAGTGGACCAAAATACCTGCTGAGAGGTGCAGAAGTCTCATTGACAGTTACAGAAATTGTTTGATTGCAGTGATTGCCTCAAAAGGTTGTGCAACAAAATGTTAAGGGTACCATCATTTTTGTCCAGGCCTGTTTCATGAGTTTGTTTTTTAAAATAATTCTGTTGAACCACAATTCAAAAGCATTGTCTGATTTTCATTGGTTAATTTTCATAGAATTTTTATTTATTACCACTTTTGTCAGATTGAAGTTATTTCTGTGACCATTGTGGTTTTTCTTTCTTTAACAGAGGGGTACCAACAATTTTGTCCACGTCTGTATGCACAATAAACCATATCGTTCAAAGTTAATTAGTTTTCCTGGGCTGTAGAATTTTGTAAGTGGGTATGAATTCCACATAGTCTTCATTTATAAATTCCTGTTTGCTTGTTTTTAGCCTGCTGGTTTGATGCTGTTTGGATCAGGCATTTGTTCATCTCGCACTTTAAGCTTCCTTATGTACCTTATAGTGGCAATTTCATTCAAATTCATAAAATGTTCTGAGGACAGCACTAGTTCCCCATGAGGTTTACTCTTCTTTCTGCTAAACGGTGTACTGCACATGCGCATGAGGATGTTTATAGCGATAAATACCAAAATAAAATGACAAACAAAACTTGACTGAAAACAGAAAAAAAAAATGTGGAGTTGTTGTATATGCTTGCTGTTTTCCCCCCATATTACAAAGATCATTTGTCAGGTTATGGAAGAATAGCTGGCAGATAATAAAAGAGTGACAGAAAAGGGGTAATGGAGGGTTAAAATAAGCTTTCAGGGAGTGGGAAGGGATGGAAAACAATACAGTGGTTTGTTTTTCACTTCAGTCTTGTCAGGGAGGATTGTACCCATGGGAAAAGACTCCCATATCATCAAAGAACAGATACTCTACAATTACACTTCACTACTGTGTAAGCCTTTTTGTAAACTGTCAGGTGCTGGCTGCTTTTAGTTGCTAAATGGGATAAGTTAAATATGTTAGGCATAGGCAGCGCGGTGGCGGAGTGGTTAGCACTGCGGCAGCACAGCAACTCATCCTTGGCCGGGGGATCCTGGGTTCGATCCCAGCCCCCGACCAACAGTGATCTGTGTGTAGTTTGCATGTTCTCCCCGTGTCTGCATGGGTTTACTCCGGGATTTCTCCGGTTTCCTCCCATATGCCAAAAACATGCAAGTTAGGTTAATTGGCATCAAACTGGGGATTCTAAATTGTCCTTAGGTGTGACTGAGAGAGTGAATGGTTAAGGGATAAGGACCTGTACTTATATAGTGCTTTTTTTAGTCTGAAAGACCACTCAAAGCGCTTCGCTAGTACTAACCCTCTATTCTAAGGGCCTATAGGAGACCTATATCTAGGGACAATTTAGAGTCACCAATTAACCTAACATGCTTGTCTTTTGGATTGTGGGAGGAAATCGGAGCCCCCGGAGTGAACGAACCCACGCAGCACAGGAAGAACATGCAAACTCCACACAGAAAGGTTCCTACCCCTGCCAGCCTGGGGATTCGAACCTGGAACCTTCTAGCTGCAAGGCAACAGTGCTAACCACTGCACCACCGTGCTGCCCGTTGTCTGTCTCTGTGTTGACCCAGCGATGGACTGGCGATCTGTCCATGGTGTACCCTGCTTCTCACCTAAAGATGCTGTGATAGGCTCCAGCCCCCCCACGACCCGAAAAGGATTAAGCGGAAGAGGATGGATGGATGGATGGATGGATGGATGTTAAACATTACAATGCATCCGGAAAGTATTCACAGCGCTTCACTTTTTCCACATTGTTATGTTACAGCCTTATTCCAGAATGGATTACATTCGTTTTTTTTCCTCAAAACTCTACACACAATACCCCATAATGACCATAAAAAGTTTTTTTTTTTTTTTAGATTTTTGCAAATTTATTAAAAATCAAAAACTAAGAAATCACATGTACATAAGTATTCACAGCCTTTACCATGAAGCTCAGAATTGAGCTCAGGTACTGTACATCCTGTTTCCACTGATCATCCTTGAGATGTTTCTACAGCTTAACTGGAGTCCACCTATGGTAAATTCCGTTGATTGAACATGATTTGGAAAGCCGCACACCTGTCTATGTAAGGTTCCACAGTTGACAGTGCATGTCAGAGCACAAACCAAGTATGAAGTCAAAGGAATTGTCTGTAGACTTCTGAGACAGGATTGTCTCGAGGCACAAATCTGGGGAAGGGTACAGAAAAATTTCTGCTGCTTTGAAGGTCCCAATGAGCACAGTGGTCTCCATCATTCGTAAATGGAAGAAGTTCAGAACCACCAGGTCTCTTCTTAGAGCTGGCTGGCCGTCTAAACTGAATGATCGGGGGAGAAAGGCCTTAGTCAGGGAGGTGACCAAGAACCCGATGGTCACTCTGTCAGAGCTCCAGTATTCTTTTGTGGAGAGAGGAGAACCTTCTAGAAAGACAACCATTTCTGCAGCAATCCCCACCAATTAGGCCTGTATGGTAGAGTGGCCAGACGGAAGCCACTTCTTAGTAAAAGGCACATGGCGAACCTGCCTGGAGTTTACCAAAAGGCACCTGAAGGACTGTCAGACCATGAGAAACAAAATTCTCTGGTCTGATGAGACAAAGATTGAACTCTTTGGCGTGAATGCTAGGCGTCATGTTTGGAGGAAACCAGGCAGCGCTCATCAACAGGCCAATACCATCCCTATAGTGAAGCATGGTGGTGGCAGCATCATGCTGTGGGGATTTTTTTCAGCGGCAGGAACTGGGAGACTAGTCAGGATAGAGGGAAAGATGAATGCAGCAATGTCCAGAGATATCCTGGATTAAAACCTGCTCCAGAGCATTCTTGACCTCAGACTGGGGTGACGGTTCATCTTTCAGCAGGACAACGACCCTAAGCACACAGACAAGATATCAAGGAAGTGGCTTCAGGACAACTCTGTGAATGTCCTTGAGTGGCTTAACTTGAATCCAATTGAACATCTCCGGAGAGATCTGAAAATGGCTGTGCACTGACGCTTCCCATGCAACCTGATGGAGCTTGAGAGGTGCTGCAAAGAGGAATAGGTGAAACTGCCCAAAGATAGGTGTGCCAGGCTTGTGGAATCGTGTTCAAAAAGACTTGAGGCTGTAATTGCTGCCAAAGGTGCATCAACAAAGTATTGAGCAAAGGGTGTGAATACTTATGTACATGTTATTTCTTAGTTTTTTTATTTTTAATAAATTTGCAAAAATCTCAAAAAAACTTTTTCATGTTGTCATTACTGGGTATTGTGTGTAGAATTTTTTGGGAAAAAATGATTTTATTCCATTTTGGAATAAGGTTGTAACATAACAAATGTGGAAAAAGTGAATCGCTGTGAAGACTTTCTGGATGCACTGTATCTCCTTCCGCTAATGTGTGCACAAAAAGTGTGTAATCTCCCCTTTCTGTGTGGTCTTTACCAGATCACACATCCTCTTAGTCTTCTCTTCTGCTTTTGTTGACCCCAGGTCAATCAAGGTCATTGACCGCCCATCACCTCCTCAGATTAGCTTCTTTTGTTACAACACTCCATTAAACTGCAATCACTGGTTGAGATGGACACAAGTCAAGGGCCCAGCTGTCTGTTCTGTAGTCTAATCTTCAGCTCCTCATCATCTTTGTGTTCTGCCTCAGGTCAAAATATAGTCAGCATGCACATTTACAGACAATAGTGCACAAGGTCATTTTGCTTCCAGCTTCTTGTTTCTTCTTGAAAATAATACAGCAGGTCTGCAAAGGTACACACAGATACACACACTTATTACAAGTGGACACAGTAGATAAAAGCTTGCTTGAAATAACTACATAGTGAAGCTGTTGTTTGTATTGTTTTCTGACAAATGGTTGACACTGAAGTGAGGGAATTGTTGGAAGTCTGAAATTGATAATAAAACACTAATCCACATCCAAGTAAAATAAATGGATAAAGCTGTTGTCATCAGTCAGGTATTCCTTATAAACAAATTTCCATTTGCCCCATTTGCACTGCGTACCTTAACATTCTAAACTATATTGATGACAAACCTGCTAATAATCATCAGCACATTAGTAGAGTCTATGGCTATGTTCACATTACCAATCATATTGTTCGATTCGGGCTTATTTTGGTCACATCAGATTTAGTTTGGTTTTGGTTTTGGTATACTTTATTAATCCCAGAGGGAAATTACAGGCCATCCACCTGGATGGATGAAGCAGCCACAGTGCGGCACCAATCCCTTCACCATTCACACACACATTCACATCTAGGGCCACTTTAGAGTCTCCAGTTAACCTAACTTGCATGTTTTTGGCCTGTGGGAGGAAACCGGAGTACCCGGGATAAACTGACGCAGACACGGGGAGAACATGCAGACTCCACACAGAAGGGCCACTGATGGTCAAGGGGTGGGATTGAACCCACGATGGTCAGGGGTGGAATCGATCCCGTGACCTTTTTACTGTGCTGCCACAGTGTTAACCACTGAGCTGCCCAATTTGCCTGTCATGTAAGTTGACATTCATAATTACAAGTGACTTTTAAATGACCTGAATATGAATGTGTCTGCCCACATACAAAAGTGACTCAGATCTGATCTGAAGGATGAAATTTTAGGTCATATGCAGTCAGACTGCCCTAATAAGGACCTGTGTCACATACAGTGGGGCAAAAAAGTATTTAGTCAGCCACCAATTGTGCAAGTTCTCCCACTTAAAAGATGAGAGAGGTCTCCAATTTTCGTTATAGGTATACCTCAACTATGAGAGACAAAATGAGGAAAAAAAAAATCCAGAAAATCACATTGAAGGATTTTTAATGAATTAATTGGTAAATTCCTCAGTAAAATAAGTATTTGGTCAATAACAAAAGTTCATCTCAATACTTTATATACCCTTTGTTGGCAATGACAGAGGCCAAACATTTTCTGTAAATCTTCACAAGGTTTTCACACACTGTTGCTGGTATTTTGGCCCATTCCTCCATGCAGATCTCCTCTAGAGCAGTGATGTTTTGGGGCTGTCGCTGGGCAACATGGACTTTCAACTCCCTCCAAAGATTTTCTATGGGGTTGAGATCTGGAGACTGGCTAGGCCACTCCAGGACCTTGAAATGCTTCTTACGGAGCCACTCCTTCGTTGCCTGGGCGGTGTGTTTGGGATCATTGTCATGCTGAAAGACCCAGCCACGTTTGATCTTCAATGCCCTTGCTGATGGAAGGAGGTTTTCACTCAAAATCTCACGATACATGGCCCCATTCATTCTTTCCTTTACACGGATCAGTCGTCCTGGTCCCTTTGCAGAAAAACAGCCCCAAAGCATGATGTTTCCACCCCCATGCTTCACAGTAGGTATGGTGTTCTTTCTCCTCCAAACACGATAAGTTGAGTTTTTACAAATAAAGTTCTATTTTGGTTTCATCTGACCATATGACATTCTCCCAATCCTCTTCTGGATCATCCAAATGCTCTCTAGCAAACTTCAGACGGGCCTGGACATGTACTGGCTTAAGCAGGGGGACACGTCTGGCACTGCAGGATTTGAGTCCCTGGTGGCGTAGTGTGTTACTGATGGTAGCCTTTGTTACTTTGGTCCCAGCTCTCTGCAGGTCATTGACTAGGTCCCCCCGTGTGGTTCTGGGATTTTTGCTCACCGTTCTCGTGATCATTTTGACCCCACGAGGTGAGATCTTGCGTGGAGCCCCAGGTCAAGGGAGATTATCAGTGGTCTTGTATGTCTTCCATTTTCTAATAATTGCTCCCACAGTTGATTTCTTCACACCAAGCTGCTTACCTATTGCAGATTCAGTCTTCCCAGCCTGGTGCAGGTCTACAATTTTGTTTCTGGTGTCCTTTGACAGCTCTTTGGTCTTGGCCATAGTGGAGTTTGGAGTCTGACTGTTTGAGGTTGTGGACAGGTGTCTTTTATACTGATAACGAGTTCAAACAGGTGCCGTTAATACAGGTAACGCGTGGAGGACAGAGGAGCCTCTTAAAGAAGAAGTTACAGGTCTGTGAGAGCCAGAAATCTTGCTTGTTTGTAGGTGGCCAAATACTTATTTTACTGAGGAATTTACCAATTAATTCATTAAAAATCCTTCAATGTGATTTTCTGGATTTTTTTTCCCCTCATTTTGTCTCTCATAGTTGAGGTATACCTATGATGAAAATTGGAGACCTCTCTCATCTTTTAAGTGGGAGAACTTGCACAGTTGGTGGCTGACTAAATACTTTTTTCCCCCACTGTAAGGGCAAAAAAATGAATCAGAGTTATTTTAGACTGATAATGTGAATATAACCAAGGTGCTGATGCCTCAGTGCCAGAGCCTTGGTGGAGGTAGGAGTTCTCAGATCGTCACTGAAATGTTATGGGTTCCTCTCTAGCCCAAGGATCACTTCTGGTAAAAGTTTCATCTAAATCCAACCAGTAGTTTTGGAGTATTCTTGCTAACACACTGTAAGAAGATAAGAACCTTGGTGGAGGTATGCATTCTGGGATCATCACCAAAATGTTAAGGGTTCCTCTCTAGTCCAAGGACCACCTCTGTTAAAAATTTCATCCAAATTCATCCAGTAGTTTTGGAGTACATGCATGCGCAGTGAAAATAATCTGCAGTTCACATGCCTGTACTGTTGGTGGCAGGCAAGAGTCACCAACCTGATTTGAGCAGCTGCAATCCAAACATAGAAGAAGAGCATGGTGGCAGACATTTTAAATGGTGGAAGCGATGGAGGTATTTGAATACAATGACAATCAAGACGAACAGGAGCTTTTCCTGTTTAGTGGCAGAGGAAGAAAACAGACGGGCAAAAAGACGGACATTTGTTCACCCAGTATTGGTGGATTGCTCAGTACTTCCCTCTGATGAGAGTTTCCGGGTGCATGCGCAGTTCATTGCAACCATTTGCGGGCGAGGATGTTGGGACTTGTAGTGTTTAGCGAGTTTTTAACAAGTTTTTCCTCCTCCTTCCTCTGCAAAACCAAACAGCAAAACCAGTGTGAAGACAATCAATGTGATGAATAAATGGTGTAGTTGCTGAATACGTGTTTTTTTAATCGCTATTTTATAACAGTTCAGCTCTGTGTGCTGTAAAAAAAAAAAAAAAAAAAAAAGGTGCTGGTTGTGCTGTAAAAAGTCGCACTGCCGTCTCTAGTGGCCCGGCATAGTCATTACAATACCTTTTCCCTTGGCTTCATTGATGTTAAAGGTGAGTTAAGTGAGATAAATTTGTGTTTATTTCGAAAACAAAGCCTTATCTCCGAATTATGGCAAATTAAAAGTCGAGAAACTATGGCGATACAATGATACAAGCCTTTAGTTGCACTTAATTCTGACTGCGTGAGCTGAAAAGCTGGTAACAGACAGATACACACAGACACATGAACTGATTACTCTATGCCTCCGTTTTCACTGAGGCATGATAATATTGATACTGTGGCACATATGTCTGGTTCATTTCTCCCACAAATGTATGGCTTATGTGGATTGGGGCTTCACGTCTGGAGGAACAAAGAGTCTGGATCGACGGGGGCCGACAGGAGATGTCGAGGAGGTGTGAAGTCGGACCCTTGTCTCAGAGAGGAGGCCCTGGGGGGATTCCCGGAACACCGGAGAATAAGAGACAATGGTGAAACTTCAGAGACTTGCATTGTGATTAAATGTTTGCAGAAGCACCATGTGACTTGAGTTCTTAATCCCCCGGAGGTATAAGAGTGTGATGGTAACATGATTCTGCCTCTTCTTTCTATTTGAGAATGTTGGATGATTGTGTTCTGCAATAAAGCCAAACCTGAGGAATGAACTCAGTCTCATCATTGAACACAACTTCCACACTGGTGACCCACGACAAAGAATGAGCAGAGAGAATTCTCCCGGACGGAGCTCGTCAGAGGCCAGCCTGATGGCTGCCTCCACGCTCCGGCTGCCCAATTTCTGGCAGCACAGCCCGCGCTCCTGGTTTAGCGCGGTCGAGGCGCAGTTCAACCTCCGGAGAATCTCAAAGGATGAAACGAGGTTCTACCATGTGGTAGCGAAGCTGGACAGTCACACGGTCCAGAGGGTGGAAGACCTGGTTAACCACCCACCGGACACCGACAAGTACAGCGCATTGAAGGAGGCACTGATCAGCCATTTCACCCCCTCGGTGCAACAGCGAGCAGAGGGGCTCCTAGCGTTGACAGAGTCGGAGAACGACAGACCGGCAGACCTGATGGTGAAGATGCTGAGACTGAAAGACTCCAAGGATGGCGAATATATTTTCGCCCACCTTTTCCTCCGGACTCTGCCGCCAGCAGTGAGAGTGACCCTGGCAGACTCACCCCGATTGGCCAAGCGGGACTACCATGGGCTCAGCAAGGAGGCGCAGCGACTCGTCGACGCCCACAAACGGAGCACGGTTTCGGCCGCGGCAGCTGAGCAGAGGACGGCACCCGGAGATGGTTTGGAGCCAGTGGTGGTGGCGACAGGCGGCAGGCGATGCGGCAGTCAGCACCAAGCGACACGGAGCGGACAATGCATTCAGCACCAAGCGACATGGAGCGGGTGACGTCCGGCGTTTCTACCACCGCCGTTTTGCGGAGAGGGCACACAGATGTCTCCCACCATGCCGATTCCAGCGTCAGGGAAATGCCAAGACCGGGGGCCGGTAGCAGCGGCGTCCCTCGGAGAAGAAAACAAGCTACTTTACCTGACAGATGCACACTCGGGGAAACAATTCCTCGTGGACACAGGCTCCCAGCTGAGTTTCGTCACACCTACCCACACGGAACGGCTGATGCCGTCTAAAGCTCCCTGGGTGTCAGTATCAGCAGCGAATGGCTCAGCGATCAAGACATTCGGTGAGAGGACCATGCATCTGTCCTTACAGGGCCGTTCATTTGAGTGGACCTTTATTGTAGCGGCAGTCAGTTTTAACATGTTAGGGGCTGATTTTTTGTGCTCACATGGTTTATTGGTTGATCTTGCTAATAGACGTCTGGTTAATGCACTGTCTTTTCATTCTATCCCCTGCACAGCTCGGGTGGCCCCGCCGACTGCACACGCCAACGTCACAGCTGCGGGTGGTAAGTTTCACGCTCTGCTCACTCACTTTCCAGCACTCACAGTCCCAAAGTTTTCGGCGACAGTGACCAAACACGGGGTGGAGCATTTTATCACCACCACTGGGCCGCCCGTTTTTGCAAAAGCCCGGCGCTTGGACTCAGCTAAACTGGCAATAGCGTGCGAGGAATTTGCCAACCTGGAAAAACTGGGCATAATTAGACGCTCGAACAGCCCCTGGGCTTCACCGTTACACATGGTCCCAAAGGCTGATGGCTCGTGGTGACCTTGTGGCGATTTCCGCAGGTTGAACAACGTCTCGGCACACGACCGCTACCCGATTCCGCACATCCAGGATTTTTCAATTCATTTGGCGGGGGCGCACATTTTTTCTAAAATAGACTTGGTGCGCGGCTACCATCAAGTCCCCGTGCGCGTGCAGGATATTTCCAAAACCGCGGTAATAACTCCATTTGGGCTTTTTGAGTTTTTGCGCATGCCGTTTGGGTTAAAGGGCGCTGCGCAAACTTTCCAACTCATGATGGATGCAGTTTTACGCGACCTGCCTTTTGTGTTCGTCTATTTAGACGACATATTGGTAGCCAGCACGTCTGAAGACGAACACGAAACCCACCTCACAGCGGTTTTTCGGAGACCGGCAGAGCACGGGTTGATAATTAACCCAGCGAAGTGCCAGTTCGGGGTGGCGCAAATCGATTTTTTGGGGCATCGCGTTTCGCCAGAAGGAGCGGTTCCCCTGCCTGAGAAAGTGCGCGCGATAACAGATTTTCCCCGACCTCAAATGATAAAAGCGCTGCAGGAGTTTCTAGGAATGGTTAATTTTTACAACCGGTTTCTTCCGAGCGCAGCGCGGCTCATGCAGCCACTGTACTCGGCACTAAAAAAACAAAAACCCATGAATAAGGTCGAATGGTCTCCGGAGCGGGAGCGCGCTTTCTCCCAGGTCAAATCAGCCCTTGCAAGTGCCGTTTTGTTAGCGCACCCGGTTCCAACAGCCCGTTTGGCGCTCACCACCGACGCTTCTGATCTAGCGGTGGGGGCAGTCATTGAACAGTGTGTGGCAGGGACCTGGCAGCCGCTCGCGTTCTTTAGCAAATCCTTGCGCGATAACGAGCGTAAATACAGCGCGTTTGATAGGGAGCTTTTAGCCCTACACTTGGCCATCCGCCATTTCCAGTTCTGGCTGGAAGGGCGTCGTTTCACCGCTTTCGTGGACCACAAACCGTTAACGTTTGCAATGGCCAAGATCTCAGAACCTTGGTCAGGCCGACAGCAAAGGCAGCTAGCCGCAATATCGGAGTTCACCACCGATATCCAGCATGTCGCAGGTAAACACAATGTAGTGGCAGACTGTCTCTCACGTGCTGTGGCAACGCCAGGCCACGTGGGGGCAGGCTCGGTGGCTGTGGGCCAGGGCAGTGACGCGGGAGCGCGCGCAGCCCCGGTCCACATAGGGTTAGATTATGCAGACATGGCTGCAGAGCAGGTTGTTGACGCGGATGTGCGCGCGCTCCAGTCTGGACCAACAGGGTTAAGGCTGGAGCCCAGGGTGCTGCAAATAGGTATGCCTCCCTTAATATGCGATGTCTCCACGGGACGGACTCGCCCCATGGTTCCAGCTGTGTGGCGCCGCCGCGTTTTTGACTCGGTCCATTCGCTGGCGCACCTAGGGGTGCGCGCATCGATCAAGATGGTGGGGGAGAAATTTGTCTGGCTGGGGTTGCGCAAACAGGTCAAGGAATGGGCAGCAGCTTGTGTAGCGTGCCAGAGGCCTAAGATACACAAGCACACGAGGGCCCCTTTGGAGCCTTTTCACATCCCGGCTAAGCGGTTCGATCACGTGCATGTTGATCTGGTGGGCCCGCTTCCCTCGTCTCAAGGGCACACACACCTTTTGACGAAGGTGGACCGCACCACGCGTTGGCCGGAAGCGGTACCTCTGGCGTCAACAACGGCGGAAGAGGTTGCGTGCGCGTTTTTAACAACTTGGGTTGCGCGTTTTGGAGTTCCGTCGGACATAACGTCCGATAGAGGACCTCAATTTGTTTCCGAGCTTTGGTCGTCTATGGCCCGCAGCTTAGGGGTGAAGATACACCGCACTACCGCGTATAACCCTCAGGCCAACGGTTTATGTGAACGCTTTCACAGGTCATTGAAAGCAGCCCTCAGAGCATCACTCACGGATACAAATTGGGTGGACAAACTGCCATGGGTTTTATTGGGGTTGCGTTCTGCACCTAAGGAGGATTTACAGGCCTCCCCAGCGGAGTTAGTTTTCGCACAACCTCTCCGTTTGCCGGGGGAATTTCTTCCGGAAAATCCTGCACCAAATTGTCCCCCCGCTCAGCTGTCGCAGAGCGGCACAGGATCAAACACGCTGCCTGGCCCAGTGCATCACAGTTTTCCACGCGTTTTTGTTCCAGAGGCTTTAAAAAACGCAGAGTTTGTTTTTGTTAGACATGATGCCCAGGGCTGCGTCCGCCGTATGATGGACCGTTCAGGGTGCTGGAAAAAAACGAGAAGCATTTCTTGCTAGATTTGGGGGGGAGAAGGGAGCTAATTTGCATAAACAGACTCAAGCCCGCTTTTGTTCTGGCTGATGAACACGTGCAGTTGGCGAAAGCCCCCCCGCCGTGGCAGGCCACCGAGAAGGCATGCTCCAGAGCTCCCACAGAGATGTGCTAACAAGTCTAATCCCCAGGTGCGAGGAGGCGCTGCAGACGCAGCGAAGCCGGCTTACAGCAGATTTGGCAGGAAGTTAAGACCTAAGAGATTGGGGGATTGATTGTTGGTTATGTGGCAATGTCTTTTATGTTATGCATTTACTAGTATGTTTGTCCCATGCAGACGTTTGGGGGGGGGGGGGGTCATGTGGCACATATGTTTGGTTCATATTTCCCACAAGAGTGTGGCACATACAGTATGTCTGGTTCATATCTCCCACAAATGTATGGCTTATGTGGATTGGGGCTTCACGTCTGGAGGAACAAAGAGTCTGGATCGACGGGGGCCGACAGGAGATGTCGAGGAGGTGTGAAGTCGATCCCTTGTCTCAGAGAGGAGGCCCTGGGGGGATTCCCGGAACACCAGAGAATAAGAGACAATGGTGAATCTTCAGAGACTTGCATTGTGATTAAATGTTTGCAGAAGCACCATGTGACTTGAGTTCTTAATCCCCCGGAGGTATAAGAGTGTGATGTAACATGATTCTGCCTCTTCTTTCTGTTTGAGAATGTTGGATGATTGTGTTCTGCAATAAAGCCGAACCTGAGGAATGAACTCAGTCTCATCATTGAACACAACTTCCACAATACAAGTATTTAGATGACATTAGGATTCTGGTTTGCAAAGTCTATCTCCTGTATTGCATTGTCAGAGTGAAACTAAAGACGTTGACAGTGACAATGGAGGTAAAGGATAAGGGATAAGGACCTGTACTTATATAGCGCTTTTCTAGTCTCAAAGACCACTCAAAGCGCTTCACTAGCACTAACCCGTGGAGGGGTTTAACTGAAATCCCTGGTTTTGTTTTGATGTTGACCACTCAGAATATGGATGAGCAATTCTTGCAGGTATGATCAGAGGAAACACAGGACGGATTTTCATTACAACAACCTATATGAAAGTGGAATTACCTCAACATTATGAAAGCAGCAAATGCGTTTTAAAAAACCCAATTATTCTTTATATTTTGAAACTTTATGGAGCACAAGTTTATTACTTTTACAGGCTCTTCATTATGTAATCTCCAGCAAGGAGGTAATGTTTTCATGTTGGTTTGTCTGTCTGTTTGATTTTCAGCAGGATTATGCTAAAATTACTGGAGGCATTTTGATGAAATTTTCACCAGAGGTGGTCCAGAGGGGATACAGGTCAGGATGCGGATGTTGGACCACTGTTTCACTTTCTTTAATGTTGCAAAATAGGGCCTTGGACAACGTATGTACTATAGTTTTTCCTGATAACAGTTCAGAACAAAAGGCTGTTATATGCAGGGTAACTAGTGAGTTCCTACTAAAGGTTTAGGGTTTGTCAACATTTGTGTAAAACTCTTATTGTAGGCTTGTATTTCGGTAGATCACATTTTTTTTTTTTTTGCAGATGCCTTTCTGTTGTCAATAAAATATGAAATTGTGTCTGTGCCCTCCATTATTCTACTTGTTTCCCCAGGCTGCAGCAGGTCATCAAACTTATAGTAGCATTTAACAGCGCAGCACAACAGTGCAGGTTTCCTCCTGCTTCTTTTCTCCTCCTGCAATTCTCTTTATTTCATTCCCTTTGAGGATTTACTATGCAGACAGACAGACGCTCTTTGCCCCGCTCTGCCAGCCTGGTGAAACAAGGTTCTGATTGGATGATGCCAGTCTGTTGTTACTCTGCTCTACTTAAATCTATCTTTTCCACAGCTGCTCTAGCTCTCGCCTCCCTGCTCCTTTCCCTCAGCATCTTTTTATTTATTTCTTTATGACCCGTCTGACCAGTTGAACAAGTTTCTCTGGGTGTTGGTAGCAGCACGTTAGCCCCCCCACCCCCACCCCGCTCTGTCAGAATGCTCTTTTGTACTATTTTGAGAAAACCGTGGCAGAGGTTATTTCAGAATTTTTTGATGCAAATTCAAGTGTGACTCTGTTAAAAAAAAAAAAAAAAAAAAAAAAAAAAAAAAATGAAACTGTTTGCAGTAGGGAGCTAAATGCATTTATAAAGGTGTAGCAGAGTGGAGGAACAACATACTGTATATCAGAATAACACAGCCAGATGAATGGTTACATATGAATGCTACAGTAGACTAAAACAACTTGTTTTTGGCCTTAAAAGGAGATAAGCTAAAGGTCCCATATACAAAATGGTGCTTTTGTGTTTTTCAACTAGGGATGCATGATAGAATTTTTGCCGATAGTTTAAAACTAGTTTTTGCAGATTGCCCATACTGATATACGCACATATTTTTTCCCACATACTGTATTTCCATCTCTTGCCTTACAGTGATGATCAGCTGGCACATGAAGACACTTTACCCAATGAAAATAAGACAACTGCCTCAACTTAATATGAAAGTGAAGCATTTTCAGACAAATATGTGAGACAAATATATTACAGTATAGACAGTCCAGTGTGTCATCTCTGCTTGTGACTGTCTATGACTTGTGCTTGTGATCTATGACTGCATTGGTGGCAGATTCATTTTTTGCTTTGGGGTTTGGTGCTCTGGTGTTTTTTTGCACAAATCCCAGCTGTGGTGAGACAGGCCATTAAAGCGTAACTTAGCAGTAAGTGTTAGCAGCAGTTGGTTGTTACTTTTTTTGTTGATTTTTACTTCACCCAGTCAGATAAGGGGCTCATAAATGTTAATGAGAAGGTGGAAAATGGAGGGTGTGAAAATGAGGGTCACAAGAGTTATTTTTAATTAAAATAACAGGAATATATTTACCCTTCAAAACCACATCAGTGTGTCGCTGAGGATGTCGAAACTAAAAATGAATCCCTTTTAGTAATGATAAGAGAGACCTTTTCTGAAGAAAGGAGTGGATTTCACTTCCTGGGTTTTATGATGTAACAAACCAATAGCCTTCAGTTCTCCAAGTTAGCAGAACACAGAAATGTTTTTTGGTCTTTATAACTACATGTATGTGTACCATGGGGATGTGAAAACTTAAATCAGTCCCTGGAAAATGCACAGTAAGGGACTTTTGACACTAATTTTAAATGGTGCTCATTTATATAGCACTTTTTCTCATCTCTAGATGACCAAAGCGCTTCCCAGATCCTGCTATCCATCCATTCACACACTGATGGCGGCGGAGCTGCCATACACAGGCGCTGGCCTGACCCACCTGGAGCAGCTGGGGCTTCAGTGTCTTGCTCAAGGACCCTTCGACATGCAGACAGAGCGGGAATCGAACCCCTGTTCCTTCGATCAGTAGTCGGCCACACTGCACCAGTGCCACAGCTGCCCACACAATTTTAAAATTTGAATTATGCAGCACTACCACAGTTTATTATCCACAGGAATAATAATGAGCTAAAATGAGTATTATAGATTGACTGTCAAAATAACACTGTAAATTCAAGACTCTAAATGGATGCTGTTTTTTTTTTTTCAATTTAAAACATGCCCAGTATTTAGTCATGTGAAAAATTAGGACACCTCGTTAAATATTCAGTTCTTTATTAAGAAATGTTCACATATCTATATCTAACCTTGTTTTTGTTTTTATTTGCATTTTTTAACATTTATTTTGGCCATTTTAAGTGGGAATGAATATGGGGTGTCCTAAAAAAGATGGGGGTGTCCTAATTTATTCCTCACTATTTGTTTAGAATGACATTTTACAGAAAATTTGAAAAAAAGCCTTCAAGTCATTTTTAATTGTTTAGTTGTATTATATGAATCTCCCAGTATTTTAAACATTGATATTAAACATCCATGTATCCAAATATGTAAAAAACCCACACAGGCTTATACAGGGTGTCCTAATTTTTTCACATGACTGTAGATAAAACAAGTGTACATTTAACCCCCTGCATATGTGAACATGATATCTTTGGCACACTTACGTACACCAAATAAATAATAGAAGAAAGGTGGTTATCACTCAGCAATGCCAACACACTAAAATATTTTATGCACCACTCAGTCTTTTCATAAAAAAAATCCTCTTTCTTTGGCATTAGTCATGCCAGTCATGTTAGAAGATAAATGGACGACAACTTGCCAGAAATGGAGCTCCCCATGTCTAGTAGCTATTGTGTAGGCGTGACTCAATAAACAGTGGTAAATAGAGCAGGCTGACATGACATATGATGTAGCTCATTGGCTGTCGCCAATAATAAATTCCATTCCCAGGTGAATCATTAAACTGATCAGTTAGTCATGAAGGATCAGGTGTCTCATCAGAAGAGATTTAACGGGTGGCATGTGGCTACCTGGGTAAATGACGCCTGTATATTAGGCATCTGGTGTCACGCCATCTGTGCACGTTTTCGGTTTACAGGCATCACAGTTGCCTTTCCTTTAAAACCATAGCTCCACACTCAAATCTCGCATCTGTTTAAAAGACCAAATGTTTCCACGAGGAGCTCTTTCCTGGTTACTCGCAAACGCAGCGTGTGTTGTCTTCCCTCCCAGACTCACATTCTTTCCTCCCTTCAGTGCACTGGACGCCGACAGGAAGGAAAAAGGAAACAAAGAGCCCACTTCCTGTATGTATTCGACACAATAGAGCAGGAAGTGGCCTGGCAACTGTCAGACAGGCTATGAAGTGTGAAGGAAAGATAAAGCGTTCTCGCCGTCCCTTTTACTGCTCTTTCTTTTCCTCATAATGACATTTTTCCACAACTTCATCTGTTTGGGAGCCGGTTTCGTGTCTCTATTTGCTCTTCGGTACTGTAAAGCATGTTCTGTTTCTTGGATCTGTGCACATCTTGTGCAGTGTGGCGTAAATGTACAGCCCTATGTGCATTACGTTTTTGTTTATGTAGTGTCCTCCTTTCGGTGAGAAACCCATCGTTCAGTTGGACCAATGACGTGCTCACCATGGTGACCTTTGATTTGTTGGACAGCAGGGCTCTCGGGAAGATGGTTGAGCGTCGCTTTCAAATCCCCAATGATGGCCTGAAAGACTTGGCTGCTTTGTTGATTTAACAATAAAATAGACTATTGCAGGAGGTCATCCATAAGATTAAGAAGAAAAAGAAGAGTGTACCGGCTCTTTATTTTGGTTTCAGTGGACTGGCTAATCCAGGGGTCAATGGAAGGAGCCATTTTAAAGAGTTTTTTTCAGAAAAAAAAAAAAAAAGTGCGTGCAGCTGCAAAAGCTATTTTAAAATAATTGAATTAAAATGAGAAAAACTGCCATGTTTTAAGAGTAAACCAGTTTGTTTTTCCCTATTTAATATTAATGTTTTCTTTGAAACTGTTTTTTTTAAAATCATAAACATGTGATTTTGTAATTTCTAAATCTTCTTTCAGAGCTGTGACTTATTCAGAACTTTGCAGTGCTTCTTTTTGGTTTGTACTTTCAAGTTGTAAATTTATCTTTTTTCTGTAAATTTGTGACTTTTTACTCATAAACTTACATCTTTTTTTCTTATAAATTTGCTACTTTTTGTCAAATAAATTTTCAATTCTGTTTCCTTAAATTGGTGACTGTTTTTGGTACGTTTCTCCTTAATTAAGAATTGTTTTCTTCCTCTTGTAGATTTGTGACCTTATTCTCAAAAACGTGCAACTTTAACATGACCCATCAGCAGACAGCCAGTGATCGGGTGCATAACGGGCTGTAGGTTGCGGACCCCTCGACTAAACACTCGAGAATAAAAGACTGACAAATAAAAGATGTCCACTCCGAGTTTTCTCTCTCTTCTTGATTCATCACTTTTCTCTTTTCCCGCAGTGATGCACTCCTGAAAACTGCAGCCCTCCAACCCTCCCCAGCTGTTACCCAAGGGAGGGAGGCAGGTCTTTACTCGGATCATAGCTTCAAAGTACACAGCCCCCCCTTCTTTTTCCTGTCGACCCTTTCTTCCTTTATTTGTATTCTCTCCCTTATTTCCATTGTCCAATCAATACCGTCTCCCCTTCCTGCTTTTTTTCTCCCCGTCTTCCCCTGTAACTCACCACCCTTTCTCTTGTTTGCTTCCCACCTCACAGCTTTTTTTTTTTTTCTTCTCACCCTCATCTCTCTTCACCTGAACCCCACCAGTCCAGAGACATCTAAGGCACCCCCCCCCCTTGTTGTAGCCATCGTTCACTCAGGCGGGCAGACGGCTTTCATGCCAAGGCCGGGTGCCCTCAGGGGAGGATCCACAGCAGCGTGGAAACACTCTGCAGCTTATCAAGGGAAGAGAGGGTGGAAAAAAGCGGAGGCTCTTATAAGGAATTATGTCATACCTGGTGGAATGTATGGATGAATGGTGGTGAAATGTGAGTGAGCTGTTTTGTGAGGGAGTGCAAAAGTCGAGGAAAAAGTTTTGCTCAACCGCTAACAACAAGGCTGCAATCTAGAATGACTAGCATTTTTTTTTTCTTTTCTGTTTCTGTGTCTCTGTATTCAAACCTATTTTTAGAGGAGCTTCCCATTTTCCAGGAAATGCCATAAAAGCAGCCATTGCCAAAGCACAAAATCTCAACAAGAGCTGCTCAACTGTGGTGCCACATAATATCTGCATTCATGTTGGGGCTGTATAGCCGGCTTAACCGCGACTGTTTACATGGACGTGCCACTATTATCAAGTTTCCTGGCTCTTCACTCTTTGTCATGCTTCACTTCAGTTGAAGCAACAGACAGCATAGGAGTCAAAAACAACAGCCGGCTTTTACACATGAGCTCCGCTTGAATTTACTTCCTTTAAGTAAAGCTAAAAATAAAGGGAACATTGTACTGCAGTATCTGTGTTCTTTAGTCAGAGTTAGCACATTTATCCTTTTGTCTGTCGTGGGTTGGTCCGCTGATGACTCACCGGCGACGAGGCCTGGCCTTGCAGGCACACAAAAATATGCACAGAGTCGTCCTCTCCCATGCACATCAGCAAAGGTGAAAGAACCACAGGTGCTTGTCCCTGTTTAGTCTGCGATGACCTTCACTTACTGAGTGGAGAGTTAAGCGTCTGGAGTGCTGCACAGATTAGTTCAGCATGGAGGAAGCCGTGCGGCTGCATTAGCGTCGTCGATGCCTTTCAGGATAGGTCACAGGCTGGCATCTGCCTCGCGTAGGTACAGCAAAGGCCAGGCGTCTTGTCACTCACCCCTGCGTCCCTCCCTGGCGCCGCTTTGCAAACTGTGCCGCCTCCGTCCCCTGCCACCCCGCTAATGTCGACACCGGTCTGCATCTTCTTTCTCGGCGCAGTTGCTGCACATCAAAACACGCATCTCATTTCAAAGTAAGTGCCGCGTCGTACTCCTGTTAGCAAAGCACAAATACAAACAACAGGCATTTCTACATCAGCAATGTGCAGTTGCTGGAATAAAATAATGGCATTATAGCATTTATCACTTCTGTTAATTCAGTTCTGTAAATTAGCTGACAAAATATTTACACTCAGCAATAATAATTGAAACCATTGGTGAAGCTTGAGTGTTAGTAATTGTCCTGTCAAGTTTATTCTTTCTGTCAGGGTCTGAGTTATGTTAGAGCAAATGATTAAGATTAATCTGAGCTTCTATGAAGTCAGCGTTATTACCACCAAGCTTTATTTTAAATGAATATTCACAGTGACATGCAAGCTGAAAAAATGTGTTTTCCAAAAGAGCAAAGCACCAGAAAATCTCTTGA
The DNA here is from genome assembly GCA_020510985.1 of Pholidichthys leucotaenia. Lineage (NCBI taxonomy): Eukaryota > Metazoa > Chordata > Actinopteri > Cichliformes > Pholidichthyidae > Pholidichthys > Pholidichthys leucotaenia. The sequence continues at coordinate 37,706,427 of CM035843.1, read as the reverse complement.
TTGGTAGTTTGCTGTACTTCACATCTAAGCCACAGTGGGGTGCAGCTTGGTTATACCTGGTGAGAGTTTGCAAAAGTGAAATTACACACCTGTTGGGGGGAAAAAAGCCACTGCATGATCACATGGATTTTAAAGGTGCATTACGTCACCGAAAAAAAGGCAACACCTGCTGACACAGTCTGCAAGCTTACAGTTAAGTGTTGAACTGTGTAAATAGCAGTAAAGAATTGGTTTCTCTTGAAAAGCACAGGCTATAAAAAATATGAAATTCCACCCCAGACCATAGTGATGTAGAGATCCCCACAAGGCTCACATTAAAACTCCAACCCTGCTTTTTGTTGTGTTCAGTGGTGCCACTGGTGGGTCATAGAAACATTGTAGGGCTGGGCAGTATGTCATGTGTTGAAGGTACATCAACATATACTATTTTACAAGTGAAGAACTGGCAGTACGTATCGAGATGGCTAACTGCATGGCCTGAGTGGACATGGACTGAAAACACCCACGCTGCTGTAAGCAAACTTTCAAAGTGAAAGCAAGCAGGCTGCCAAACAGTTGATTGCTTTGTTGTCTGGGACACATGAAAAACAAAAATACAACACATTTTTGTGGTACGGGGTAGTCCATCTCTCCGTCCGTCTTGTTATATAGTTATTAATATGGTTATATGTTCTATACTTTTATTTGTGTGACACGGGGTGGTGTCTCTGCCTTCTGGTCACGCCACCACCCGTGACGATAAAAGGGCTGCAGGCAGGAGGGGCGGTCTCTTTGCCAGCCTCTGCCTGGTGGCTGTGTGTTGCTCCGGTGCCCTTTAATAAATGTATGTTCAGTTCAACACTTGGCCTTGTCCTTGGCTCCATATACAGACGTAACACATCTGTTCCACTTTTGTGAAATCAACTCCTCCTACAGTTTTGTTCTGATTGTTTTGAAACTTGGTACCAAGGTTTGATATATAATGATGATGTGCATATTGCAGTTTGGGTTTGAGCAGATGATTTTTACAGGAGTTATAGGCCCTGACTTATGATGTCCTATTTCACCCCAGTTAATAAACAATAGCTGTTTTGTGAAATCAACTCCTTCTACAGTTTTGTTCCAAATATTTTCAAACTTGCTACCAGGGTTTGCTATACACTGATGATGTACATATTGCTATTTGACTGACTGGATGATTTTTGGAGGAATTATATATCTTGAGGTCAAGGTCAGAGGTCAGTTTCTCCCTAAATCTTGTAAACACAACAACTACAGAAAGAAATAATGTAGGCTTTTCAAATCCATACCATAGTAGCAGCTAAAACAAATCTTGCATGGCTTACACCCTGACCTGACTCTGGATTTGGGGTCAGGAGGTCAAAGTTAATATTCCATTTGCACTATTGATATAGAATGAGTAAAGCTAGGGTCACCAAACCAAGTACACATGTTCACCCTGAGACCATGACCTCTGACTGTGGGTTTGGGGTCAGAGGGTTAAAGGTCAAGGTTAGTATTCCCTATGCCCTCTTACAATAGAACAAGTAAAGCTCTTTAAGGTCATCACACTTGCTACACAGGTTCACCTTGGGATTCTCACCAGCACCTGTGGGTTGTATAAAATTCTTGTTATTGTGTATTCATGGATGATGGACTTATCAGTTTGGTTTTGCCTCAATAATTATATGGGAAAAGTTTAAGGGCACATTCAGACGGCCACTGTTTGTTCCTGACTAAAGGACCAAATAGTGGATTCCGCGGATCGTTTGGTTTGTTTGGTGCCGTCTGAACGTGCGTTGGAACTCTGGTGCGCACCAAACAGCGAAATCTGGTCCCTGAAGTCTGGTGTGCTCTGCTTGCAGTGTGAATCCAAATGGAGTATCCAGTGGGCCAAAGGGTGGAAGTGCCCCTCGGCGTTTGTGTAACCATAGTGGCGTTTACCGTAGTACGTTTTGGGTAGAAAATAACAAAGACAACTGCACAAATCTGAGAAATCCTTTTAACTGGTGAAAACCGAGGAGAAAAGTAAAAAAAAAAAAAATCTCTTTTTTTGTGGCGGACAAACAACCCGGCTGAAGGGAGCGGATTTCCGTTTTCGGTCCTGGCCAATCAATGAGCATGATTTTTCGTCTTTGCCAAGAATTTTTCTTCCTTCAGTGGTGGTTTCGGCTACAGTGCCTAAAATGAGCAGTTGTTGTAACTGCATGACGTTGTCCAGGCAGTTTGGTCCACTGCAGTGTGAATGCAAACCAAACCAAACAAAGGTGCAAAAATTCTCAGCATTCCCCACCCAATCGAACCGAGACCCCGGACTATCCTAGTCTGAGTGCAGCCTAGAACTGCTCTTCTTCAGTAACATATTGAGATCTTCAAAGAAAACGGAGGCGGAGGATGTTGCACTCGCCTCACAGTGCTCTTGTACTTGTGACGACTGTTAATAGACCTGGACGGCCCACCAAGTACTGTCTGTGTGGGTTATATTGTATAATTGACTGTGACTAAACCTGATTAAACCCTTCCAGGGCAAAAATGTCTTGTTTTCTTTTTTTTTTTTTTTTTGCTCTGCATTTCTACAAAAGTGAGTTTTTTAAAGCTAAAAAAAAGTAATTGTACTTCAATCAGTTGGATCTGTTTGTAAAACAGATCTAATTAAATGTGCACATGGAGGCGGTTGTGGCGCAGGTATAGTGTGGCCGACTACTCATTGGAGGATCAGTGGTTCGACTCCCGCTCTCTCTGCAGTCTGCATGTCAAGGTGTCCTTGAGCAAGACACCGAACCCCCAGTTGCTCCTGGTGGGTCAGGCCAGCGCCTCGCATGGCGGCTCCGCCACCATCAGTGTGTGACTGTGTGGATAGCAGGATCCGTAAAGCGCTTTGGTCATTTGATCAAATCATTTAAATTTTGGTCATTTGAAAGAGATGAGAAAAAAAAAGTGCTATATAAGTCAACGCCATTTCCCATTTTACCATTTACCAAATAAAAGTGTGTAAGTACAGACTACACTTGAAAGGTGACAGCTCATCATTCGATCCACATCTCAAAATATACTGAGATACTGTAGATCATGCATTGGGATATAATTTTTTGATCCCCATCACCTAGCCTGAAAACATCATAAATGTTAAGTGTCAGTTAACCACTTGCGCTCCGTTGTTCCGCGGGCGGGCAAGTCTCTGCGTCCTATGACGCACGAGGGCGCACGAGAGCGCGCTCGTGCGCCCTCGTGCGCATGACGCATGATAAGGATATTGATGGTGGTGGTGTAGGTGGTGTGCCCTCCAAGCGCCACTGAAAAAAAAAATCTGCAAACACAGCCGCGAACAGATTAGTTCATCTGATTGACCTCTCATTCGACTAATAAGAGCCTTGAATTGGGTTTCTGAAACCTTGAAGAACCAATGAATGAAAATCTAGTAAGGAGGACCCGCCTCCCAACGCTTTGAATGCAGTGAGCCAATTGAAGCAGAGAAGTTCGTGAGCTGTTTTTTTTTAAGGCTGGGTGAAGACTGGCTGCTGCAGCGGATCAAAAAAGGACACAGGAAGAGCTCCACAGACCCAGCAGCATGGAGACCATCCACAAATGCAACCTGTGTGACAGGGAGTGCCATTCGTGGATTGCCATGTTCGGCCACAGGCGGTGCTTATTTTGTATTGGTTCCAGCAGAGTAGACGCTATGATTTCTTCCATGGTCATTATAGACCGACGGAGGCTGACGACGAAGGCTGAGTGACACACACGCCTTCACCAGTCTTTTTTTAATTACTACTGTTATTTGTTTTGAAAAATCGTTCGCCAAAAACCGCAATCATGGAAGCACAAAACCGCAATAATGGAATTATGTTTTGATCGAGTCGCGAGACCAGAACCAGAGTGGACCAGCGTCGCGTTCGTCTCACAATGAGGAAGACAAGTTCGGCAAGACTCCGCTGTGAAGAGGTAAGGTGTTATAAGCTAAATTATTCTCTATCCCTGAAAATTGTAATCCAAAATGACTTTTGACCGATCAGTAAATTACAGCTGTGTGGTTCACGAAGTCTGAAGTTCGTGCGCCGCGGTACAAGGGGTTGCTTGCAGTGTACAGGCTGTGAACGCCCCCCCACCCCCGCTATTCTTCTGCAGCGAGGGGGGGGGAGCCGCGGTGACTGCACTGCTGTCCTACATCATCACATAAGGCTAATCCGTTGTGTAGCGATGGCTAAAGTCTATCCTCTGTAGCGAGCGGGTGGGGGGACAACCCCCCCCCCCACACACACACAGTAGCGAGGGGGGGGGGGGAGCCGCTGTGACAGCGTTGCTGTAGAAACATTCAACGAGTGTAATCTCATGTAGCGAGGGCCGAACTCTGTCCTTGGTAGCGGGGGGGACGACCCCCCCCCCCCACACACACACACAGACACAGCCCTGAGTGTAACCTTTCCTTTGAGCCTAAAATGAAGCTTCTACATTGAATCATTCAAAAGTTACAGACGTTTTTCCAAACTGTGCCATTTGGCACAATTTGGCACAGTTCCAAAACGCCTGGGAACAGCCTGAGAACAAAGCTGTGTAAAATATTCATTTTTTGTGGTATTGTTACCAAATTTGGATCTCAGCTGGATAACACTTGGTTCTACATTTCTGTTGCATTTTCCAGCCGGATCGGACAGCTGTGTGTTATTTACAAGCATTTGTATCCAAAAAAACACTGTGTCCAAATTTTTTTTCTTCATGTTCAGTATGTTTAGATGACTGTAACTCAGTGGCCGGAGCACGTAGAGAGATTGTTTTTTTTGCCAAAAAATTCAAAGTGTTTTCTTTTAAATGAGACCAACCCCATGAAGATGCTGCAAAGGGTTGAAGAACAGCTTTCGATTTACTTTGGGCACGTTATTTTTTGGCATTTTTAGGAAAATTGCCCGGAGTGCAAGTGGTTAACGAATGTGAATACAGAAGAACCAGAAAGGTTATATGACAGCAGCAGCAGAGAACTGGAGAGAAATGCTTCATGTTGTAGCAATATACTTGTAAGATTTGAAGAAAAATATATAGTTTATTTCAGTCTCGGTAGGCATCTTTTAAGAAGATCATTTTGTTTTTCTTTAGAAGAGAATCTAATAAATATAGGATGATTAGCAGGCTTTTTGCAACATTCACTGTGTAACAGTATGCAAACTAGAAAAGCACTCGGAGAGCGCAGACCTCCGCCAAGCGCCACAGTTCCCCCCCATACAGTGTTTGTGTGTACGTTTTCAGATTCCTTGACCATGAAAACATATGACTAGCAATTGGATTCACAATGATAGGATTAGTGGTTCAGTAGTAAAAGCATTACCTCCTTGGCAGAGGTAATAAACTGTAGTGTTGCTGTTGTGTCCATCTCCTCCATCTCCAAACTCCCAGGCTGCGGGCGTTGCAATTCATCGCACAACCGCGTACAACCCACAGGCCAATGGGTTATGCGAGCGTTTTCATAGATCACTGAAAGCAGCACTCAGGGCTTCACTGACGGATGCAAATTGGGTAGACAGGTTGCCATGGGTTTTATATTGGGATTGCGCTCCGCGGCAAAAGAGGATTTGGAAGCTTCCCCGGCAGAGAGCTTGTTTTTGCGCAGTCCCTATGGCTGCCCGGGGAATTTCTGCCAAATAATCCCGCGCCGGACAGCTGCCCGTCTCAGCTTTTGCAGCGTAGCGCAAACACAGGCACGCTGCCGGGCCCTGCCCACCACTGTTTTCCGCGTGCTTTTGTGCCTAAAACTTTGAAGAACGCGGAGTTCGTGTTCGTCAGACACGACGACCAGCACCCTCCATTGCGCCTGCACACATGTTGAAAATGGCCGTATCTCACAATGTTGAAGAATCCTTTAAAAAATTCCTGTATCCAGACGGTGATCCGGATCATCCCCAAAATTTAATCAGTTCTTCCTTGTACCATTTCCAACAATGCCTGAAAGTTTTATCGAAATCCGTCCAAAACTTTTTGAGTTATCTTGCTAACTAACAGACAGACAAACGCTGGCAAAAACACAACCGCCTGTGGCCTGGCGGAGGTAATTAAGCTGATAATCATGCTGGTAATTATAGTGTGTGTTACATGGACTTGTCTGTTCAGGTAAAAAGTGAAAGAAAAAATGCAAAACTCTAACCCAAAGATTAAGCCTTTATTTGAGAATACCTACTCTCAACAGTCACTGGATATGCTGAAATTTCCCCAAATGATCATTTTTAAACACTTTTATCCAGATATATCTGATATTATTCAAGCATTACCTGGCATTTCAGTTGAGGTTAAAGCACATGTCGAGGCTTGTGCAGCTTCACCAAAAATAGCTGCTCTGTGCCTGCAGCAGATTGCTCACATCGGTGTATCATATCCCGACCAGTGTTGGGCAAGTTACTAAAAAATTGTAACTAGTTACAGTTACTAGTTACTTCTTTTCAAAAGTAACGGAGTTACTTTTGAGTTACTGCATGATTAAAGTAACTAGTTACTTGGAAAAGTAACTTTCACGTTACTTTTAAATGCATACTTAAATCCTCTTGCACACATAGCAAGATCAAGGGCTCCTTGTTCTCGTCAGAAAAAAGAAGAAAAAGAAAACTGATGAGAAAAAAGTCTCGTCTGACAGAGGAAAAAATGTCTCAGATTTACACAAATTATTGTAATAAGTAGAAAGTCAGAAATTTACTAGGAATAAAGCTGTGAATTCACAGAGAATATTTTGGACCCCCTGGTGGGCCGTTTTTGGCCCACGAGCCATATGTTTGACACCCCTGGACCAGCCTATTAAAAATGCATATTTGGAGGATTTACTTCCATGAAATAGCTGCAGATCACAACAGCATGTAGATGAATGAGGTAAAATAAAATAGAAAGCACAGATAACTGAAAGGTCACCGCTTACAAGAAGCTGTTCTGCAACAAATCACCGTCACTTTTTTCTCTGTGCGTAAGAAAACTTTAAATGCATTTAATACGGACATTAAATGCGAGCTTCTTGCTCAAAAAATACTCTTGTTTAACCACAGAGGTAGGAGCTACTTACTGCTCCGGACAACAGGCGATCAGGGCTGGATATGCAAAGTCGCCACCGCCACGGCATTTCTTCACCGGGTTGTGATGGGAACTGGGGCAGAACAGGAAACGGACTCACAGAGGAGACTGTGTGACGGCTGCGTCAGTTACGGTAGAGTCAGTTTATATTTATTTGCTTGCCTTTGGCATGACAACCTCCAGTGGCTTGAGGCCAGTGGTGGCACTGGGGATGGCAGTCCCGCCCATAGCCACCGAAACTGTGTACTCATCCCCAGTTGACAGCTGATGAGGACGGTGTCCAGCAACTGCAAGTTGTATGATTGTCTTATTTGCGCTAAAATATCTATCCATATTAATGAAACGAGTAACGCATCTGATCAAATTTCAGTAACTGTAACACATTACTGAATTTTTAAACGGTAATTTTGTTACACAGCACGTTACTGTAAAAGTAGTGGCATTACAGTAACACATTACTTTGTAACACGCTACTCCCAACACTGATCCTGACATATCTATCTCTTTGACGGGGGAAGCCCAGCTGTAAACTGACTGTTGATGGCCACCACTTGCCAGGTCAACAGCCTTTTATTTTGTGTGAGAGCAGCTCTTTGCTCGTGCTGCGTTGGTAAAGTGATTGCGTTTTTATAGCCTGGCCTTTATTGGAGAGAGCTGATCACACACAGCTCAGCGTCATTAAGAGGGTACTCATTAGGAAAGACATGCACGCACATGCACGCACGCACGCACACACAACGACATTGTGATCGATGAGCACGGTGCTGTCAGTTCAGTTCACATGCGTTCATGTACGGAAATCTCAATCTAGGTTCTCGTGTGTATTCTCAATACTGCAGTACATATGGCAAATATTAGGTGGTGACTGCACGCTGTGTGCTCTGGCCTGCATTATACTGTCTTACATGCTCTTTCCAGAGGCCAAAATAGCTCATTCTATAGTTTAAGGTGTTCAGAGTCAGTAAAATGGGTGCTATTTATTAGTTTTAGCTGTTGTACTCAGTAACTTAGAAAGTAATCATTGAAATTACTGGACTCTTGATGTTCGTGGGGCCCATTGACAAATTGCACATTTTTTTTAATTGAAACTATGCAAACACAGTTTCTGTAGGCTATGAAAAAAAATACATTATTACAAGCAAAGATTAATGCATAGATACTTTATATTTCATAAATTAAACAAAAATAAGAATGTAGCCACAAGTGGTGATTATGAGGTTCCAAGCAGCTGTAGACTTTGTTTTGTACTGTTTACCAGCAGCGTTTAAAAGCTACTGCTTAGGTTTTAAAGTGCACAGGAAGAGATATGGCACTCTGTAGTTGTGCAGAAGAATAAGACTTGGCGGAATTTGAACCCAGGACCTCCGGTATACCATACTGACATCTTAACAACCACTACACCACACGACTCATACAGTTTACAGTCCAACTTCCTCAACCAAATTGTTCCACTGACAAGACACAAAGGCTGATGCACATTTCATAAAGATGATTTGTGCCACACTATGAACTGAACTGCGTCACATTTGGTGTGATTCTAAAGAATATAGTTATTGTGAGTGGGAAGTTTGATTAAGTTTGGATAGCTACATCAGAAGATGCATCAGAAAATACAGTCTAAAGAGAAACTATATATTTATTGGCCTATAAAGTCAAAACAGATTGACATTTATTCAAATTTTTTTTGCATCTTTTCATCGTTAATATCTTAAGTGATGCATTCTAAATTTTAAGCAATTTGGGTGAATGACTTTTGGGGAGTTCATGTTAATTTCATTTGCAAATTTGTGAAGGTATGCTGCAGAAAAGCTTCATTTTTAAAACAGAAGACCAACAGAGCAAAGTTGTGGAAGATTTCAGAGATCAACATGATCCTGGCCCTGCCATTCTTGAGATATTTGTGACAACTAAAAACAGATTTTTATAGGGCCACCTATGGGTGCAGTAATTTGCTTTAGAATTTGAGTGATTAGTGAAGATTTCTAACTGGTGGTAAAGTTTAATGCTTCTGCACCTTATTTACATAATGAAAAGGCTCACAGATTTACAAGGAAAAGAATAGCAAAAAAGGTACAAATTTTTGTAAACGGTTGGAAATTTCCATGACATCAAATTTCCATGAAAAAGGTCTTAAATGAAGGTCTCTTAAATGAAGAGAATAAAGTTTTTTGTGTCTTAATCCCAAAGGGAAATTCAGTGGCATCCCCCTGGACGAGGCGGCGCCAGTCCCTTCACCATTCACACACATTCACACCTGGGGCCACTTTAGAGTCTCCGGTTAACCTAAGTTGCAAATTTATAAGTGTCATAATAGTGAAAACTCAGCTGTTTTACCTATATTTTTGAGGCGTTATGTGGATTTTGGGGTGGACAAAAATAGCTCACCGTGACCCCTTTACACAGTGGCAACATCCAGGTGAAAAAAAAAAAAAATGATATAAACTGGAACCCTAAGAATATGCTGAAATTTCAGTTCAAATAAATACAATGTGCAATTTCCAAAAGGTACAGTATTTCTGATGACGTCTTATGATCTTGATGATGCCCTTAAAAATGTTTTTAAAACATTATAAATTTAAACCTGCAGATACCCTGAGAACTAGACGTAACCTTACCATAGAGCTGAGAAACTTCAGATGACAAGTGCAGTAAGACAGACTTAAAGACAGACAAAGAATCCGTTTAGTGACGCCGAGTATCTCAACAGACTCCTTGGGAAAAAATGGAGGAAGCAGAGGAGCAGGAGTTTGGGTGGCTTCGCGCTGCATTGTTCTAGCACCCTCTGTTGGACATGTTGGACAAAAGCCCGTCAGCATTTGACATTCTGTGCACACGCCTTCGTTGGGATGGGGGAAACTCTTCCCACTGGTTGGTGCAAAATACAGTATCAGTTCTTCACAGCAAAAAGCTGGTGTGCCATTTTTTTTTTTGGTCACTCTCATTGTTGCGCTGGGGCAGATATAAGTAAAATGTGAATTTGTTAAAAAGTGTGTCTTCACTTGAGTGTGTTTAGTGTGTTTGGTTTGATGCTCGTTTGTGTGGTGTCAGTTGCTGTGCCGTTGACTAATGAACCCACTAGAACAGGAGCTCTGCACATGTGTACCAGCTGGACCCTCACCCATCACTCATGAATGTACTGTGCGCGCGTGTGTGCGCGTTACATAAATATAGCAAGAAAATCTTGAACTTTTCACCCAAACCTCTTCAATCCCTCTGTTTTGCCGCAGGGAGAATTTGTTTAGGATGCTTTCGGTGCTCCTGATGTTGCAGACGGCTCTGAACATGGATGTATAGAAAGCTGTGGGACAAAAAAAAAAAAATTAACCAGACTACTGTTGATTCTCAAATTTCCTGGCTGTCAGTGTGTTTACTCCAGTATTTGTTCTTCTCCTTCACTCAGAAATATCCTGTCTGAGAACAACCAGATGCCGTGGACGGCGTTGGTCTTGTTAATGGGAGCTGGGACAGTGTTAAGCTGTGGTGTTAAATTTTAAAAGGATTAACTCTGGCCTTGAGAGCCCCAACGCTGCTGTTCTTAGTTGCTTGAGTGCAAGCCAGCAGAGCACCGTGCGGTTGGTCGTGCTGCAGAGCGGGTAAATGTGCCTCACTGCCGGATCATATGAACCACCGTGTGCATTTGTGAGCCGTAGAGTGCTGAAGGGAGCAAATGCCATGATGAACATTTTATGTTTCTGTGGCTTTGTTCTCAAGGGCGTCTGCAGCTTTTTCTTTTCAAGTTTCTTATTAGTGCTAAAACGTTATGTCTGTTCGCCCTTGTCTTGACTCTACTATAAAATGCGTGGCAGGCAGAAAATTAAGCAGGACTAGAAGAGCCGGGTTGAGAAAAAGGGAAACTGTAGTCCCACCATGTGCTTGAATATTATGAGTGAAACTAACAAGTGTGCACTAGAATTGAAGTCTCTTCAACAATACTTTGCTTAAAGTGCTTTCTTTATTTGCTGTCATACACTGTGGTGCCTACATTAAAGATCAATACAAATGTAAATAATGAGGTCCGTAAACTGTATGGGGAATTTATAGGTGCATCAATGCAGAACTTTACAAAAATCCAGCATGGTGATACACTAACACTGTTGATTTTCTGGCTTCTTGAGCAGCATAGCTGTAACCCCACTGAGTGGCTGCAGCCATGCCTTTGCAACTTATCTTGATGGGAGTAATGCCATGCAGGCTGCACGGCACCGTTATGCTGGTCGTCAAACACAATGTCAAAGGCTTACTGCTGAGCAGTGTAGCTGTAGCCCACCAACAGCGCTGTCTGATTGGTCAGGTATACCCCATCATCTTATCCAAAACATAGAAGCATCACTATTTCCGAGGAGTGCTTAAAACTAAGGCAACAAATACCATCATGTTTTATTAAATCTCTAAATAGTAACTGCTATAGTCACAACAGACTGATTCTAGGGGTCAAGCTCCTGCCCCAAGTGGAGGAGTTTAAGTATACAGTATCATGGTCTTATTCATGAGTGAGGGGAGAATGGAGCGGGAGATTGACAGATGGATCAGAGCAGCATCTGCAGTGAGGCGGACATTGTTCTGGTCTGTCGTGGTGAAAACGGAGCTGAGCTTCAATGCAAAGCTTCCAGTTTACTGGTCATTTTACATCCCTGCCCTCACCTAAGGTCATGAACTTTGAATTCTGACTGAAAGAATGAGATCATTGATACAAGTAGCTGATTGAGATTTTTCTGTATGGTGGCTGGACTGTGAGGAACTCCGTTATCCAGGTGAGGCTCAGAGTTGAGCTACTACTCCTCTACATTGAGAGGAGCCCGTCAGATGATTTGGGTATGTGATCAGGATGCCTCCTGGACGCCTCCCACATGAGGTGTTTTGGGCATGTCCCACTGGGAGGAGACCCCAGGGCAGACCCAGGATTATGTCTACCAGCTAGCCTGCAAATTCCTTGATATTCTTCCTGAAGAGCTGGAGGAGGTGGCTGGGGAGAGGGAAGTCTGGACTGCTCTGCTTAGACTCCTGCCTCTGTGACCTGGATCCCCGGATAAGCGGTAGATGATGGATGGATCGAGCTTATGACTTGTTTCGATGATAACAGTCATCACAGTTTCACAGTTACTGAGTGACTAGTATCCCCCAGTCTTTCATTCTTCTTATGGATATACACATTTCTTCCAGGTGTGTATAATGCTGCCAAAAAAAATCTATACATACGACATGTGGACGCAGATATTTTTTCTCATTTTGAGTGAAACCTTTGTCTTATGTACATACAGCCTCTTTAAAGAAAGGCAAGCCTACTGAAGTTTGCTTTAGAAACAAATGAAGTAAGGAGCTGCACCATGGTGAGATAAATAAGGGTTATTTTCATTTAATAAGTGGGATTAATTTAAGAAAAAAATACTGAGCCATAAATGGGTATGCCTTAAATCAGTTTTACTATATTACACTTTTGGGCTCTAACTCCCAAGCTGAAATCTGTAAAACAAACATGGCGAGGTGTTGAAAAATGGGTGTTTCTTTCACCTCGACTGTATATTTTTAGGTGTTGGAACAGCGGGTTTGTGATATAGAGCGACGGCACAGGAAAAGGATGAACAGATGGTGTTTGAGAGGAGAAGGCTGGTGGTCATGCTGTCCACTGCCTGGGGTGATCGCCCTGTTTGTGTATTATATTTGAAAAAATAAAATGTGTGCGGGTGTGAGTGTAACGCAGTTGGACACCTCAAACCCACTAATCTGTCTATAAATGCATGGAGAGAGAGAGTGTGTGTGTGTGTGTGTGTGTGTGTGTGTCTATTCCACGTATATCTCTTGAGCCGTTCGTCAGGCTGAACAAAGATTTTATACATGTTTTGCTGAGGTTACGAGGATGTGCATCCGTGAGTATGGAGTTGTTCAGTCAGAATATGTAATTTTTATCAATGAAAGTTTAGTTGTCGCTCTCATGCTCTGGCTTCTCGAGGTGTGGGCGGGGTTTTGCATTGACGCCGTACTGATTGGATAATACGCGACGTCACGGCATCAGTAACCACAGCGCTCCATGAGTAAATCAAGGAAGCGAAAAGCAACAGATTTGACTAGAAAAAGATAATACTGAAGATTTAATGTTTAAAAAAATTATACCATAAAGTTGCCGTGATTGCGTAGGTCTAAAGGATAATTTGGCTTATGTGGAGAACATGAGGCGTGTGAGCAGGCTGGGCGGCGCGTCGGCGGGAACCCGGGTCTGACAAAGACCACCGGTGTATCCAACACAGAACATGCTGGGAGAAGCAGCGGCCCGACCGGGTGGACCACGGTCCTTCGCGGGGAGGCACACCCAGCCTGCTCAGTCAGTAGTAGACGGGAGTCCCTGCTTCTGCTTCACCCATGTGGTACCACTGTACTATGCGGGACCACAAGTCCCCCCTCCCGTGTGAGTATCTAAAAAGTTAAAAACTTAATAATAATACCGCCATGACTGTGGAGCGGAATGGCCGGAATGACTTAACGACCAAACACAGAACACAAAAACACCCAAATAACGAAATAAATCATTTTTAGTTAAATGTTTACTGACAAATGAGAAACACTGATGCAACGGTTGCAGTCAAATGGGTCCTTCTGCTGTGAATAATAATGTTGGGTGTTTTGCAGTTAATTCTGTTGATTAGTTTTAAAAAACTTTGTAATAACAAAATATTGCTAAAATATAAAATGATTCACTACAATGGGCCTCAAATGTTTGTAAACGTGTCCTGTTATAGTACTGCATGAGTTTATTGATGATACACAGAAGAAATTCAATATTACACTGAACAGTGATAAACTAAAATAATGATGACTTAATCAACTTTCATTCCCCAAAGTGAAGATACACTATTATCTTGAATATAAGGGATAAAAGTCACACAAATAAGAGATCTGCCAAACAAATAAACACGGGATCTGAAACAGTCACTCATATAATGTCCCATTCAGTTTCAATATTTAGGTATTCTGTAATTAATGTTCACACAGTCAAATAAATCTTAATGTCATTTACTCCCTTTTATATTTGTCAAAGTCTAACGTGATTGCCTACATATAGGCTACACGTACTCTTTGTAGTCCACTTTCAAACACAGCCTACATTTGGGCCTGGAAAGCCTGATTGGGATCCCTGTTTCAGACAGGAATGCTTGCGTTCTACGGGCAATGCACTAGTTCTATTAAATTTGAAAAGCTGCTGTCAGTTGGTTGGTTGTACTGAGGATCATTCTGTGAGAAGTGTCATTATTTTTTCTGCTTCTTTTTACATCTCTCCTTAAAATACTTGGTATCTCAAGGCCAAAAGACCCAAAACATCTATGACTGCTGCAAGATACTCATTCATTTTGGCACAGCAGCCTTGTCAACTGGAGGCTGAATTAGACTTTTTACTTGTGTATCCTAAAAAGGAAAAAGGACATGAATGCTGTATGGCTTTATTTAGGCATGCCTTGGTAATAGATGCATAATATCATATAGATGTATAGAATCCGTTAATATGTACAGTTTAAATATGAATTAAGCTTTATGAATTAAGCCTCCATTTTCAGAAATTGGCTGGTGTAGGCTCCACAGTTTTGTTTGAACATATTTGTTCCACATTCTGGCTCTTCGGCTGTGTTGATCCTCTCACCTGGACCCCTCTGCTCTCTGCATAGACCGGTGTATTTTTGGAAACGTACCACTTCACATCTGTAGTGATGACAGGGGAAAAAATGGGCCGCTGGTATGCTTCTTTGTTAGAAGGGTAAACAGAGGTGCATGTAATCACACACTGATGCTCGGCTTCCCACCGAGGTCCTATCATGAACAGGCAGCGAACAAAAGACTTTCCCACATGGCTAGTTAGCTCTGGCCTCTGACATGTAGATATGGATACACAAACACACACTGCCTAGTGCGTCTGTGTGTGCGTGCACCTTTTAATTGGATTGCTGCGGTGCCCATGTGTGTATTGTTTGCGCTTTTTGTGTGTTCAAGCAGAAACACCCAACCCTCTCCCACGCTGCCGGCCCTCACTACGGAAAAAGTGTTTATGTATATGGGTGTATATGCAGAGGGCTTAATGGTTAAGCCTGTGTCAAGCCTGTGAAACATGGCCATTCATATGGTAATAACAGGCAAAGAAGAAGACAATAAATCCCCTCACATCCTCCAAGGCTGTATGGAGCGAGAGGTGAGCAGAACGCACTGAGCTGAAAGCTTCAGATCGGACACCAGCCCACTTGTAACTCAAAACACTCGTGTGGCATTTCTCATTGCAAAGTTGGATCCTGGAAGTTAAAGCTCAGTGGAAAGAAGTTCTGCGTTATGGCTTACATTAGATGAAGGAAGTTGCAATGATCTTGTCTCTGGTGTTAAACTTCATCAGAATCTTGGTCTATTTAAGTACTAGATTCCTGCTCATGTTATTAAAAGGCCCCTCGAAGAACATCACAGCTGGACTGTTGGCTGATGAGCATCTGGACAATAGCAGCTGATTTCCCATGTTGATATGCTATTCTAAGTTCGAGACTTTAGAATTAAAATAAACTTCAACAATAGAGCAGTGGTGTAAAAGATGGAAGGCATTACTTCGCTTTAAAGGACATTTTCCTTCTTGAAGTACTAAGCAGCAATCCATGCCTTCTAGTTTCTCTAAACCAGCTCACATGTAATTTAAAGTAATAGCTCCTGGATAGTTGTATGGGAATGGTAGTGAGCACATTTAATCATAGTTTCTTTTAAAGACATCAAATCAATTAAAACATGTCACTTGAAGACGTTTTGGTATTTGTTCTGATCACTTCTCCCTCTGTAACACCATCATTTCAGAAGCGGTGGCCAGATGACAGCAGCACATCTGGCCAACACATCAAGCATGTTCTTGTAGAGGGAATCAGAGTGTTTAAGGTTGGCATTTTTGAACTGAACTTGCAGCCAGTTCATCACAGGCACGCTGGTCTGTTGTGAGTATTTTCCCATTTGTCAGGCAAGACTTTTCTCCTTGGACGCTCCCACACTGGTCACGCCTGTCACACAGATATCCCTCTCTACAAATCACACACACAGTTATCTTGTGGGATCTCAGACAATGCAAACGTTTTCTCGTTTCTGCTTCCATTTATATGAATATTGTAATAACCTAGCATATTATATTTTTAACTTGGACATACAATTTCTTTAGCTTTGCTTGGTTCACCTTTTTAAAATAATCTGTTTTTTTTCTTAAACCTATCCCATGGATAAGTGTGCCTAAGATGGCCATATTAAGAATATTCCTTTACTTTGATGTCATAAAGGTCCAAGAGCAGAATAAATGTCAGAATGTGAGCGTATAGTGTCCTCTGAATCGTGAGCATTACTTATACATGTGTTGCTCTCATTATTAAAACCTTGGCGCTGGTGTAATACGAGAATTACCTTTTTTAAGAGTATGTAGAAGACAGAAAATGACTAAATAAGTTCCACTGAATGAACTGTTCATTCTTAAAGGGTCTAAATTGTAAATAATGACAACATAGACATGTTTCACTAATAACTAAAATCGGAGGATAACATGACTACACTTTGGCCTCAATGATTTCTGACAGCTGGAAAAAGGTGGATTGTCCTCTCCGGGTTGGGGACAAGCTCCTGCACCAAGTGGAGGAGTTTAAGTATCTTGGGGTCTTATTCACGAGTGAAGGGAGAATGGAGCGAGAGATCGACAGACGGATCGGAGCAGCATCTGCAGTGATGTGGACGTTGTACCCGTCCGTTTTGGTGAAGAGGGAGCTGAGTTCTAAGGCAAAGCTGTCGATTTACCAGTCAATCTACGTTCCTACTCTCACCTATGGGTCACAAGTTTTGGGTAATGACCGAAAGAACGAGATCGCGGATACAAGCAGCTGAAATGAGCTTTCTCCGTAGGATTGCTGGACTCGTCCTCAGAGATGGGGTGAGGAGCTCAGTCATCCGGGAGAGGCTCAGAGTAGAACCACTGCTCCTCCACATCGAAAGGAGCCAGTTGAGGTGGTATGGGCATCTGATCAGGATGCCTCCTGGACACTTCCTACTTGAGGTGTTTCGGGCATGTCCCACTGGGAGGAGACCCCGGGGCAAACCCAGGACTCGCTGGGGAGACTATGTCTCCCAGCTGGTCTGGGAACGCCTTGGTATCCTCTCTGAAGAGCTGGAGCAGGTGGCTGGGGAGAGGGAAGTCTGGGCTTCTCTGCTTGAACTGCTGCCTCCGTGACCCGGACCTCCGGAAAAGCGGTAGAAGATGGATGGATGGATGAATTTCTGACACTATTCTCACATACTGTAGTAGTTACCATTCATCAGGGGTTTTCATTGAACCACATCTCTCTCTCTCTCTCTCTGTGTAAGTTGGACCATTTGTGCAACTGCTCATGTAGATGAAGATGTATGGTTTACACAACTTGAAACTCTGGCCCAGAGCCAGAACAGCAGCAGATCATTGTTGCCGCAAAGGTTTGCCCCGTCTGCAAATCATGTGTCGGACTGAAGCGGACGTGAACACATTTTGGATGGCAGCCAAGTCCGTCTCTGTGTCACTCACGGACACACAGAAACACGCAGAGTTAGGTACTTCATTGACGCCATGCATCCTGCTGCTCATTATTCCATCCGTTATGACTGCAGACCTAATCCCAAATCATAAGTGTGGCTTATGTTTCCTGTAAGTACTTCTTTACTCTTATGTCCTTATGAAGAACATCCACACTCAGCTCCATTTACTCCATATCCCTCAGGGTTCAGTAGTTTTAATTTAGCATGACTAATTATTGCTAAAAAGTGTGAACGTGTGCAGATGTGCTTTGCTCTGCTTCAGTATTTGTCAATGAATTGATCAGCATCTGGTTTTTTTTGGGGGGGGGGGAGTTAAGCATTGGGTGTGTATGTGTTCCTCTTGATTTGTGCGAGTACAGTATGAACGTTTATTTGTGACTGTTAATTATACCCCCCCCCCCCCACCTTCACTGCCTGCTCACCCAAACGAGTGCACAGCTGCAGGGCCCCCCTCTGTAGGGCAGCACTGCATCTAATGCCTTATTATTCACGCTGTCTGTCTGCACACCAGCTACACACAGCCTGGGGGATGGAGCAGGGATTTTGGGCTCCGTGTGTGTGTGTGTGTGTGTGTGTACGTGCATATTACGAGGGGGGGTTATGTATTAGTAAAGTGGTAATGGAGGGTTCGGTTAGTCTCCTAATTCGTTGACACTACTTAATTAAAAGCAATACGACAGTGTGATTGGGGCCGTTGATGGATGGAGACCGAGAGACGCCCAGGCGCTGTAGGATCAGGTGTGTGTGTATGTGTGTGTGTGTGTGTGTGTAGAGGCATGTGTGCCCAGTGAAAGGAAGAGGAAGTCATTACCTTTTAATCATGTCCTCTGTTATTCCTCCTTTTTTCTTCTTCTCTCACTCCTCCCTCCATCTCTGTATTCTCCCCAAAGCCTCCTACAGTCAGCCCCCCCCCTCCAGGTTTCTGCAGCTGCCTCAGTGTCGACCTCTTCAATCAACCCTGACCTCTTTTCTGCGACACTTGCCCTTCTTCCTTCAAACCCTGCCTGTTTTTAATCTTCCAGCAGGATGTGTGTCACCTAAATGATCTTTGACTGTAGATTGTCGTTAGCGTGTGCTGCAATGATTAGTAGATTAATTGACTCAACAACTGACATAAAAATAACAACTAATTTGATAATCGACTAATCACTTCTGCACCACTTTTCCAGTAAATATTCTAAAAAAAAAAAGATTGTTTCAGATTCTCAAGCAGGAACATTTGCCACTTTTTTGCATTATAAGTTGAATTTGGCAAAGCTCTGTGATGTTGTGATGGACACTTTGACTTTTTTTTTTCTTCTAATTTTATTTTATAGTCCAAAAGATTAGTTGACTAATCAAAAAAAAAAAAAAAAAAACTAATCAGAAAAATCGGAAACAAAACTAATCACGAGTTGCAGCCTCCCTTGTCATTCAGTTAGACTTAAGTGCTGTAAAAAAAAATAACAGTTAAAGAACATATTTCACAAAACCTTTAGGTTCCAATAATCATTTGGCTTTTTTGAACAAACTGTGGCCCGGTATGCAGCTATAAACTGTACTGTGTTGTAGCACTTGAATAGAGGATATCCGGTTTTCATTTGCTGAAGTGGAAGTGCTCAAGGACACCAAAGCATAGACGTCACTGAGTACACAATATGGCTATGACAAAATATTGATATTGCAGTATATTTTGTTATTTCTTGAAATACAACTATCATTACTCTAGCCAAATATCAGTGTTGTTGTTCAAATATGCAAGCCCCATCAATCTGACTTGTCACTGAAACAAGTGAGAATACATAAGATAGAGTGGAAAAACACACGGGGGTTATTGGGAGGCAGTGGAGTAGGGTAGTCAGAAAGAAAATTAACTGAACCTATTAGCAATACCGAATAATAAAATAAACACACATGCACCCCTATATTCATTTTGTATCGTGTGTTCTTCAGTTACTTACTGTATAATAATTTGTCATTCAATCAATTATCTTTCAAGAAATCGAGTAATACTGTGACTGTATTGGGATTTCATTGGGACATGTGTCTAGTATTACTTGTTTTCTTCTTGCTTAACCCACTTGAAATATCATGGAGAAAATCATGGGGATGCTAAGAGCAGTAGCCGTCCACTTGACCTTTCCACAGTAGAAGGACCACTTTTGACTCATTGTATGTGATGGAGGCAGCACATTGGACTAAACGGCATTTAATTTGTATCATAGGCCTTCTTTTGGATGCATTCTAACCCATTCTGAGGTTTGGATCTGTCATCAAGAGATTTTACAGGGATAATAGAAATACAGTACTGTGAAAAAGTGTTTGTCCCTTCCCTGATTTCTTATGTTTTTGCATGTTTGTCACACTTAAATTTTTCACATTGGCAAACAGATTTTAATATTAGACAAAGATAACTTGAGTATCCAAACCTACCTGGCCCAATGTGAAAAGTAGTCCCTTCCCCTGGTTACATCATGAATATAACTGTGATTAACCATATTTTTTGAAAGCTGAGTTCAGTTTCACTAGTCAAACCCAAGCCTGATTACTGCCAGACCCGTTGAATCAAGAAATCACTTAAATAGAACCTGTCTGACAAAGTGAAGTAGGCTAAAAGAGCTCAAACAACATCACAACATGCCACTATCTAAAGAAATTAAAGAACAAATGATCTGAAACATGTAAGGGTGAAAAGTCAAGAAGGGAGCAAAAACTTTTTTTTACAGCAGTGTATGCATTTTCCTGTTACTGTACTGTACAGTACAGCACGGATGCAACCATAATAATCCAATGGTTACATTAACACTCTAGTCTGCTTTGTTTTGTCTGTTAGATGTAGGGCTGTCCCGAATACAGACTTTGGGTCTCAGAATATTCTGTCACAATCCAGAGTGAATATCTGAATGTTCTGTAGAGTCTTCTCCTACGGTGGAATGCAACAGCAATAATGACACTTTTCTTACAAATTTGCACCTTTTTAGCATATCCTCGTAAAGCTGAAAGGAACTAATGCGATGACCTGCCGTTTGTCTGTCCATCCTCCATTCACATTTCACAAAATTCGCAGCTGCCCCGATGCTCACTAAAATCACACACAGTGATCCTCAAGTGGGTCTGCATCCAAGTTTTGTTCAAGGTCAGAGGTCAGGATGTCTGCACTCTCGTGGTTTCATCGTGTCAGAATGAGCTAGTCCATCATTCATGGTCTGGTTTCCTCTGAATACTATAAAGTACTAGCAGCAATGCCCGGTGAATAAGACACGCAGTCTTTAGTCCTGATGATACTACAGCATTGATATCAAGGACCTGCTGACCAACCTCTGCTCCTCCCAGAGTTCAGCAGGACTATAATGAATATGTTGCTTATGTTGACCTGACATATCTCTCCAGAAATGTAACTACACATTGTGGCAATGTTTTGAATGGGATGGCCTTCCATACAATTTGTCCCTTTCCCAGACAGCACCCCACATGTGACTATGTTGGCATTACATAATTTTGTGTGTCAGCGTGACTTAAAAAGCTGATGCTTCGAAACGTTGGTTATGTGTTGTTTTTTGTAGCAATTAGGGAGATTTATTGCTCCAGCATTCCTACATTCTCAAGGGTATATAAAGCATTAAACATATATTAATTTTTTTCATTTATTGCACAAAGTAAAATGCACCACGGGATGATAATAGCATGTAGGTGTGACAGAGATCATCCTGCGCAGTTCGCCCCACACGGGACACGAACCCGCGACCTCTCAGTCAACTACACAGTTCGAGCATGGGAGACACAGCACGATCGCGCTGAGCTAAAGGTCTGACCGGTAGCTCAGCGCTACCATCTGGGGCTCACAGCACCACTTTTAACTAACTGAGGTCATCAGCGCAGTTCGCCCTACACAGGACACGAACCCGCGACCTCACAGTTTAACTACTCAGAGACACACACAGCACGATCGTGCTGAGCTAAAGGTCCGACCGGTAGCTCAGCGCTACCGATACTGTGAGGCTTTTGGGAGGGAGGTTTACTAACGTTCTACGCCGAACAGTACTAGTTGGCATCCGTTACACTCTCCCCCTTAAACCTCACTCCCATGCCGGGTTCACGGCACCAGTGTGACAGAGATCATCCTGCGCAGTTCGCCCCACACGGGACACGAACCCGCAACCTCACAGTTAACTACTCAGAGACACACACAGCACGATCGTGCTGAGCTAAAGGTCCGACCGGTAGCTCAGCGCTACCGATACTGTATGAGGCTTTTGGGAGGGAGGTTTACTAACGTTCTACGCCGAACAGTACTAGTTGGCATCCGTTACATAGGCATAAATTACATTTATTTTCCTCATTTACTTAATGCATCACTTTATTCATCAGTCATGATATAGTGTTCTACTCTTGTATGTCCTTTGATTTTTACTACTGTTAATTAATTCATTAATTGACTAATTAATTAATTTTCTGAAATTTCCTACTTCTTTCTTGTAAATTTGCTGCTTTTGTCTCAAAAATTTGGCTTTCCCTTTTACAGTGGTGTGAAAAAGTGTTTGCCCCCTTCCTGATTTCTCATTTTTTTGTATGTTTGTCACTTAAATGTTTCAGATCATCAAACAAATTTAAATATTAGACAAAGCTAACACAAGTGAACACAAAATGCAGTTTTTAAATGAAGGTGTTTATTATTAAGGGTAAAAAAAAAATCCAAACCTACATGGCCCTGTGTGAAAAAGTGATTCCCCCCCGTTAAAATATCAATTAACTGTGGTTTATCACATCTTTGAAAGCCAAGTTCAATTTCTCTAGCCACACCCAGGCCTGATTACTGCCACACCTGTTCTCAATCAAGAAATCACTTAAATAGGACCTGCCTGACAAAGTGAAGTAGACCAAAAGATCCTCAAAAGCTAGACATTATGCTGCGATCCAAAGAAATTAAGGAACAAATGAGAAACAAAGTAATTGAGATCTATCGGTCTGGAAAAGGTTATAAAGCCTTTTCTAAAGTTGTGGGCCTCCAGCGAACCACAGTGAGAGCCTTTATCCACAAATGGCAAAAACATGGAACAGTGGTGAACCTTTCCAGGAGTGGCTGGCCAACCAAAATTACCACAAGAGTGCAGCGACGACTCATCCAAGAGGTCACAGAGCCCACAACAACATCCAAAGAACTGCAGGCCTCACTTGCCTCAGTTAAGGTCAGTGTTCATAACTCCATCATAAGAAAGAGACTAGTTTTACCAGAAAACACCTTGCTGATCCCCAAGACTTTTGGGAAAATACTCTGTGGACTGATGAGACAAAAGTTGAACATTTTGGGAAGGTGCATGCATTTCAGAAAAGGAACATCATACCAGCAGTAAAATATGGTAGTGATAGTGTGATGGTCTGGGGCTGTTTTGCTGCTTCAGGACCTGAAAGTCTTGTGGTGGTAAATGGAACCATGAATTCTGCTGTCTACCAAAAAATCTTGAAGGAGAATGTCTGGCCATCTGTTCGTGACCTCAGGCTGAAGCGCGCTTGGGTTCTGCAGCATGACAATGATCCAAAACACACCAGCAAGTCCACCTTGAATGACTTAAGAAAAACAAAATGAAGACTTTGGAATGGCGTAGTCAAAGTCCTGACCTGAATCCGATTGAGATGCTGTGGCATCTCAATCAGCAGAGACTCAGGGCTCAGCAGAGACTGCACTTCTTGAGGAAACTCAAACAGGCCTCTCTCCCCATCTGCATCCTCAGGACCTTCTACAGAGGTGTGGTGGAGAGTGTTCTGATGTACTGCATTGCTACATGGTACTCCAGCTGCAGTATGTCATAGACAAAAAAGCCCTGCAGAGGATAGTCAAGGGGGCGGAGAGGGTAATTGGAGTCTCCCTCCCCTCTGTCCGAGAACTTTTTCAGAACCGTTGTAGGAGCAGGGCACTAAACATTGTCAAGGACCGTTCTCACCCTCTGCATAAACACTTTGAACTTCTTCCATCTGGTAAACGATTCCGGAGCATCAGAGGCAGAACCACCAGACTGATCAACAGCTTCCTTCCACAAGCTGTCAGGATGCTGAACAGTTGACCCGGAATCTCTCATACACACTACTGCACCTACGGTCATTTTGTATATTATAGTTAGTTATTCTTCTTTTTCCCCAAGTATGTCTCAGGGATGTGTGAATGGATGGGGGGGTGGGGGTGGGGGGGAGCTATGTGGGAATGTGTCTTAAATCATGCTGCTTCTTATATGGATGCCGAGAGAAATGCAGTTTCATCTTGCCTGCACTACAGTTGTATGTACAGCAATATGACAATAAAGTTTGATTTGATTTGCATGACCTTAAAAAGGCAGTTCATGCTTGAACTGCAGTTCATGCCTTCAATGTTGCTGAATTACAACAATTCTGCAAAGATGAGTGGGCCAAAATTTCTCCACAGCACTGTAAAAGACTCATTGCCAGTTATCACAAATGCTTGATTGCAGTTGTTGCTGCTAAGGGTGGCCCAATCAATTATTAGGTTTAGGAGGCAATCACTTTTTCACACAGGGCCATGTAGGCTTGGATTTTTTTTTACCCTTAATAATAAACACCTTCATTTAAAAACTGCATTTTGTGTTTACTTGTGTTATCTTTGTCTAATATTTAAATTTATTTGATGATCTGAAACATTTAAGTGTGACAAACATACAAAAAAATGAGAAATCAGGAAGGGGGCAAACACTTTTTCACACCACTGTACATTTGTGTCTGTCATAAATGTGCAACGTTTTTTCCTCAAATTTGACTTTCTTGTAATTTTGAAACTTTTCTTACAAAGTTGAAACTTCTCTCATAAACTTGCAGTTTTTTTCTCCTCCAATTCATTTTTTTCTTGTAAATTGAAAACTTTATCAAACTTAACCAATTTTTTTTCTCATAAATCTGCTACTTTTTCATGTAAATTGGCAATGTTTATAGTGATGCTGGTTAACCCCTTGCACTCTGGTCAATTTCCCTAAAAACGCCAAAAAATAACGTGCCCAAAGTAAATCAAACGCTGTTCTTTAACCCTTTGCAGCATCTTCATGGGGGCTGGTCTCATTTAAAAGAAAACACTTTGAATTTTTTGGCAAAACAGTCATAATCTCTCTAAGTGCTCCGGCCATTGAGTAACAGTCATCTAAACATAGTGAACTTGAAGAAAATAAATTTCGCCTGGGTGTTTTTTTGGATACAAATGCTTGCAAATAACACACAGCTTCAGATCTGGGCTGGAAAATGCAACAGAAATGTAGAACCAAGTGTTATCCAGCTGAGGTCAAAATTTTGTAACAATACCACAAAAAATGAATATATTACACAGCTTTGTTCTCAGGTAGTTCCCAGGCGTTTTTGAACTGTGCCAAATTGTGCCAAATGGCACAGTTTGGAAAAACGTCTGTAACTTTTGAATGATTCAATATAGAAGCTTCATCTTGGGCTCTAATGAAAGGTGACAGTCAGGGCTGTGTGTGTGTGTGTGGTGGGGTTGTCCCTCCCCCCGCTACAGAGGATGGACATCGCCCGGTGCACAGGTTTGTGCGCCGCGGTCCGTCATGTGGCGATGACGCACAGTTGTAATTTACCGATCGGTCAAAAGTCATTTTTGATTACAATTTTCAGGGATAAAAGAATAATTTAGCTTATAACACTTACCTGTTCACAACAGCAGTGTAGCTGGCGAACTTCTCTTCCTCATTGTCAGACGAACATGAAGCTGGTCCGCTTGTTACGGACTCGTGGTTCTGGTCTCGCGACCCGGTGAAACCATAATTCCATTATTGCGGTTTTGCGCTTCCATGATTGCGGTTTTGGCGAACGATTTTTCAAAACAAATAAGAACAGTAGTTAGAAAAAAAAGACTGGCGAACGCCTGTGTGTCACCCAGCCTTACACAAAACAGCTTTCGAACTTCTGTGCTTCAATTGGCTGGCTGCATTCGCAGCCGTTGGTAGGTGGGTCCTTCTTGCTAGGTTTTCAGTCATTGGTTCTTCAAGGTTTCAGAAACCCAATTCAAGGCTCTTATTAGTCGAATGAGAGGTCAATCACATCTAAACCAATCAAAGCACTCCTTTGGCTTTCTGTTCGCGGCTGTGTCTGTAGTGGAAGAACGGAAATGCAGGTGTTTTTGGTTTTTTTTCAGTGCCTCCTAGGATGCACAGTGTGCATACTAGGATGCCCTCGCGCGTCCTAGGACGCGGAGACGTGCCCGCCCGCGGTACACCGAAGTGCAACAGGTTAAATATTTATTTTATGTAATGGTTTATTTTTTGGGGCAGATCTGGACAATGATCCAGTTTTATTTTTTACTGTTGTTGGAAGATATATTTTTTCTTTTTTGGTCCATTTTAAGGTTTTGGTGATAGATGGGTGGATGTTCAAAAAAAGAAAATTTCCAAGGTGTTTTTACAAACATTTTTAATCCACAATAATTCACACTTTCTATCAGTATGCTGTTATTTTCCACACTTACAAAGCAAGTGGGATAAACAACAGTCGGAGTTCAAAAGAATATTGAGGAAGTTAGCAGACACAGATCATTTGTATGACTTGTCCTAACCCTAATAATTATATACACTGTTAAATTACATGACAGCAGCGGGTGTACATACCGATTGCATTCGAAGTTCTCCACTCTTGGCACGATTTGAACAGAAGTTACTGGACACAGCAGAAAGCCATTTTGGTAACGCACGAACATATCCAGCTTCCAGTCAGAGCCAACACAAATGGCCAGAGTGCACTCGATTCTATCAATAGCGTACACCTCAGTATGGGTTGTATGAGCAGATTAAAGAAATAAATGTGAATATAGTGAAATGTAAATATAGTTTTGGTGTCCCACCACCACCAGTGTCCTGTACTTCCGTCTCCCCATCAGTCCACAATACCTGTGTTGGAGAGAGACCCACAGATCCTAAATTCCGCTGACTGTGTTAGGTGTGCTTAATTCTTCCCCAGCGTACACCTCCATCGGTAAAGGTTGGTTAAAAACCGTCACCCTTGACCTCTTTTATGGTCAAGTGGTCAGTGAAACTGAGAATAATTTTCAGCATAATTATTCTGAGTCAAAAATCAGATGGACTATTTGGATTTAAGTATATTTATTAAACCCCATGGCCATTCGGAGAGATTACATGAGCGTGAAACTCTGGTATTTTATAGTTGTGGGTAAACAAAGGGGAAGAAGGGGACAAGGCCTTGAGCCATCTGCAGAGCCATTCAGAGACATCTCAGAGACAGTCTAAGTGCCTATCACAGTCCTGGTATCCTAAACAGAACAGGTCAATATAACATGAGAGCTTATCCTAGGTCATTATTTACGTCTCTGCTGACCTGCAGTCTCAGGCATTTGTGCACACATCCTGAAGGCCACAGATAAACAATAATTGCTCACAGAAACACATCAAGAATATATCAGACATATAATATATACATATATAATATAATCATCATCATCATCACAGCAGTCTGTCGGGGGCAAGAGCAGAGATAAACAAACCTATCATCTGGTCAGCCACTGCAACAGATAGTGGAGTCAGTTTGTCTTGGTCTGTCCTTGCCACTGATAGTACATATATAATATGGAAGAATAATGTAAAGGAATATATGAACTTATCCTACATGGAATGCACATATAAGCATCAGACATGAAATGGGAAAGTCATGGAATAATATAAGAATAATAATATAATAAAAATAATACAGATAATATGGAATTTTTCTATCAGAAACCATGTCAAGGTTACTCTTATGGGTATTTTATGCAAGAGATGAGAGCCTGCGATCAAGTGGCTTCTGAGTTGGTAGGGGGACACAGTTTGCCACATACATACATACATACATACATACATACATATACCACGCTGCAGAATCTCTTATATATTTAGATATATCCCTTGTTTCTTGAAGTTCCAGCTTTCATTTTAAGTTCAAGATTTTTTCATATCATATTCCCAAATTGATGCTTAATAAAGCATCATGATTAAAAGAAAAATAATCAAAGTGGTAGTAAAATAAATTGATTGAAATGATATAAAGATATACAGTATGTGTAAGGATTTACGTGTTATGTGTCTTTGCAGACTAGCAGCAATCTTATGAGGTGGTTTAAACGTGTGTAGAATATGTCATTAAAAGTGAATATGTGTAATATAATCAAAACCAATCCTAGACTGTGTCAAATAAGAGAAACTCAGAATAGATGTAAACTATATTGCAACCTTCATACTCCTTAGGCTAGTATCGTCCCTTTCACCATCCTCATCATCTGCAGCAATTGTATGAAGGCATATCACTAAGTTTACAATAACCAGCCCCATCATCATATGAAGGACACAAGGACTCACACAGGAAAAATCCAAAGTTATCACTATAACAAGTTCATGATGAGACTTCTCCATGAAGAGAATCACTAACTTAATCAGTTTTGTTATCATTGCCTGCAAAGCAATGAGACTGTGTGTATTCATATGACCATTTGCATTATTTTCATGGGTAGAGGTACGGCATTAACCTCCTATAACAGGGCACACACCCCTACGGGTGGAAGTTAATTGACCAAGAACCATTCTATTCTATGTTATAATTTTACAAATAATTGTAGCCTATAATTAAGTGTTTCAATCCCTAAGGCATTCTTGCCCACTCTCACTCAAGGAAACAGTGAATGAAAGACCCTCACTCCTGTGCTTTCCATCGTGCTTCAGAATGGCATCATGTGGTAAGAAAGCATCTCTCTTCACCCTGCCAACCTACCCTGCCGACGTGATGAGGGTACGGTCAGTCGCCAAAACAGGGTACACAACCCTGCCCAGTTTCCTGGCCAGGTGTGGGTACATCCAGTGACCACCAGCCCCCCTTTGACAATGTAGATCCTTAGTATAACACTTGCTCACTTCGTTGGTCAAGCAGGGTAGCAGTACAGGGGAGAGACGCACTGTAAGCCGTTGCACACTTTAAGGGTGTTAAGCTGCCGAAAAGGACATCACCACTTCAGAAGAGGAGTTCCCTGATGAAATTAACCTTGCCTTCGCAGAGTAAGGAGTGTCATCATGTTTCCAATCAGTGGAGTGATAAGTGTCATGGTTCGAGCGTCAATCTCATCCGCGCTCGAGCCATGCATCATCTTCACCTACTTTGACAGCAGTGTGTACCTTTTGGCTCCCTGAGCCTTTATTGTGACAGCACTCGGAGGGGCTTCCGGCTGTCAGGTTTGACAGCTGCGCTACATTTCGTCTCATCAGCGGTCCTCCATTTAAGAGGGCAGCTGGGGACGGAAAAACGCGGCAGTCTCGTCAAAGATTTCTTCATGGTCTGACGCATCGAGCATCCCTCGGCTCAGACATCAAAGAATTCTCCGTTGTCAGACGTGAACGAGCATCCCTCGGTTCGTGCGCTGACCATTCTATTGCTATGACCGTAAGTGTGCTTCCTTTTTGCCCTATGGTCATCTGTGTGTAGTTGTAGTATGTTTTAGCCCACCGTGGCTCATTATTTTGTGTTTCTTTTTGTTCGACAATAAACTGTGCAAACTCACCGGTGTCTTAATATTAAATAATAATGCATCAGATTTATATAGCGCTTTATCGTAGACACTCAAAGACGCTTTACAAGTAGATACATTATTCATTCACTCCAGACAGGCAATGGTAGTGGCAAGCTACTACTGTAGCCACAGCTGCCCTGGGGCAGGCTGACGGAAACGTGGCTGCCAATCTGCGCCAACGGCCTCTCCGGCCACCACCAAACATTTATACATTTATACACATTCGTACCCAGTGTTATGGGCACTGGAGGCAATGCGGGTGAAGTGTCTTGCCCAGGGACACAACGGCAGGATATCTGGGGAGAGCGGGATTCGAACCGCCAACCATCGGGTTATTAGACGACCTGCTCTACCTCCTGAACTACTGCCGCCCCGTCTTGTGGCGTCTTATGGTGGCTCGCGAGGGCCACCACATGACAATAAGTAGTGTGACAGGTGTGATTCAAAGTGATGTTTGCTGTGTTATTTCTGTATATAGCCTCTCTTAAGAAACCAAACATCCTGTAGTAGCTGCATTATTTTAGCAGTAGCAAATAATTTGTCCAGCTGATAGTGGCATTAAGGAACAAACATAACATTTCTCTACGGTGTATAGGCAGTGGAACAACTTAAAAACGACCACCAACAGTAAGTGTTACTACGAGGATGATGAGGATGATAAGGCAACAACACCAACTGCACCTTTCTTTCCCTTGCATTTTTGCCTCACCATGATAAACAGCCTGCTTTGTTATGCAAAAGCTGTTACTGGACGCCAGGGGCGCCGTTAGCTGACACTTGCATAGAGAAACAGTTAAACAGTCACTTGTTGAGGTTTTTTTTTTTAATGAATATGCAGTGTGTATTAAATAGTCTCTTGCTGAGGGTTCCAAGTGGGGTAAACCATTAGATGCATCTAAGTGTCATGTCCTTCGCTTTTCGCAGCTGTTGGCGCCGCCAGGATAACCTTTGTACTGTCCTTGTCAGGGAATTTTGGTCCAGTTTTCTTTGATGACCAGATCCCCTGGTTCGGCCAAAAGATGGGTGCTCCTCCCACGGTTCCTTCGTCACATGGCCCCTCCTGGGAAGGGCAGTATAGATAACATCTCTGTCAGTTGTCATTTTTTGCATGTAATCAACCAGAAACCCCTCCTCATCACCTAAGTTAAATGGCTTCAATAGTAGGGTTTGCCATTCACAATTTTCCTATTTTTCTTTGTCACTGTTTTCCTAATCCATCTTTCATAATCCTATTTGTGCATTATGCTGATCCTGTAGATTGTTGATGGTAAGCTAAATGGTTTCCTAGGTAAATGTTAGGTACTAACAATTGGGGTACTGTACCTGATTTACAAAGTGTATGAATGAATAAATGAATTCCACTAAATGTATTCCATTATCTAAATGAATCATTTCAGCTATTCCAAATCTTGATATTGTTTCGGTTAAGGGTTTCAGGGTTACCATAGCAGTATTCAGATTATTGCAATCCATAGCACTATTTGGATTAGTGCAGGGGAAAGCCTTTGTCTATTTGGTAAGTATGTCAATAATTTCTAAACAACATTTTCCCTTCACACTTATTTAGCTCAATGAGATCCATGCAAAGGTTCTGAAAAGACAAAGTTTATGCAGAGAACTTTTCTCATAAGTTTGCATGGTTTTCTGCTTCCTTATCAGTTTACCTTATTTCTTATAAACATATTTTTTCTTTACAATAATCTGCAAGTATCTTCCAGCACATAATTTTCTTAAATACCTGCATATCTATTGATGTAAATTTAACTTCTCCTATTGAATGTTGTGATTTCATTACCAAGCGGTTTCACCTATATTTTTTTCTCTCCTACTCTTGCTAATTATTTCTTGCGAATTAATTGTTGTGGTACCCCCCCCCCCCCCATGCATGGAGACGCACATGCATCAAAGTTACAGTGTACTTGCGTGATGGGTAGTGTCCTTTTTACTAGAAGAAGGAAATGTTATGTGCCATTTATGTGTTACACATGGTTAATTTAGATGAAAGTTTGTGAGTAATATAACACCCCCAAAATGAGGTTTTCTGTAATCATGGCTTCTTTTGTGAGTGTCCTCCCTTGACCTAGTTTACAGATTTCAATTACGACAATTAATCCAGCTGTCTGTGCAGATGTAATGTGATTTAGCATTTATTTTAACCAATTCTGAATTAGTCATTAAGGCCCCATCTGTCTGTGCTATTGAACACAGATAATTTGAATTTGAGTAAGTGCATCTTTGTGAAAGGCTATGTCCTACTCCTTCTGTTAATGGAAAGGTGGACATATTGCTTAATCAGAATATGGCTTCATTTTGCACAAGGAATGCTTTGTTTTCTATGTTTCTTCCTAAATTGTGGTGTGGTCCGTAGTCCTGAGGCCCGGCTCAGCCGAGGCCAAGCACCGGGAGCACAGGCCAGCTCTTTAGCACATTATTATCATACAACACAATTATCCCTTATTCCTGTCACATTTCTGAACTGTGATACTGTCATACCATTATCTGGTGAGAGGCATCATTGCAGTGTGTCAGATTTGTCCTGCAATGTAAAGTCATGTAAACACCGCATTGTCAAAAGTCCGTCCAGCCATCCATCTTCTTCCGCTTAATCCTCTTCGGGTCGCGGGGGGGGGGGGGGGGGGGGGCTGGAGCCTATTCCAGCATCTTAGGGCGAGAGACAGGGTACACCCTGGACAGATCGCCAGTCCATCGCAGGGCCAAGTCAGTTAAATTGATATGTGTTATGTCATTGTCAATGTCATTTGTTTTACTTAGCTTCGAGTCTGCTTGTCACGCTGTTGTTATGGTACTCTGTGAGGCCCCCCCCCCCCCACACACTGCCACTGCCCCCAGCCAATAAGGCTGATGACCAGGTTGATGACAAAGTGTTGTTCCCCTCGCTACAGCCAGCCTGCCCCACACCGCTGCCCATCTTTCCGTCAACCACAAACGTGCAATGCCAGGGCCATCCTGTAAAAAAGAAATTGGGGGAAGCCCGAGTCTACCCTCTGTCTGTACGTCAGAATTCACAACAACAGGAGTGGAAATTTTTTCTCCCCATAAATTGTTTTTGCAAGTGTTGCTGTTTTAGTCATTCAGCTTTTGTCCTTTAAAGTTTTTACAGTGCTTATTCCACTGTTGATTATTAATTGTTAATGCTAAGAAACACAAGTGAATTGTTTTTGTGTATCTTGGTCTCCAGGGATTAGTTAAAGGTAATGGTGATCTTGTTTAAGCATTACTACTCAAGGATTATAATGAAATCGTTTTTTGTTTGTTTAATTTTGGTGATTCATTTTCAGTAGGTTAGAGAGACCTCTGTTTGATATTTAGTAGCCTCAGGTAAATCATATGCATAAACATTGTCATCATCACCTTGTTCTGTACTTTGAATCATGTAATATAAGCCGTATTTCAAGCTTTTAGTCATTGGGCATTATTAAGTGACAGCATTATTCCTTAATCTTCATTGTCATGCTGGTTGCAGTGATTAATATGCATGCAATTTTACTTAACTTATTGGCTTACCCGGCATGGCTTGGTTGTCGATGGGAGGAGTAGGGTGAGCAGGGGCGAGGCGACATTATTCGCTGGGCTTCTGGGGCAGGGTCATGGCTGAACAGCAGAAGAGCACTGCAGGTGGATGGAGGAACCCAGGCGTTGTCATGTCAGACCCTTAGTCCGTCGTCCTTTTTCCCTGTAAAGTACACTGTTATCCCTCGGTCAGGGAGATGATGCAACTGAGTAAATAAAAGTTACAGTAATACTGCAGAAATTGAATAAAAATAGCCCAATGTTGTTCATCTGCCCTCAGCCGTCCCAAAAATTAAAAACCCAAAATAAGGAAAAAAAAAAATCTGGTAACTGAAAATGTTGGCTTCAAAAATATGAGAATATTTACCAGCTACATAATGTTAGATTCAAAATCCACAAAATTAGATTGAAAAACCCACAAAAAGAAACTGTAAAACTCCTAAGCTTTGCAAAAATACCCATATTTAGATTTTTTTTCCCTTCTTCTCACTCACTCACTATCAGACACAAGGGCCACACATACACACACGCAGCTCCCTCCTGTTATCTGTCCAAGGCTGCTTTTGGGCAGCTGCTCACACACAGAAACGGTAAGCCTTAAAACAAGCTTGAAATGGCAACCCAAATTACTTGTAAAAACAAATCTGGCAACCCAACATTCTCATGCCAACTTTTTGTCCACCGCTGCTAGAACACAATTCAATTTCTTACCCAAAAGTATTATTTGCAAGCTCCCACAATTAAAAGTATTACTCCGTGAGCCAATAATCACATAACCATCCCTTTACACTCCACAATCACCAGAAAAGCAATAGACAAACACGGCTTCCAACCATCGCGGCACTTGTACTTCCGCCTCTGCTGTCTCACCAGGACAAACCGTATAACACAGAACAACCAGACAAACAAAGCTGCAGTTATTTTTAAACCAGCACTATAACAAAAAATTAAAAAATTACCGGCTCACTGAAGTCAGTGCTCACTGCAATTCCTTACAGAATCTTGCATCAGTTTTTTCAAATCAAATGCTCACTGCAGGCGAATGGCAGAATCTTGCCTAGACTTTATTAACACACACTGCAATATTGTAGGACAGAATCTTACCCCGATTTAATATCTCGGGGCTCACTGCGCAATATTAAACAGTCTCTTGCATTAATTTCTGCGCGCAACACCCCTAAGCATCCACCTCGCGACATGAACGTAATGCCCCAAACCAAAACCTTGGATCAACCAGAGTTAAAGCGAACAGAAGTTAACCAGGCTTTGCGGTGTTAAAGCGCTTAGGAAAACAAAACATTTCAACCTCAGAGAATCTTTCACCCCAGGGAACACAAGCTTTTACACAACAAATAAATTTACTCACATCCAAGCCGCCTTTAGGGTTCTTAGACCCGTCACCCAGTCAGTTCCAGTGCCTCGATTCGAAATGCCTTCACTGCAATAACACTGAGTCTTGTACCCAGCCTGGGAAGGTCTTTTGTCAGCTGTGCATTTGCTGTGAGAACCTGGGACTGTGTGTCCGACACGATCATCGGTAGCACGGGGGCCCCCCCAGGGAACGGTTTTGGCTCCCTTCCTGTTCACCCTTTATACTGCGGACTTCTCACACAACACAACACATTGCCATCTACAGAAGTTCTCTGACGACTCTGCGATCATCGGCCTCATCTCCAACGGAGATGAAGCTGAGTACAGAGGACTTATCCAGGACTTCATGGACTGGTGCCATAGGAACTGCCTCCAGATCAACGCAAGGAAAACTAAGGAGCTGGTGGTGGACTGCCGCAGGAAAGGACAACCCCTCGCAGCACCAGTAAACATACAGGAACAGACATTGAGATGGTGACATCCTACAAGTACCTGGGTGTTCATGTGAACAATAAACTAGACTGGTCACACAATACCGACGCACTCTACAAGAAGGGACAGCGCAGGCTGTTCCTACTGAGGAGACTCAGGTCTTTTGGTGTACAAGGGGCGCTGCTGAAGACATTCTACAACACGGTGGTGGCATCAGCCATCACTTTTGGAGTGGTCTGCTGGGGCAGTGGCATCACAGCAGCCGATAGGAAGAGACTGAACAAACTGAGCAAGAAAGCTAGCTCTGTCCTGGGGCAGCGCCTTGACTCAGTGGAGGAGATGGGAGAGAGAAGGATGGTGGCTAAACTGTCATCTCTGCTGGAGTCCGAGTTCCACCCTATGCAGGACATACTGAATGCACTGAGGAGCTCATTTAGCAGCAGACTACATCATCCTAGGTGCGCAACCGAGAGGTTTCGCAGGTCCTTCCTACCTACGGCTGTCAGACTGTATAACCTAAGCAGGGCTGCTCGCAGAGATAGCAAAAAAAACGTGACGACCTACTAGTATTGAATGCAAAAGATGCAATAGACTTACACAGTGGTCCCCTCCAGTATACAGCTAGGACAATATCGGTCGCTACGGAGGGTGACGATATGTATGGGTACATATTCATACTATGTAGGATAACTAAGTAGACGGTTATGCTGTTTATTCCATCTAGCTGCAATGCTCCACACTGTGTTTATATATTTATATATTTATATATACATATGTATATTCGCTGCTCTTGTTTTTCTTGTCTTCTTGATTGTTGCTCTGAGTGTTGCTATCCCTGTGCTGTTGCAATCCTGGAATTTCCCCACTGTGGGACTAATAAAGGCTTATCTTATCTGAAATTGGGCAGAGGCGCCGGAAGGACGGAGGTATGTGGATCTGCTGTTCAGTGCACCAAATGATAGAATAATTTTGAGCATAATTATTCTGAGTCAAAAATCACGCAGAGTATTTGGATTTAAGTATGTTTATTAAACCCCATGGCCATTCGGAGAGATTACATGAGCGTGAAACTTAGCCACACGCACCTAACCTCTGAACATGCATTTCTGAGTCTGGTATTTTATAGTTGTGGGTAAACAAAGGGGAAGAAGGGGGACAAGGCCTTGAGCCATCTGCAGAGTCATTCAGAGACATCTCGGAGACAGTCCATAAGTGCCTGTCACAGTCCTGGTATCCTAAACAGAGCAGGTCAATATTACATGAGAGCTTATCCTAGGTCATTATTTACGTTTCTGCTGACCTGCAGTCTCAGGCATTTGCACGCACATCCTGAAGGCCACAGATAAACAATAATTGCTCACAGAAACACACCAAGAATATATCAGACATATAATATACATATATAATATGAAAGAATAATATAAAAGAATACATGAACTTATCCTACATGGAATGCACATATAAACATCAGACATGAAATGGGAAAGTCATGGAATAATATAAGAATAATAATATAATAAAAATAATACAGATAATGTGGAATTTTTCTATCAGAAACCACGTCAAGGTTACTCTTACGGGTATTTTATGCAAGAGGTGAGAGCCTGCGATCAAGTGGCTTCTGAGTTGGTAGGGGGACACAATTTGCCACATACATACATACATACATACATACATACACCACGCTGCAGAATCTCTTATATATTTAGATATATCCCTTGTTTCTTGAAGTTCCAGCTTTCAGTTTAAGTTCAAGATTTTTTTTCTCATGAATTTTCAATTTCTTCATGCAATTTTGAGGTTTTGTTTTCTTGTATATTTGCTAATGTATTTGTGTAAGTCTGTGGATATTGTATTATTCCTTTTCTACTTTTTTCTTGTGAATTAGCTTTTTTTTCTTCCAAATTTGCAATGTTTTTTCTCAGAATTTTGGCATTTTTAATTTACTGCTATTAAAAATGAAAAAATAAGAACAAAAGCTTAATATCCAAATATCCAATTTGAAAATTAAATGACTATACTGATAATTGAATATTGGATTACAACCTTAAATAATATAGCCACACGAGTCGGCTGCCTTTTGCAACAGCGGCTCGATTCCGAGTCTTTTCCCTTCCTCTCTCTTTTTGATCCGTCCTTTTTTTCACTCCATTTATATCACGGACACACAGATCGTCCCAAATGTCTCCTGAGCCGGTGGACGGAGCCACTGTTTATAGCAGGATACGATACAGCAGGGAAGAGCTGCTAGCATTCAACCGCCACCCGGTCCCATTGGAAAAACTCGACATACCGAGAGAACTGAGGCGAAAACGCCGCGGCTGCCGGGCTGGAGTAAGGCGGAGGACAAAAAATATAAGGTACAGACCCTCCCTTCCATCTGTTGTCATGGGAAATGTACGCTCTATACTGGGAAAGGCAGATGAGCTAGCGGCTATCTGCCGTTATGATAGCACATATCGCGAGTGCTCTCTCCTTTTGTTTACTGAGACATGGCTAACTGAACTAGCAGCAGATGCTAACATTGAGCTGGAGGGTTTCCACATGATACGGGCTGACCGAACACCAGACAGTGGCAAAGCTAGGGGCGGTGGAGTGATAATGTATGTTAACAACAACTGGTGCAGACCGGGACATATCACTGTTAAACAACGACACTGCAACAAAGACATTGAGTTGCTAGCTGTTAGCATGAGGCCTACATATCTCCCGAGAGAACACTCACACGTGATCTGCATTGTTGTTTATGCAAATCCGACGGCGAACGCTGGGACAGCGCGTGACGTCATCCATTCAGTAACCAGCAGGCTGCAGACAGAACACCCAGATGCTCTTCTCCTCATCTCAGGCGATTTCAACCATACGTCAAACAGGTGTGAGAAAGCATTTATGCTTTCTCACACCTGGCACCACATTCTCCAGAGACCATCTGACGGCGGGAGGCGGGGCCGGCTCGGTGGATCTGACAGATCTGCTGAGCTGGCCCCGCCTACGAAAATCAGCTGATAAATGTCACCTGGCAGCAATCAGCTGACTCTTCTGATGAAGGCTGCAGTGCAGTTGAAACATGTAAAGAAGGTAAAGACATCTTTCTATTTTACTTTTGTCTTTCAAAGGAAAGAAAAAAAAAAAAAAGAAAAAAAAAAAAAAAAAGGAAAAATGATTTCAACCATGTTTCACTGTCTCCCATTCTACCCACGTTCACCCAGTATGTCACATGCCACACTAGAGACAATAAAACACTGGACTTATTCTATGCAAACACTAAGGAGGCGTACACCTCATCACAACTCCCCCCACTCGGGAGATCGGATCACAACTTGGTTCATCTCCGGCCGGTGTACAAACCCCTAGTGCACAGACAACGTCCGGCCATGCGCACAGTGGAGTTATGGTCTGAGGAGACAATGGACACTCTAAAAGGCTGTTTTGAAGCCACCGCCTGGAAGCAGCTCTGTGATCCACATGGTGAGGACATCGATGGCCTCATTCACACCTTCACGGGCTACCTCAGCTTCTGTGTGGACAAATCCGTTCCCACCAAGACCATATGGTGTTGCTCAAACAACAAACCCTGGATCAACCCTGAGATTAAAACACTTCTGAGAGAGAAGAAGAGGATCTTCAGGTCGGGGAATAGGGAGATGCTGAAGTCCGTACAGAGGGAGCTGAGGAGAAAGATCAGAGAAGGCAAGGACAGCTTCAGGAAGAAGATGGAGGACAAGTTGCAACAGAGCGACATCAGCGGGGTCTGGAGAAACCTCAAAACCATCTCTGGGCTCCAGAATACCTCCCCCCAGGCCACGGGGGGCAGGGAGTGGGCGAACAACCTGAATCTGAATCTTTGACCAACCGCCCTCCCCCCTGACTGCACAACAACCACTGCTGCCTCTAAAGAAATCAAGTCCTGCTGCCCACTCCCCACTCCACCAACACCCCCCCACCCCCAACACACAGCCCCCCATCCTGACCCTGACCAGGACCCAGGTGAGGACGGAGCTGAGGAAGATCAAGGCGAGGAAGGCATCGGGACCGGACAGCATCAGCGCAAAGCTCCTCAAGTCCTGTGCAGACCAGCTGTGTGGGATTGTGACGTACATCTTCAACCTGAGCCTGAAGCTGGGGAGGGTACCACAGCTGTGGAAAAC